>BGPR01000174.1:261949-514506 GCA_013235015.1 Araneus ventricosus | reverse complement strand
TCCTTCCCTCCGTACTAAAGTCAGAAACAAATAATTCTGGAATCGGACAGACTATTCATTTCGCCAGGACACGGTATAATTTTTTTTCTTACAAAATACGGATGTTTTGTATTTTTTGCGAATATTTTAAAATAAGTCGATTTCGACGCGTTTTCACGGACGGAATGTTTGAACCGCCCTTTTCTCCTTATTAATTTAGGAGCGAATGTGCGTGACTTCAGTTTTCTCCGCCAGAGAATGACACATTATTCGAGATAGCCCGTGCAATGAAGGTCCTCACAGCGAACCCGATTTTTGCCGGGTTATTTCCTTCCTTCCGTACAAAAGTCAGACAAAAAACAATTGTGGAATCAGATAGACCAGAGATTCTCAACCTATGGTACGCGTTCACCTGGGATTACGCAAAGGACCATTTGGGGGTAAACGAAATAAAATTGTTAATGGCGGAAACAAGAAAACATAAGGGATTAAAAAAGTTAGAGAACTTTGTTTCTCCAAATGAATACTTGGTATTTAATAACTATACGACTTGAATAGTTAATCAATACAGAGTGTAATTATTAGCCATCCTCATAAGTTAATGCAAAATTATTACAATACTGATTTCATTTGTTTTGGCGTTGAACTAATACTATTGTAAAAATGCAATAAAAAAGTAAAATAAGTCTAGCAAATGTTTTCCAGGCAAATGTCAAATCTGAGTCATTTAACTTTTAAGCTAATCTGAGCTTTTAACATTATTGATAAAAACTTCTTTGCATAGAAGGATGGCTAGTGGCGGTGGCGGCACATATGTCAAAAAATAATCAAGGGGTAAGCGAGGGAATAAAGGTTGGGAACCCCTGAGATAGACCATTCATTTCGCCAGGACACTGTATAATTTCTTTTCACAAAATAACATAAATAATTTCTTTCCGCCAGGGAGTGACGCATTATTCGAGATAGCCCGTGCAACACCAGATATATCAAACCACCAGATATATATATATATATATATATATATAAGAGGCAAAACATAATAGAAAAACAATAAAATAAATTAGAATACCAAACATTTATATCAAAATTCGAAAAGATATGAAAAAACGAATTGAAACTATATTCGAGTGAAGATAAAAATGCGAATAGTAACTACATATATATATATATGAATGATGCATAAGTTTCATTCCTTTTGCTGTAGAGAACTGAAAGAGAACAAAGTTTTGAATTTGTATTCATTTCTTGGGAATAAATAAAAACAATTATTTGATCTTCAGGATTAAGAATTAAAATGTGAATCCATAGCATACCCAAGGATTTTAATCCAAGAAAATTGAATGTCATTTTAAAAAAACTTTTTACAATTGTAATTTTTATTAAGACATGTATACTATATTTTACATATATATTTGCATTGTATTTTTTTCGAACCCTCGCTGTGTGTGATTCCTGATGAAGTCCATGGCCGGTTTCCTCCATTTTGAAGTTTTGTTTTTATTCTTTCCATTGTTATTTTGGTTGCTGTTGCATCCACGTGTTACTCATACAATGTTTGTGTTAATTTTTGTCATTTTTTGGTTTTATACTGTGTGATTATTACTTCAATTTTTAAAAATTTCTTTTGAATTTTTTCGTATTACATATCATATGACACATAATTTAGTAAATGAATGAGAGCAAATAGAATGTCTTCCTTGAAAGATAAATATAAAATCTCAGTTTTTCTCTCAATTTTTTCTGCTTTACTTTCCTTACTTATAAAAGAGGAAGATATTATTTTGTCAAGCTTGTTTTCAACTTGAAAAAATTAAATTCCCAAATTTTTCTAAGCAGAATTCTTGCAGAATAAACATGTTTAAATTATCATTCATTTGAAAAGAAGAATCAAATTCCCAAATCATGCTTCTAGAAAATATTTGTATCCAAATATATCTTCCAAAATATTTTTCTTCACTTTGTATATGTATTATTGTATTATTTTTCATATTGTATTAAATTTGAGGGTAAAATTCCGGAGAAAACAAATTATCAGAACTAATTTTCAGCTGAAAATTACATCATTTCAGTTATCACCCAGACAGTTTGGTTTATTTACACTACTCAAGCATTTCCGAATATAAGAATAAGAATACAGAAAAAAAGAGAAAACAAAGAACACCTGATAAATATCATCCTTTTGCACCAGGGAATTCTGCATTTAACTTTATCTTAAATGCATCATTTTAATTGGGATTTAGGTGTTGTTAAGATTGAAATAAAAAAATTGTTAGCATCTATTGTTCTCCTATAACTACTTATAACACTGGACAACAAAAAAATTTTTTTCATGTTGCTTGAGAAAAAAAGGGTTATACCTATGTATTTTTGTGCCCTAATTTCAAATCTGTTAACCGTTTTTTTCAATCACCCATAGTTTTTGAGCAACGTAGTAACTCTTATTATAGACATTAGGTGATCATATTCAACTTGCATTATTTACACAGGCATATTAAAATGTTACAAACCCTCACTTTCTTGTCTATTTGTCCTGTCGACTGTGCTTGGCTTGAGGAATATCCGTTTTCAATATCCAAAAAATAATCGGCTAACATTTTGGGATTCCATTTCCCTCTGTAACGAGCTCCCATATTCGAGATATCCTGATGGAACCGCTGATGGCTTGTCGCTTACTGATCCAAGGTTTTCAGGGTAGAATTCTAAGTGACAGCGCAAGAAATGGATTTTCAACTACATGTTGCATCCCATAGTTTTGTAGGCCTTTAAGCAAGCTTTTGATTATTTGCCTTAGTTTTCCGCTTTGTGATTTCCGAAGAAGCTTTTTTCTAACTCCTTAAACGATGTCCATGCTGCGGCTTCCTTCTTAGTCAGTTTACACTCAAGCACCGGATCCTTAATTAGTTGTCTAAATTGAGGCTTCACAAATATGCCTTCCTTAATTTTTTTCACTCACTTTTGGAAACTTCAGACGTAAGTACTGAAATCCACTTCCTCCACAGTCCATCGCTTTAACAAAATTCTTCATCAAACCTAATTTGATGTGCAATGGAGGCAAGAAAATTTTTTCTGAGACAACTAGTGGTTCGCTCTCTTCATTCTTCACACCCGGTATGAGGAACTGTCGCTTGGGCCACACCTTCTTGATGTAGTACTTTTTTTCTGTCCCTACTGTCCCACTGGCACAGAAAGCAAAAGAACTTAGTATAGCCTGCTTGCAATCTAACTAAGACGGCAACCACTTTCAAGTCGGTGCATATATGCCAAGAATGCTTGCTGTATTCAATACTGGACAACATATGCTTCAAGGTTTCGTATGTTTCTTTCATACGAACGGCTACATTCTACAGGAATTGAAGGGTGCTTGTTACCATTGTGTAACACAACTGCTTTTAAGCTGACCTTTGAAGAGTCTATAAACAAACGCCATTCTTGAGGGTTATGTTGTAGTTCTAGAGCCTTAAACAACGAGTCAACATCATTACAAAATATCACATCACCATCTTGGCAAAAGCTTCCACGTGCTGCCAAACAGAAACATCTGTCCTTACAAAGTGGCTCATGCATTGAATCGTATTTGCGTTGCGGGATTCTCGATCCAAAAACGCCTGTTATAATTTTTGACATACAGCCTTTTCTTTATAAAAATTATAATTGTAAGAGCATTTCAAACCCAAACATTATCTTCTTGTCCGGCAATTAATTTTTTCAGAAAGTATTTTTGACACAAGATCCGACATATTTCAATGACATTTTCTATGTACTTGTAAGCAATTACGAGTAGTGTTGCTGAAAAACAGTGTGTTATAGATATTTTTAGAGATTATATTCGGGTTCAGTGACCATAAAAACACCATTATCAGTTAAAATCTCAAAGGCAACAAAAAAAATCCTGGCTACGACATTTATTCAAATAAAAGAAAGGAGTGGACAGAGGTTTTAGTGAGAGTTCATGTTGCATAAAATTGGAGGGTGACAGACAAATTCTGATTGGTTTTTCGAATTCAGAGCGTGAAAGTACATAAGAATTAGATAAAATCATACGGGCAACAAAATGGTTGTTGTCCAGTGTAATTTGCAATCAATATACCTTATGTATATGATTGAATTATTATACGACGACAGTCGAGATTTGTTTGTAATATGGAATATTTGCCTATCTACAGATTCCGTTCATTTTTAGAATTTATTTTCATAATGGTGCAGCTAATGTTTTGTTCCAATTGCATGCCAACCATATTTGACGTTCCCCTATTAGCACAAGACGTTCTACGAACGATATCTCCACGTTGTTGTTCGATTTTCTGAATGCCGTACAATATCGTAATGATATCGTAACAATACTGTGGACCGCCAGTGGAAATTCTAGAATAGAGAGCTGTCATCACTATTAATAGCTGCGCAGAAATAACTCAGAGAGAGAGAGAGAGAGACATCGATCAACGACGTTTAACGATGGTGAAGACGGCGGGTCATCCCGATCTTAAGATAAACTAATTAATAACTATATATAGCTTATTGTAAATACTTCACAAATATTGTAAAGTTCTGTATCGCACTGATATAGAAAGTAGTAAAATGTACCGAGTTCTCATTTCAACAGAACCCACATTTAGACTGATCACCCACAATATTGTAGAGCATTTTGTGCTATTAAGGTCTGAAGAGGACCAGATTTTTCCCTGCAGAGCTCTAAATAAAGATATTTTAATTCTAAACACTCGATATGGTTAACTTTGTTGTACATATTAATCGAATAAAATAAACAAAATTATTCGAACAGCTTAACAAATAATTCACAACGGTGTTAGTCTTGTAACGTGTAATCCTTCCAAGGGTATATCTTAAAACAACTTATTCTTACAGCTATTGGTCCAAATCTTACAGAAAGCGAAAACACTAAACTATGCCAACAGCCGAATAACTTTTTTCCACCTTGGGAAATATATCAACGCAAAATCTGCTTCCTTTTTCAAAACAAATGCTAGACGAAATATCAAAACTAAAACAAAACCAAACATCTTTCAATAGTCGGGTGTATTGCATATATTCACGAAACATATCAGATGAATAATAATCCTTTTTTAAAACAGATAATATATTTTTACAACTGATCGTTTATTTATCTGGGCATTTGTTCATGATTAATCATGCTTTTTTCGGAGAAGAATTATTTCATGATTTACTTATCCACAACGAAATAAATCTGAAAGAAAAATTGTCCAAAAACAAATTATTCTTCACATAACGTCACAAACAAGCTTAATATTTACCAAAATTGTAACGTCGGCACTTGCCTTTGATAGATAACATTGAATTAACTTGGAATACTGGAACAATGAACTAATCTAGGTATTTGATCTAGAAACACTCTGGGCTAGAAATTCATTACGTTAAACGAAGCTAATAAATGTTTATTCTGAGTTAATGCGATTAACAAAAACATTGTCTGACTATAAAGTTGGGAAACTCCGCTAGCACAATAGACTGCATTATAATGAATCGTTATTTTTATGGTCGCACTTGTAGATAAGAATTTTCCCGAAAATAGTGGCAACAATTATTTCATGTCCTGCCACTAATGATAGCGATTCAAATGGAAAGAATTCTGCCGTCTGGATGTTCATAGGTTTATCTGGTTTAAACCAGACTGAATTCAAATTACTTAAATCTCTGAACTGCTTTTTTTATTCACGGTTCAGTTATACTTTTGGAGGGGGTATATTTGGTAAAGGGATACATGTATGCACTTTCACCTATCCAGTTGTTATTCAACTGAAAAAATACTCTCTCGCTTGGAGCATTAGATTCACCAAAACTTGAGAAAAATTCTTCAGATTTTAAAATATTAGAACAACGATATATATGTGTGTGTGTGTGTTTATATTGCATTACAATATATATATTATTAAATTTGGGAGAGATAATTCCTCAGAAGCTAATTTTTTTAAATTCAATCTACTCGAATTTCTTTTATTATAATAGGCACTAATTACTTATAAGAGAAAACGGGACAACAACAGGATATTTTATTCAAAAATGGAAAATATGCAGGGCATTTTTAAGTTAGGACAAGAAGGTAAAAATCTGGATTATCTCGGTTAATATGGGAGTTTTAGTCGTTTTATTTATAACGAGACCTGTCCTTCTCTTCTTGCATAAACACTCCAGGTCAAATATTACAAAATCAATATTTACCACGAGCTTACACTATAAGAACCTGTGTCTGCAAAGTACCTCGCCATTGTGAATAGAAAGGAGGAGAAAGTTGTAGAGGCATGTTGGAATTCCTTCTAAACCTTGAAATTTGTGTGCATTATTTGTTTGGAAATTAGGTAATAGGCCACAAACGAGACATCATCGACCGGCAAAAGGGAGTTGTTGTGTTTTGCCGGGAAACATGGTCTCAAAGTTGCAGGGATTGCTGTATGCTTGAATGTGGCAGCCTCTCTCATACGTTCAGTGCATTGCCATTACACCCACAGATATATTGCCATATACCCACATTATACCAACAAACTATACCCACAGATGCATTACTTGCCGAAAGATGATGTTATTGTCGGAATATGTGGTGCACAGCCCCGGCTGGTCGCTTCCAAAGCGAGGACGATTTCTTGTCACAGTTTAATGCTAAGTAATTTCAGATCTATTTCCGAACACATCCTGTGTCAGATGTTGCGTCATACGGAATTATTCAATCATGTAACCCCTGAGGTACGCTTCGATTACACCAGCCAGAAGACAGAAGAGTATCCAATAGGCTAACGCAAATAATCACTGGACAATAGATAGGTCAGAAAAATGATGTTTTAGCTTATATCCCAATGATGCATCATGTCTTGTCAATAGGAGGCCAGAAGACATGTATCATCCATACTATGACGTTCATTGCAGAGGAGGGATAGCAGTGTGGTCTTTTGGGTGTGTACTTCGGCAACTGATAGTGTATAGGAAGAAGGCTGTAGAATACATCCACGTTTTCCATTATGTTGACTTTCTGAGTGGAGAGGATTTCTCTCCAAATCCTTTTAATAAGACAAGTACAACGTAGAAAGGTCCAAATTTGTTCAGGACTGGCTCGTAGAATATGAATTTCATGTCCCATACTTCTAAGGCTAAACGATTCACTTGATATTAACGCCTCTGCGAAAATTTGGGGCAATTTGGAATTTGCTTTTTTAAGGGACTGTTGTAATTCTGTCATTGTTATTCGGATCCATGTTGACAGTATGTGTCGTAAGCTCCAAGCTGCTATCAGGCATTACCAAGTTCAATAAAATCTAATATCGTAATATTTCGTCTGAGATGTTTATTTTGATCACCACAAACAAATTACAACTATCTTAAAAACAGTTACCTTGAAATTCATTTACAATATATGTTTCATAAATTAACTTATAGAAACATACATCCGAAACCAGAATGCACGCAATAGTTAATATGTGATTTTAACCTTTATATTACGGGTATATAAAACCTCAGAATTTGCTTTTACAAAAGAGATTCTGCTATTGAAACAGGAAATTGCTTCTCTTCAACTGATAATTGAAATATAAGACCTGAGTCACTTTCGACCAACCGCGTGGCTTCATATCTGCAACATATGCCACTAACATCATATAAGCAATAAATATAACTAGCGTGCATAGAATGATACAATATGAAAAAGGAGTAAAATTATGCACAGCGTCATTAGAAAAAAAGACAAAGAAGCTCCGCGAAAAGGTTGAAATCGTAATGGTTCAGTGATAAATGGTTGAAATCCTAGTGGTTCAATGTTGCAGTAACTGTAGCAATTTTCCTACACCCACGCTCAAAAGAAAATATCTACTGATAAATTATCTGCACAACCCGTAAGTAAATGAAATTCTAAAATCCAAAACCAAATACATGCATTCTTTGATAAATGATTTTAAAAGCACTCTGCTGTAAAATTCCTCCCAAATCTTGTCTCTTACAATTTTTCAAAAGACATAAAAAGTTTTAGAGTACATAACCTCCCATCGCTTCCTATGATTTAAAGGATAGTGCCTTCTTCATCTCTTCAAAGCTAATCGATTCCAAATGAAAGCTCCTTTTCATCTGAAACGTGACTTAAAGGGTAATCTCAAATTGTCGATTCGTTTTATCTATAGACGTGTTTATTGAAATCCGATACTGCAGTTAAGTATCGAGCCATAACTTTTTCAAAGAATTGGTTTCCTTAACGGAATGTTCCCAAACCCATTATTGATGCTATAAAGACATATTTTACACCTGAAAAATCTTTTTGTGGTTTTAGATAAATTGACCGAATTTTTTGAACTACAACCAGAGAGATTTTTCGATATTGTGGGATGAGTTTATTTTTTTGTGAAGGAACTAAGAGTCTAAAACCAGAATTTTCCCGGCTAATATGGGATATCTGATCTCTTTATTGTCCAGCAACCACCACTATGTTTCAATTTCCCAACACTTCTCCTTCATGGATTCATCTCTGTCTTCCAACAGATAGCTGTACTTTTACAAATCCTTTTAAAACACCGCAGTGCTATTGAAATTACAGATAATATAAGTCAACATGTAAAGTATACAGGGTGTGCACAAATGAAGTGGTACATTTCAAAAATTAATGAAAAAAACTAAAAATGTTGGAACTACGGTTTTTTAAAAAATAAGAGCGCAACTAAAAAAGTTGTTTTTCAGATTGGTGACGCGGCGTTACGCCGTTCTAAATTTGTTACAGCCAGAAAATTCCATACGCAATGACTACCGATCAGCAGAAGCCGATGCGTGTTTTCTGGTTTCTTTTATTAGTTTTTCTTGAATATCACGAAAACTCTTCAGTTTTCACACTGCATGTGAATTAACAAATTAAAGAGCGTGGAATTCCCTACAAATAAATGCTTTTATTTTCCAATTTTAATATTTTCTCAGATAATGGCTCTAAAAAAATTTTTGATTTCCAGTAATTTACGACCCCCTAGACCACCGAAAGGGAATGTTACCTATCTGAAAAAAAAATTTAAGATGCGTTCTCATTTCAAAAAAATTCGTAGTTACAACATTTTTAGTACTTTTTTTATTAATTTTTGAAATGTGTCAAAAAATGTGTGCCTGTATTAATAATCTTAAAAACAATTCCGATACTGAACTGCCATCATTCTTTTTATTTAAAACGGCTATAAAACGGCCAAATTCCGAATGGAACGATTGTCATTAACTAAATTGTTGGTTAAAAATTTAGCCGCCAAACAAGATTAAGTAGTCACCAAAAAGAGAGATAACAAACAATTATGGCAGCCTTTACACAAAGTGAGGCTCTTATTTTAAGTAAACATTTTTATATTAATTACATTATTTTAAGTAAATATTGCTCCTGCTAACCTGGAACATTTGATATCTTTATTATTCAACAACCACCACTATGTTTCAATTACCCAACATTTCTTCATAGAATCCTCTTTGTCTTCCAACAGATAGCCGTACTTTTACAAATCCTTTTCCAACAGCGCAGTGATGTTGAAACTGTAGACAGCATGAGCTAACACATAACGTATATCAATAATCTTCAAAGCAATTCCGATACTGAACTCTATTATTCGCTAAAATAGTTTTACCATATTCTACGTATAATTAAATTTGGCAAGGAGAATTCTTTAGCAGATAATTTTTTAAAACTAAATCTAGTAAATCTATTCCTTCAATCTGTCGCAATTTTACTTCAGACGAGGCCTTTACGACTATCTAAAACGACTATGCATTAATTTCTAGTATTTCGATATTATTTTTATTAGATTCTTTAACACTTTCTTGCATAAGAAATTCTATCAATTACTAAACAGTTTTTGAACTTTTTGGAGATCCGAAAACCTGAAGCAATACTGTTTTTTGCATTACTTTCATAGAAGTTTTTCCGCTTTCTACTGTTTGTCTTAGGTTTCAGTTTCTGGGAGATGTGTCTCTGAATTTAGTCAACATCTAATATCCGATTATTTTAATAATATAGTGTATACATATAATAATATCGGATTTGTTAGAGTTGTTTATTATCTCTAGAATGTTACATCGATAACAACTCGCACATAAAATAAAAGAATAAAACTTCCAATTTTTCCCGACAAATGCTTAATTTGAGTACATTTTGTCACGCTGTACACACTTATCAATATGCAAATATATTATATCTTTTACACAACATGTTTGGAGCGATTGGATTCAGTCAGGCCTCCAAATCTTATTAGTAGGTAGCTGAGGCACATACTACACATGATCTGTTAAAACTTCCCCATCACCAATCCCCAAAAAGGGGGTACAAAAAAAAGAAAAATTCTATGGGATCCTAAACCATTCAACATTTTGCTCATCCCTAATCTTTGTCCTGAAAGAGATATTCGGTGTTTTCAAATTAATCATACTAACAATAAATGTTATTGACACTTAGGAGAACGCTATGAAAATTTCTGTGGAAAGCATTTTGAACAGTTACCACTGATTCAAAGTGAACAAATTTCAAAATGCAAAATAATTGTTTGGACGTTACCAATTTTGCTTCCAACTCTGTCAAGCGGAAGGTAGGAAAACAAAGTTATTGCTATTGCAGACAACGAGATTGTATTGGGACGGTCCTCTTATTTTTGAACGATAGCCAGATGACGAAGACGACACCTGAGAAGGTACCCCGTCTCCAAACTTTATCACCGCATCAACAAGAGTACGTTTGACCCACGACTGAAATTTTAACATATGCCAGGTTTATATACACGATGAAACATTTGTAAAATCGGGTGATAAACCTTCCTTAGATCCCGAAACCGAGATCTTACCATCAATCTAATAATGGGTGAAAGAATTGATGCAGAAATCAATGTTCCAGCTCAGTTCTTTTTTCTGAGAGTTCATCTCTTCTACAAATATTCACTCCACACCAATGGGAGGACGTTCCTCTCACGCCGAAATTAATGCGCATCAAGACTGTATACATGGGCAATCTTCAGTGGAATCTGGTTTCAAACACGCGACCTTCATGTTACAAAGGAGACTCGGCCACGAGGCTACTATAGCATCTATGCTTTTTGAAACGCCTACAAGCATCATAATTTTAAAATAATCAACGGAATTCAGATGAATTTCGTATGAATTATTACCCTCATCTTAATTCAAATATATTTATTCCTTATTTTTTACTTACCTGCATAGTCCTTATTAGCGTTTCTGTTCAGATAAAGAAAGGAAATTAAATTAGCCTGTTTCTTTTCAGAACTCTTCTCTTATTTTTCCAAGGCAAATCAAGCCATAAGATTTCTTTTTTATATATGAAATTTCTCATTACAAGCTTCTTCTCTTTCAATTTTTTTTTTTTTCGTGAAAGAGTTTCAAAACGTGAACTGCTCAAATATTTCTTTTTTCTTAATTGAGCTGAAAAATTATCCAGGTAAGAAATGGATGCATTAAAAACAAACCTTGATTATTTTTTAAAATTTTCTTCTTCTGTTCGCACGATTTAGTCGTGAATATTCTTATTGTTAATTCTATTTGTCTTTTTTTCTTTGATGAATTTGGCATTTTGTAATTTTTTATGCCTATGTTATTTATTCCTGCTTAAGTTCTGAATTCTGTAATTATTTAGCCTTTATTTTCATAATTAATGCGACATTTTTTAATTTTCATTTTTTTTCTCTCATTCCATGGTGAGATTATTTTCAGCAACAACAGTTTTTTCATATTAAAAGAAAAAATTCTACCAAAATCATTCGTTACTCTTCCTAATAGCTTTAGGATATTTTAAAGTACACCTTAATATAATTTAATGCACTGCGCATGGATTACTTACTGATTTGTTTAGAAAAAAATATTTTCAAGTAAACAACATGTTTTTCCATAATTCAGTTATCAAGAATAGACACTCAACCTGGGAAAATGCATAAACTTCTTTTATTCTTTGACCTAATTTAACAATTTCTTTAAGCCATGCATTTACTTATAATATTTTATATTGAATAATAAATTTTAAATTCAAGTTTAAATAAAATTATCTCTCACCAAAAATCTATTCCAACGTTAAAAAGCTATTAACTATAATATATTTAATGTTTTCGACTTAGCAATGATAGCTTTGTTCCTTATTTATTGGAAAATTCTTATGTGCCATAAGGAATTGTGCTCATGAATACCGCAAAATATTGTAGGATTCGCATAATAATTATTGATCTATGTTAACTGTCAATGTTAACTTCCCTCTTAACACGTTAGTTGCCACGACTCATGTCTGAAATTCAAACCATCTATCTAATTAGATGTCTCCTTCTCTACTATCTCTTAACTACAGAAGAGAAGGGGGTCATCTGATTAGATAGTAGATATGAATTGTATTTGATGGCCGTGTGAATTCTATTTGATGCACATGGCGATTAACGTGTTAACTAAGAAACAACCTGTCAGACCATAAACCCTACTCCACGACAAAGTTTTTGACTAATGGAAATCATTAGCAAAAAAATGCATTTCCGCTCATGCTGTACCAAACACTCATAGAAACCAGTCAATAAGCTAGCTTCTGTTTAATACCCCATATCTCGGGTACATTCCTAAATCAGAAGATCGAATTGGTTCAGAAAAATTATCAAAATTCAATGCTTTCTCCGAATACCTCTGAAAAGAAACTAGGCCATGTTTGTGTTTATTTGATGGAAAGTACTGCGCAGTCAGTTTCAGCACAGTAAATCAAGTCTGCTAAAGCAAACAATCAATATACCAGTTTCCTACTTGCCATTAGTTAAGGTAAAGACTAAATTCAAACCAGTGAACTTCTCTAATGAACAGATCGGTTCTACATATCCGTCTATAGTATACAGTGTGCCCTCTAAAGTCCGTTGTCACCCCAATAATTTCTGAACGGCAAGAGCCTATAGTCATAAAAGTGGGATCTAGGTATAGTAAAGTTGCCATGCGCTACGCAAGGAAATCGCTTACAGCGCCACCTGGCCGCAAAATTCGGAGTTAGCGTTCTTATCTCAAAAACGGTACGAAATACGGGAGAAAAGTCAATTACAAAGTTGTTCAGCATCATCGATTTATTACAAAAAAAAACATCTTGCGCTCAAAAATGATACAAATGAAAATCACAAAATGCACATTTGTTTGATATCGTTGAACAAAACTGCACTTGCCGTAAATGAGGCTCATCTATCTGTCATGCTCAAAATGGTGTCCTTCAGCAACAATACACATCTGGACATGGAACTGCACTTCCCGCTGCACATTGTACAACATAGTACGTGACACGCTGGCATAAGCATCCGTAATACGGTTTCGAAGTTCCTGCAGTGTTGGTGGAGGGGTTGCATAAACTCGCTGTTTGATCAGAGAAAAAAGTCCAATGGGTTCAGGTCAGGTGAGCTTGGAGGCCATTCTATGCAACCACCATACCCGATGACTTGTTGCTGGTATGTGTCCCGAATGTACTGTTGGACACTTGATACCTTGTGCGGAGGGGAGCCGTCGTGTTGGAACCATACATTCCGGAGGTCACTCAACGGCAAATCCTCTAGAAAGTCGGATATTAAGTCCTTCCTTTTCTCTTTTCTTCTCCGTTATGTCGCGTTACAATTTTGGGAGTTGCGAACAAAACAAATATACATTTAACGCATTCTATTTTTAACATTACTGTACGAAAGGTGTCTTCTCTTACTAAATCGATGATGCTAAACAACTTTGTAATTGACTTTTCTCCCGTATTTCGTACCGTTTTTGAGATAAGAACGCTAACTCCGAATTTTGCGGCCAGGTGGCGCTGTAAGCGGTTTCCTTGCGTAGCGCATGGCAACTTTACTATACCTAGATCCCACTTTTATGACTAAAGCTCTTGCCGTTCAGAAATTATTGGGGTGACAACGGACTTTAGCGGATACACTGTATGTTATGTTAACTCGTGCACGTCATTTACGGGTTTAATTAAGTTAGATTAACTTTCTATTTTATAGCTTCACGAAAGATGGGGATAGATCTCGTCATTTTCTACCTTTGTCAGATGACAAAAATGACACCTGAACTCGCTACTCTTCTTTTTTCAGAACTTTTAATGTCTTAGCACAAGGTGAATCGTTCTACAGCGAGTGCTAGTTTCTGCTCTTCGAAACAAATTTTCTATTACCGAAATGAATAGCTCATACTTCCCAACATCGTTGAATACTCGCAGGAACTACCTCGAGAGGTCACCATGGTACGTGGATTAGAACTCACCGGATAAGTATACGGGTTCTAGCTTCTCCTGGGGGTATAGTAATGGTGGGTTTCGAGTTAAACTCCACCGATGACGATACGTATCTCCTTCGGGAGGGGTCGGGCTATAGCCGATGACGGTCGTTAGGATTCCGACCTCAGTATCCAACTTGTAGCAGCAATCGATCTTCAATTGCCCAGATGCCAAGACAGGGCTGGAGTAGCTCAGTTTTCTGATTATACTAGTGGGAGAAAAATTGATCTTATCGCATTTATTGTGCAAAAGGTTCGTAGACACGGATCTTTGGTGGAAACAGGTCTCGAAACGTGACCAAAGTTTTAGCAAGTTTATAAGATTTTCTTGCAAAGAAATCTTTAGATTTTAGGGGTAAGCTCATTATAAAATTAACTCTATGTAAAATTTAATCATATGTTTATTAACTTCAAAACATTCTATCTTAGCGGAAGGAAAAAAAGTTTTTCAAATCTATTATCATAACCTATGATTGTTTTAGTAACATGCATTACTAAAGAGTGAACATTAAAAAATAAGCTAAAAAGGAAAAACAAACAAAAAAATCACGGTAAAATTCTTCAAACTACAGAATTTCATTAAGTCATATTTTTGCTTATATTCAAAACCGAATTCTCTTACAATTTTTCATCCCTTGATTCAAAAAGGAAAAAAATAAATCAAAACTCTCTTATACTTTATCATGAAAAAATTATAATGTTCGCTATTCATCTTTGATGATTCTTTACATCATCAGCGATGCATCTACTATTAAATCATGTCAGTTCTCACATCTATTATCGCACTTTTGCCTAAGGATAGAGGTGTTTTAGTATAATGCAATTTCTAAGTAGGAGGCTGTTTATAAATCTAAATTATTCATGGATTCTTACTCAACAGACTGGAAATTACTCCTCACATGTTTATAGAAACATTTTTTTTTCATTTTGTTCAGAAACTGTAAAGGAAAGATTTTGGAAGAAAAAAAGCATTTCTCACGTTAATGGAAAAATTAAGTCAATGATAAAACGCCTAAGAAAAGAAAAAAAACTTATTTCCTTAAGATGTTTCAAAATATCAAACAAGAGATAGAGTTACGCTTATTTTTATAAGTAAATGTTAAGTATGAAACTGATGGAACTTGCTACTTAAAAATGAGAAATGGTCTAAAGAATAATTAATAAAGTCACGCAGTAAAAAATTTATTAGGATTAGAAAAGTTCTTTTGTTTGAAATTTTGTATCATTTTTCCTTATTAAAAAATAACTTTCAATAGATATGGTATGCTCTGTTGAATATTATTTGAAATCAAATCTTACTGTTTCAACTTGTTGGTGTTCGAAACCTTCAAAAAAAACTTTCGTTTTCGTTAAGTTTCAACTTGTTCAAACTTTTTTTTCATAATAACTTCGGAGTATATTATGGCAGAACAGCTATTATAACATTATCTTAAAATTTAAAAAATTAGCTTTTTAATGATACCAATTTCACTTCCATGCAACAGTCTGTTTAATTTTAATTATTTTTTGAAAGTGTTTTCAAACACAATTTCTAACTATATTTTTATTGTTATAGTCTGATTTTTTACATTAAAATTATAAGATATGAAAATATTTTATCCCGAGCAACAAGGTACCAATAATGCGTTACTATGCTGACTATGCATACTATTTTATAAACATAAAACCCATATACTGTACAGCAGACGCAGTACCGGGCAATCAAAATTTTGTGAACGGAAAATTTAGGATAGTCCTGGTTGTTGAGGGATTTCAAGGTTCTAGATCAAATTCAGTTAACCTTCAGAGTATGGCTCAAAATATCCTCTTGAAACAAGTATTTTAATTGGAGAAACGCACAAATCACTGGAAGATAAGATCTATTGTCGCTTTTCACCACTCTTTGGCTAAATTGTCTTCTCCATTAGCAATAAATTTAGCCATTATATCCATACGTCATTTTTGTATAGGAAATAAATTATTATTATTAAACTATTACACATATAGTCATATAATAAGAAGATATGAAACTAACTCCAATGCGATTTGAATTACGCTCTAAAAACTGCATAAAGTATTTTTTTAGCTTTTATAGGGGTGTAAGCTAATAAAGATTTATAATTTGTAAAGAAATTCCAGCATTTTTATATTTTTAGCTTAAACTGTAAGTTTTTAGGCTTATTGATAGAGCGGTGATACATTTTCTGGGGAGTTTTGTTTAGTATACTCATATCCAAAACTTAATCATATTTCATAATAGGATATAAAAAAGTTGAATAAATATTGATGAAATCGCTTAACATCACTTGCCGAGAATCGTGTGAAGTAGGTAAAACATGCGCATATATACTAAAACATTTCTGCCGCCGTCCATATGCGCAAAGCATTTGTACACATTTGAACGAGTATAAAACGGACTCAAACGGCATGACTAGCTTACGCATTTTTTGTCATTGTTGAAGTATGAAAAAGGACGAATTATGTCAGAAGAAACGCCAACTGGATATGTTTGTGAAAGAAATAATTATTGTAAAGCTGAAATACAGATGATCCGAAAACGAAATATCACGAATTCTGAATGTGGCTCATTGTGCAAACTCAAAAATGTGACAGATGTTTCAAGACACTGGAAATAGTACCCTATGGCCTGTTAAAATGTCAGTTAAAAGTTAGCAACCGCAATAAAAAATTCCATTTGTGACAATAACTGTAAAGTCTGTGGACCGTTCTGCCTGACTACTGGGTTCAGCGTTGTCAGTCCTTACAAGAGGAAGACCTACGAGAAAAACTGTTAATAGGAGGCTTAGACACTGTTGTTTTTATGCCAGATGATAGACAGCATCCCTCTCACGTCTACACAAAAAAGCGCGCGCTTACTGTGGAACTTGGAACATCAACCGTGAATTAAGAAACAGAAGGGCACTGTCATATTGAGTGACGAGACCAAATGATCAGTGATGATTAGAAACTGATTCTCGTCAGTCTCAGAGAGAGTATGGAACTAGTTTTCATGTAGGAAGCATCAAAGAAACCTATCATTTTTCATTCAAGCAAAAATAAGGTGTGTAAGGTGTATGGTAATCATCATTATGGACAGTCGCGCTGTTCTCCACTTGTTTAAGGCAGGGTTTGTGACTACTCAAATGTTAAAACTCAGTCAGTCATTCCTACGGTTTCTATATACCGTGCGTCGATACCTGGATTTATATTCATGGGTGATAATGCAACTTGAAAGGCAGCGACATTGCAACCGTGGTCTATGACTTCCATTCAAGTGAAGATATGCTGGGCATGCAATATCATTATAATTTTTGTGTTCGTAATCCTATTTAAGCATGTTGGGTTATGCTTGGGAGGCAACTTGCTATCCGTGAGTAATCCCACACTCCATTCCAGAATTGCAAACAGGTCTCTGTCAAGCTTGGAACTCTTTGAGCAAATAGCTCATCCATATTTTCATTAAAAGTATAGGAAATCGTCGTGCAGATTCATGACTATCATAAGTAATCACAGACCGTAATTCACATATTATCATGTTTTTATAAAGTATATTTTTCCTTAAAATTGAAACTAGTAATATGCTCTTTTTTCTTTCAAACTTTTTATTTGCATAATAAAAAGCAAAGTTATACTTTATTTTTATATTTCTTTAAATACTTCTAAAGCCCATTTACACCTGCACACCACGTCTCCTTCCAATTCAATTTAGAATTCCTGAAATATTTATAGAGACAACAATTGTGCAGTGATTCTGTAAGCCAGCTTAAATTCAGTTTTCCCCGCCAAATCTCTCTCCCTTGATCATTTTGCCTGAAATTATAAGTTCGCAATGCATTATGTGATAGTTTCTACCAAAAACAGAACTAGGTTCTTTTTAACGGATGTCTCCGCTGGGAGTAACTTCGACCCGAGCCATTCCTTATTTTCGCTTGATTTTTCCTTGAGGACCTACTTCTTGTCACCTAAGATAAATTTTCGAAAAATACTCCTTTTTCACGTCTGTTTAACAATGTAATTGAGACAGAAAGGCTGATTTCTTTATTGTTTTCGGAGAGATGAAAAGAAACACATATTTCTCAGTTTACTTTCCTAATGGTCTAGAGCAGTGGGCGTTTAAAAAATGGTGGTCAGAACCTGAAATGATGGTAGATTAATATTAATAAAATAATTATTAGAACGCAATGACTTCTTTAACCTAAAATAAACGCCCGATAAATACTTTTTCTTGTCTAACAGCATCATTTAGATGAAAAGGATAAATTCTTTATGGACGAATTTTCTTTTGTTTATTTTGGAATCACAGACCGTTTCCTGATAACCCTACGATTTAAGCAATCGCCAAATCGATTTGGATACTGTATCAAGTGACGTGTTTGAATCAGTTCTTTCTTTGGTATACAGAGCTTTGAATTCTGTGCTCTTTGTGTTCGTTTAATTCGCTTTTATTCAAAACGGCTAAATTCGAATTGGAACGATTGTATTTAGCTAAATCGTAAGTTTAAAAATTAAACCGCCAATGAGTGTCTTACTATTTTTTTAAAAAAATTAACCGCCAAACAAGACTTTGAAGTCGCCAAAAAAAGAGCGAACAAACACTTATGGGAGCCTTTCTACCAAGTGAGGCCCTTAAATAAGCATTGAGAACTACAGCAATGGACGAGCTTTCTGTTCTGTTTATTTGCGGTAAAGTAGGTTTTCCGCTGTGCCCATCAACTTTCGGTGATAATGTTAAGTGAATGGGAATCTTCAAAATTTCAATACTCTGTTTGAAGGTTTCAATTAATGTTTAAAGTGGAGTTTTTTAATGTTATGCCTTAAGAATATTTTGAAAATATTAAATTTAATGTTCCTATTGTTGTAGCGCTCAATGTTTACTTAAAATAAGAGCCTAATTTTATGGAAAGATTGTCATAATTATTCTTTATCACTCTTTTTAGAGAATTCTGAGGTTTGTTTGGCGGTTAAATTTTTAATGATACGATTTAGATATTCACTGACGGTTCAATTTTTAACCAAACGATTTAGCTAATTCCAATAGTTCCATTTAGAATTTAAATGCTTTACGAGCTTTTTTGAACTGATTTAAAAAGAAAGTATTACACAGACTCAAAGAACACGGAATTTAACGCTTTATGTACTAAATAAATAACTGATTCGAACTTGGCGCTTGATACAGTTTCCAAATTTATTTGGTGATTGCTTAAATTGGAGGGTTACCGGAAAACGGTCTGTTAATCCAAAATAAACAAACCAGAAAACTCGTTCATAGGAACACCCAAATTAATATTTTCAAAGCATCCTTAAGCCATAATGCTAAACAAACTCTACTTTAAACATTAATTAACATCTTCAGACAAAGTGCTGAAATTTTGAAGATTCCTATTGATGAAGAATTACACCTGAAGTCGATCGGTATAGCGGAAGTTCTACATTACACCAAATAAACAAAACTCGTCCAAACAAAGTATACAAAGAGAAAGCACTGTAATCGTCAAAAACATAAAATTCCATATTTTGACATTCCATATTTTGATGAATCTCTACGGTTTAAACATTCCTGAATCCGAAAAAATCCATTTTTGGAATCTCTCTGTAAAAACAAGATCTACACGATTAAAAATCGGCATGTAATCTTTACATCAAAAATGTACGCCTGCATCAAATTTTGACAAAATTCGCCACATGGAAATTTCTTTGTCCCTACATGTGCATTTGAGCACAATAAATCAGAAATGCTAAATTCAAGATAGATGAAATGTGGAATATGCTTCCATCACTAAACTTGTAGATCTATAGAAAATGTTTGACTAAATCTGTTATCAACCTATCTGTATATCAACCTATATATTCGTTTGTATGTAAACGCGATAGCTTCTCTTGAGCGACCGGAAATCGGAAATTCTACATTACCCGAAATAAACAAAACAGTAAACTCGTCCATTGTCTTCGGAGAGATGGAGAAAAACATATATTCTTCAGTTTGTTTTCCCATTGGTCTAGTGGAGTGGGTGTTTTAGAACTGATGGACGAAACCAAAATTGATGATGGATTAGTAGAGGAACTGGTGTAAAAATGGGCACTGGTGTAAATATGGGCACCCCTCCCAAAGTGGCTATGGGAGGTGCTGAAGACTGGCCTCCAGGTCTGTAGATGGCGATACTTGTTGATATAAGATAGCAGAGAACAGTTGGAACCATTCTTTCAAGTAGTGTGGATGCAGCGTGAGTTATTGAACGAATTGGTGTTATTCTGGACTGCAAACTTTTGACTGGTATGTGAAATCGTTTTCTTTTCATGTTCTTATGGTTACTTTAAAATAATTTTACAGTGATATCCGGAAAGCAGAGATCCTAAGCTACTTTTAGAAGCACTCCTTTAGTCACACATGCGTTTTGGTTACATGTGATAGCGGCCATCTTTCTTAGGTTTGGTTGGTGTAAATATGGGCACCCTTTCAATGCCAATTAATGAGGCTGGTGAAACACCGAAATGTTCCCCGGGAACTTCAAATACAGTTTCTCCGTTCGACATATCTCCTGTCCCCAACATAAAGAAGAGAACCACTACTCGTGGACGCAAACCAACAAGGTCCAGCCTCATCACTGGATCACCATACAAGGATCAGTTGACCAAGTCTCTTGAGAAAAGTGCTCCCAAGAAGACGTCCTTGAGTGTTCCCGGGGTAAGAAACCGGCCAGGAGGCAGGGGTGGGAAAACCAAGGGCCTTCAAAAAAAGAAAATTCGATCCACGAAACGATGCGATTCATCATCAGACTACTATGATCCTCCCCTTGTGGACAGCGATGATGATATCAACCTGGATATCAACGATGGGGATAAACCAGACTCGAGGAAGACAACTTGCATCTTTTCTGATGGAAAGTTCTCTGAAGACACTCGCGGGGAAGTGTGGGTTAAATGTGTTATGTGCCAAATTTGGCACACTTAGATTGTGCCGGGGCTGAAACAGCCAGTTATGTTTGCGATTTCTGTAAATAATTTTTTTCTGTAATAAATAAATTCTCTACTATTTTGTATCGTTTATCCTGTTTTAAAACATTTTAAGCTAATTTTTGTGACTCTTTTGGAGAGGGCCCATATTTGCACCCCATTTTTTTCCGGTGCTTTTTTAAAAACTTTTTGTAAATCTTCGTTTTCGAATTGAAATAATTGGTATTAATCATTGTTTTGCCTTCTATCATTTAGTAAACTTGTAATAGTTGTCAATGAAGGTAAAAAATTCAGAATTTTTCAAAGTGAAAGTAAATTTAAGTCAAAAACAAAAGAGGGGGCCCATATTTATACCTTTTCCTCTATTACAACACAATGAATAGTTAAATGTGAAATATAAACATGAAAACACGTTGAGGAAAAGGAAAAGGAGAGATCTATTAATGGAAAATTTATAACATTTCAATGCTAATGGTTGGAATATTTGTTAAAATTATCACCAAATGTGACATAGGCCATATAGTTCATCAACAATTACATTCGAAGGAGATATTGGCGTTTAATTTCAAAGTTTCCCGCCATGTCACGTACTTCTGGAGAAGAGGCGATGATTCTGGAAAGGTAATGGACTTCTTGTAAACGGGGCCTTTTAGAAATTTCCGCAAGAGAAAATTCCAGCAAAACATATAAAGACATCTAATGGACCAAGACAACACAAGAGACAAGGAAACTGCGTGGCTAGGTTAATTACTCACTTCCGTAGTATAATAGGCTAAGGCTTCGTCAAACAGTTGACTGGAATCGTTGTGATATTATGTGATGCTTCTTTTTCTGTCTAAATTTCGATAATAATTTAAGAGAAAATGCTTATTTATGGTTCAAATTGTTAAAAATATTTCTCAAGAAGAGAAATTCTTTATATAAAGATTTCTTTTTTGCTAGAAAGTGATATTAATAACAATGACTAGGCTTTCTTTTGTGATACTAAGCATATTTAATACTTTTAAATGGGTTTCCAAAATTTTAACCCTGATGTTTTGAAAATCTATTAGCTGGACAAATGCTTAAAAATAATGCAATATTTCTTCAGTTGTTTAAACTAGAGCCTAGAGAAAAAATAACTCTTTCCAGAATTATTATTCTCCAGTTCTCAGCAAAGTTACTTCTCAACATCAGAACTGATACCATTTTAAATACATTTAAATAATTTTTCACAAATATTCCTTTTAAACGTACAACTTAAACTTTAAACGTTCTTTTTTAACTTAAATTATCACAACTAGTGGAAAAAAAATTTAAGAAATACTCAGAATTTTACAGTGTTGAAGATATCGAGCTAGTTCTCAAATCTTTGAAATCAAGATTTTAACATCAAAACTCCAACTTACTGATAAACAAATAAATACAACTCAATAACTTTGAGTTACCTTTTGTCTTCAAAATGTATCAAAACTCTCCGATATTGTTTCCTATAAATGTAATTTAAGACTACTATAATATAACTTTAAGCTAATTCATTTTTCAGTGAGGTGTTTGATATTCTTTTGTGGGTTAAAGCAGAGTACAAAATAAATTTACAATTCAGAGTCGAAAATCGATTTATTATTATCCAAATTTTAAAAATATTTTATAAGTTTTCTGAAAATAGCATATGATCAGCATACAGTTACATTTTTTGCTACTAAACTGTAAGGAAAAATTGCAAAACACGTCAAAGAAATTTGTAGCATTTAATATATTCTTTGTCTATATAACAGTAATGAAATGACTTCACAGGAGTGTTCAGCTTTAAATTTTCATGCTGACTGTTCATTATTTGAAGCAAGGTTCCTGAAAAAAAGAAAGAAATGACCAAGTTGCACAGATTTTTTTGTTATAATTTTTTTGAATGCATAAATTTCAGTTATATTTATCAAAATCCCAAAAATTATAAACAATAATTTAGTTTATTCTTTTTATTAACTTGAACGACGAAATGCAAACACTCCGGCGATTTACTTATGTTCAAAAGTAGTATAAAACAACAGATGATATATTTCTATTATAAAACGATTTATTCACTTATATTAAATTCTTAAATAAAGAAACATTTACCATTATGAAAAATAACAATTTACTACACTGCACAATTTGCCAATAATAATCACATCATCTTACTAATGTATTCTGAAGTGCATATTTTTTTCAATTATTTTCTCATTAGCCGTTAATTCATAGCAGTACTGACTGTACTTAAAATCTGTAACAAAATATTAAATTGTATAACGTGCGTAATTTCCACTTTTCGAGGTGGTCTATAAGATGCTCCATCGTACATAAAAGGCTAAACAAAAGGTGGAAAAGTTTTCAACCCATCTAACTCCAAAGAGTTAACCAAAACTGCCACTCCGTAATAACTTTAGCTCATTTGCCAATCCGAAGTTACACAATCGCGTAATGAAATGGCTCAGCTTATTCTTACGCGCATTGTCTCTGAGTATGATTCAATGAATTGAACAAGCAACATTCCAGCGACATATAAACACATTTACATTTTCGTAGAATGCAAATTTCGCGTCGCCGCGTAAATACGTACTTCAGAAAATTAGGCTTTATTTGTACAGTACCAGGATTTCAAGATGAGCTCGAAGGCGCTCTTTACTAACTTCCATAGAGGTATGAAATGGCAGTTTTGAAACTACGTTACCGTGTGCGATAGTGCGAATGTTGTACATAGTATCCATGAAACTTTTGTCTCTTCATTTGCTAATGAAGTAAAATGAGCCGTATTTCTTAACCTGCTGGAGTTCCAATATTAAGGGACAAAATAAAGCTGTTGTTAATACACAATTGAAAATCAGATGCCTAAATAAAATGTCAGTTTCTCATTTTATGGAATTAAAAATATTTAGAAGTGGAAATTTTAATTTGTTAGAGAACGTGACGTCTTCTCTGTTGTGAACTGCTTATTTTTTACGCAATTATTATTAGCTTAGTAAATTTATACCAACGGCAATTAGCTAACTTTGAAGCTATGCAAAATCTATTTTGAGACTAGTTTAGTTTAGTTATATTAACGTCCCGTTTTGAAGCAACACGAGGGCGATTTTGGGACGGACCTCGTAATTTTGAACCTCGGTCAAATGACGAGCACGACACCTGAGCTATTTTGAGACGTATCTCGCAATTTTGTACCATGATAAGATGAGGAAGATGACATTTGACCTTGCACCCCTTCTCCATGTTTCCACACCTCACTATCTAAAGAATACTTGAACCCAGTGGATTTAACATTCAAAGGGCCTGTTTACATGGTAGATCTTTGATAGAAACTAGTTTCGAACTCATGAACTCGTTGTATTGCAATTAACAACAGCCTTATGTATTGCTTTTCATTAAAATTCATACTGAAGAAATGCAAAGGAGAAGTATGTATAAGTATAATTCTGTAAATACTTTTTCTTTTTTGTTCTTTGAATAGATATTTCGGTTTTGATGGTATACCGGCTCCTCCATTTTATATGAAGAATGTTGATTAAATTTTAAATGAAGAATGAAATACTGATATTCAGTTACTACAAAAATATTGAAAGCAACATTTACTATGGAAATTATTAGGGCTTTGATATTTAAAGTATAAGCTACTTTTTGTTGATAAAAAATTATGTTCAAGAGCGAGGGATTGCGAGTTCGAAACCCGACTCCAGCGAAATTTGTTTGGTTTGCTATGGTTTGGTGGGGCAAGAGCAAGATTTGGTTATCTTTGCCGAACATATCGTACACATTCCGCCAAAATTCACCATTTATGTGAGCCTGGTGTACGTTAAATTGGCCATGAGGGTTAGAGGAGATGTGTTGAGGAGTGGGATGCAGGATTAGGTGTGAACTTCATTATCTTACTATGGCTCAAAACTGCGAAGTCTGTCCCTGCAATAGCCATTGTTTAGCTACAAAGCAGGATTGTTACCTATATTTACATTAAAAAAATTTGCAATTTTATAACGTTTTGAAATGACTCTTTAGCCTAACCGCATAAAACATCACACATAAGTTCCAATTGAATTATTCATTTTTAATTGCTTAAAAATTACAAATACTTTTTCGGTTAGTGTTATTAAATTATTTATTTACTTCTCGTTCCGTTTGTACCGGATATAAACTCGTTTAAATGGCTTAAGAAGTTTAAAAGAAGTGTTAACTAACTTTTCTCTTAAAGCATACTTTCAATAGGAAAATCGCCAGTTCCTTTTCTCAAGTGGCACTACCCGATTCTTAACTAGCTTTCTTTCTGATGTTTTATGAAAGCAGTTAAAAAGGGAGAAAAAAACTTATATATTTACTTTGAAACTAATCTTCAACTCTCGTCTCTCTTCAGCAAATGATAAACTCAAAAATCAATAACAGATCTTAAATAAAAAAGATCTTATAAAATTTTTCTCTTCTTGTTTACCGATGAACCGATTCTTCTCCTTTTTGAGACTAAGAAAACGGAAGATAAATTCCCCTGCTAACCTTCTTTCCGAAATGTTTGTTTATTGGCTTCGAAATGAAGCTGAAATTTATTCATGGCTTTGATTTCCTACTATATTTCTTCAGCAGAAGATTTGCGCCATAGAGAACTGCGTTATTCATATCCACTTTAAACTTCAAAGCAATACTACCGGGTAAACAAGATCTTGCTATTTGTTTGAGGATAAAAAGGATCTTTTTGGTGTATAAAAATCTTCGTAGGGTTCGTGAAGGTTAAATTAAATTCGATATCTATATCTAAATATGTTTTTTTCCTTTGTGGAAATAAGAAGTGGGACAATTGAATTAAGTTATTTTCTTAAGTAAATTTGTTGTGATTGTTATTCTATTGCTTTTAGATATAGAAAGGAGGCTTATAGCCAAAAGAGAATATATCTAAAAGGCCAATTGTTGTATTTATTGATGTTCCGTTTATTTAACTTTAAAGGACAAAAAATAATGCATATTAGAATTGTAATTTATTTCCACCATTATGGATGATTTTGCTGCAATTACCCTGCAGAAAACTTTAATTTGTTTCGACGACTAATTAAAAGAGGTTTAACATTGATATATTTTGTTCCAAAGAGATATAAACAAAAAAATACTTTAGTTCTGTTTTTTTATTTGAAAAATCAAAGAATAAATTCTATAAATCTTTGGAAATGAGAATTAAGAATTAAAACACGTTTGATTCTAAGAGAAATTTACAAAAGAAATATAAATGTTCAGTTTTCACAACCGGAAATTTTTGGATGTATGTTCAATAAACAGCTACCGACAGTGGCCTAGTGGGTTAAGGTATGGCATGGCTGAGAAACATGAATCGCAGGACGAAGATTAAGGGTTGAACAACCTCGGATGTACTCTTGACCAGAATTATTTAAGCATTGGTAGCTTTAGTAACGAAATTGCTCGCTGTTGTCGGTCTGCTACTAGAGATTTTTCTGACTTTCCTCCATGAGAAATGCATATATGGTCCACTTTCCCCACAGAGCCCTCCAGGAAGGTAACCTATCCCTATGTATTGGAGATAAATCAGACTCCAAGGTCCAAGGACGGTTGTATAAATGGAAGACACCACACTTCATAGTTATCAAGAGTCCTTGACACATGGACTCTACTAGATTTGCTACACCAAGTGTGATTAGATCCACCACTTTTCTCCCCAAAGATCGGACTTGTATTTGAATGTTTTAATGTAGTCAACCAAGGTCATAATGATTTTATCTTCTTCGAGGTTAATATTTAAATTGTTAAGATAATTCATGAGTGGGATTAGAATCACCATATTGGGCCCAAATGTATATTTTGCGTTCGAAATAGCAAAATAATTTCGAGCTTTTTACTTTCTCGTATACGAAGTATACAAAGAGAAAGTATTGTAATCGTCAAAAAATTCGAACTCGAGATTTTGACGAATCTCCAAGTTTTAGACCTCCCTGATTCCGAAAAAGACAATTTTGGAATTATGTCTGTCTGTGTGTGTGTCTGTGAACACGATAACTCGCAAACTATTAGAGCTACGGGGATAAAATTTGGTATGTGGTCTTTAAACATAATTTGTAGGTTTCTATCAAATTTTGGACAAAATCCGTTAACGGGAAGTCTGTCTGTCTGTATGTTCGATAACATGCGAACGCTATAACTCAAAAACTTGAAAAGCCAGATGGATAAAATTTTATACACAGTTTTATCGTCATGAATGTAGGTCCGTATAAAATTTTGGGCCAAATCCGTCAAAGGGTTGATTGTCTGTCGGTCTGTATAATCGCATACTTGTTCAACTCCATACGCATGCGCAATAGTAGAAATGCCTGTGCAAAGAAGAGAGATTTCGAAAACTTGGCAGTTTGCCAAAAACCAATTCTGGAGGCGAGATTTTGTAAGGAAGCAAACATTTAGGTCGTCTCGTTTTACTTGCGTGCTGGAAACAATCTCTGCGCATGCGCAAGCTATTCTCCTTTTTTTTCTTCTCCGCACGCGGAACTGCCATTGCTCGAGTTTGATAAAAAAAAATAAATATTGCGAAGTTTTAATACATACGTATCTTTTTGAATATGATTCTTCACCTCAATATTTTATTATCACTATAATCAACAATGAAAAACCTTCTGATAGTCATTGCATTCTGGGTTACAGTTGGTTCGAACTTTTTATCAACGCAGGGGGAAGGGAAATGACAAATGTTTGAAAAGTATACGAGAAAGTTTAGGGGAGGCCACTCCCGCTGGTTTAGTTAGATTAAAGCTATGTTTTAAAGCTATGCTGGGACTATTTTGAAATGAGTCCCATAATTTTGACGTGTATCAAATGATGAGGATAACATTTGAACCGGCATGCCAGTGCACAAGATGTGTTAAAAATACAGGCATTCAGATTTTGAAACATGAATACAAAATGATACATTCTTTTGCAGCAATTGAACTTGAATCACTTGAATAAATGAATGAAATCATCACTGCTTTGATTACTTGATACATATATAAATTAAATAGTCAAAACCTAGAATGATTTTAATACTATAAAAACTTATTTTAATACAATATCAACTAACGTATAAACAAATAAAACAATCCATTTTAAAAAATACTGCCATGACAATTCTGTACATTTAAAAGCGGTTAAATTTTCTTAAATGAATGAATCATTTAAAAATGATAATCATTTAGATCATTTAGAAATCACATGTAACGATTTTATATTAATTATTAATAATAAATATAACCGCAATATTGTGACTTAGAAACGAATTATTTCTTAAAATATTTTAAAAAGTAAGAAATCAAGCGAACTCGTTTTCTTTTATAACTAACAAATGTTTCAATTCAAATTTTAAATCAAAACCCTTTACAGAAGTGAAAATAAATTTTGAAGTAAACTTTTCAAAAAAATATCAGATAAAGCTTTGAAGCGAGAAGATATTCTTTTTATTTTTGTGAATTCTACTCCGTGAATCTCACAGAATAACAAAAAAATCATTTCCTAGAAGTATAGCCTTGGGAATTTATCCCACGCCAGGTGCAATTTAAAATATATAGTAAAATTCGTATTCTGCGGTTTTTCTCCTCCTTTTTCACAAGAGCTGCATCCATAAGTGAAAATATAAAGTGTGTGGCAATAAGGAAAACATAAAAATGTATGGTAAAATAAAATGTGTTTTGTGATTGTTTTCAGGATAGATAAAGTAAGAGCTGATACAGAAGTGAAAAAGATTTAAATGCTTTAAATTTTTCATACAAAAAAAGATTTCACTTGGCTGAAGCATAGATTTTGGAATCCAAATACGTGATGTTAAAGGGAAAAAGAATCTGAATTTTGTGAAATTTCCGAATAGAAATTTATTCTTTCAAAAGAGATACTTTCAGAAGGTTCTTCAATATTTCCATTTGAAAAGATAGTTGAAAGATACAGTTGAGATAAACAATGTGTCTTATTGTGTATAATGATACGTATAAATGATGGTCGAAATAATTAAAGATACAAGCGAGATAAACAATGCGCCTAATTGTGTATAAGGATAATTGTTTATGTATAGGTGATAGTCAAAATTTCAATTGTGCACAGTTTTGACACTTCGCACATAAATATGACTTATAATCGATATAAACATAAAGATTATAAGTTTGTTTGTAGTAGCCATGCGTACTACATATGAAAATTGTAATGAAAAGCCACACCTCTTTCTTTTCTATCTTTTAATCCCTTAACCGTTGCGCCCGTCATATTGACGTGCATTGAATTATCTCAGTTTTAAGCTTATAAACTAAAATTTAATCATTAATTAGCTTTATAATTTGACACAAAAATTGCGTAGAATCCATAAGCATCTCAAGTATTCTATGCCTCCTTAGATAAATGAAAACGACAACCCCTTTCCAAAACAGGAGGGGTCATCTTATTGGATAGAAAATTCGACTCTTAAGTAATTAAACACACCAAAAGTCACGATCCTAAGCAGTCTGTAAGAGATAATGTGATATATAACAAAATATTTCAAAATTTCATCTTTATGGAAGCTTAAAAGAACGGACAGTCCTAGTTACTGTTGAAGATAGTAAGCATATTGATGATTTGACCAGCTTTATACTGAGATTAATGTTCATCGATAGGACCTTGAATCAAACAAAATTATTCATGCAAAATATAAGGTGAAGAAAGAGGTAAAAAAAGGGGTATATAATTGTGCCTCTCCGTTTGTAGGTCTGTCTTTCAGTATGAAGAAGATAACTCAAAAATGCAACCAGCTACAGGAATGAAATTTGGTGTGTAGTCTTCAACCAAAATTGTAGGTTTCTATCGGGTTTTAGACGAAATATGTTAAAGGGAAATCTGTCTGTCTGTTCGTCCATGTACATGTGAACACATTAATTCGAAAACGCAAAGAACTAAATTGATAAAATTCGTTATATAGCTCTATCATTAGAATTGTAGATGTATACCAAGTTTTGGTTCAAATCCGTTACAGGATTGGCTGTATGTCGGTCTGTCTATTCCTGGGTATGTAAACGTCAGAACTCAAATGCAGAACAAGTTACATAAATGAAATTTCATTTGCAATATTGAGATCAAAATCAAAGATATCTTTCAAATTTTAGACTCTATCAGCCAAAGGGGAAATGTCCAAATATATACTCGATTCTCACCATTGTATAAAGAAACTTAACATAAAACATGGCATATTGTTTATGTATATGAGAAATTTTAGGCGAAAACACTCCCGCTGGTTTTTTATATAAATTCTTTACTCAGGGCCATCTTAACAAATTGAAGCGCCCCATCAGAGCTGTAACTAGGAGTTTGAGCACCCAAAGAAATACCCACCTTACAAAATAATTAAGGAGCAAAAAGAGAAGGAAAAATAACCTGTTTTCTGATTAAGGTCAAACAATTCGACAAATCTGAGCCTTTTCGCATTTAAAATTTTAATTAAGCAAAATGTTTTCAACATTAAAATAAATTCAGTATACTAAATATGTAAGTGCCCTTGGAACACAGGAGCCCCTGGGCTACAGCCCAATTAATCTACTGGATGAGATGGCCCTGTCTTTACTCAGTACTATAATATTGACGTATCTCCTTTCAGAAATCTCATTTTATTAACCCTTTCACAACGACACGACTTTCTTTGCTATTAAATAAAAAGCATCTTATCAACCGACTGTCATAATAGGGTTAAAGTAACTAACTGAGCAGAGAAAGTTGGCGTTACGAATAAAATAACATACCTATAATAAATAAGAAAACAAAGGAAATTATCGTGAAAATTCATATTAATAAATTAACTTGTTTACTCGCTCATCTTTCACTTCTCTAATTAATGATTGCGCTTATTTTGAGTATGGTATGAAAACTTCTTTTTAAAACCAACCTGTAAAGGTTTGTAAACGCGTCATGAAAACAAATCTATGAAAAGACATTTTTTCTCATAATTAATTTGTAGAGATTCATTTTCATTTATTTTTTTAAGCCGTACAAATTCTTTCGGACGAGATAATTTACGATATGCAAATACTAGACGTTATTTTTCTCATTATTTATTCATTTCTCTCACTTCCAAGTGCCATTAATTTCCGTATTCAGCTTTTGTTTTAGATTATTTTCGAAGAAGGTTACTAATTGCTTGTTTACTTTTCTGCTTCCGTTTTCTGAATTTGTAACGTTTGAGGCTTCCAATGTCTTTCCATTTGACTTCAATTTTTTAATGTAAAGCATTTTTTCTGATTTCTAAGCAATCTATTTTGCTACCTTTCTCTTTAAAAATATTTTTAACATAAAAAAATGCTAATTTGAATAGTTTTCTCTTAGCTCAGTGACAGTTGAATCTTCAGTTTTGTTAATTAAGTTTAATATTTAATACAAACAGAGCAGCATTTACATATTGCTCATAAATCTTTTTACTTTTATCAGTGTAGAAAATCTATAAAACAAATATTATTGAAGCATACAGAAAATGTATTAAGGGCATATGTAATTTAATTTGGCATTTAAAAATTTAAATGCGATTGTAAATTTATTTCGACAATAAAATGAAAAACGACGAGGTTATTTCTTCAAAATATACTTAGTGTCCACTCTAATGTGGGCCAATAACTCATTTCTAAACTGTTAGAGATGGATATACACTTTAAACTGGAAAAAATGCCTTAAATAAAGCGCAGAATTTTTTTTATGCTGTTTGAGTCAATATGTGTACTGCTGAAAAAATTAAGAAATCTAAATGTTTATACAGTACCCCGGTCCTGTCAAGAATATTTAGTAAAATATTATTGACACTGAGATTTTAAATAAAAAACTGGAGTCGGTCTTCGAGGTCGAGATTTTCTTCGTCAATAACTGACCGAGTTATGAAACTTTGAATTTCATTATTTTAGGCCATTTTAGAGCATTTGAACAGCCACCTCCAGAAATATCCGGACGCCACGCCCTCTAGGGGGCCGTTGATTATTGGTCAGCTCAAAGAAGAAAATCCTTGGCAGATGTTCGCGCACTTTACAAGTCTGAAATACTTTACCTGTATTTTTGTGAAGTTGCTTTTTTTCTGTGTTAATATTTTTCTTAGTCTCTTCTCTTTAGCACACCAAAAAAATTATCAAATGGAAGAGACAGAGTCACATGAAAATATTAACTTGTTTTAGTATTTGTCTTTAGAATTTGTATTATTTTAAAATGATGCTTTTATATCTGAAAATCATTTTGTGAATCATTGAATTTCTGCTCTAAATCGAAGAGTCACTTTTCTTTTAATTGATACAATATACAAAGTGATAATGTAGTTTTTATCTGATTTCAAAAATTTATTAAGCGGAAACGATCATACCTTGGTATAAATTTAATTTTTTTAAATTGCTTATTGCAATAAGACTAATTACCGTAGTAAATATGAACGTGCGCCTCCTTTGAAGCATCATTTATGTCAATTCTGTCTCTCTCTGCAACAAACTGACTCTCGATTCTCAGATACAGATATTGGGAAATCCGGAAAGGTTTGAGGTTTTTCAAACGAGGCGCGTTTTCTTCTAGTTATTTTGCTAATGTTCGGTATGTAAATTTGGTCTTTTCAGCTTTTACTGCATAATTTTAGATTTTGTTGTGGCGTAATTTTTGTGTCAGATCAAAGCTCTTTTATTTTAAGAAAGGTGAAAATGCTACTCAGATTTATCGCAAAATTTGTGCTGTATATAGACGAAGAGTTGTTTCTGATGACACAGTTCGAAGATGGTCTGAAAAGCTTAAGCGCGGAAATTTCAGCCTCGAAAATGATGGCCGTTTTGGATGGCCATCCTCTGTAAACAAGAACCTATTAAAGGAAGTTATCTTTGAAAATCCAAGTTACATATTTGAGGAAGTATCAAATAGACTAAAAATTCCCCAAACTACAGTATATGATCATTTGTAGATGCTTGGGTAGTGGGTATATAAGCCACTACGATGTATGGATACCCCATACTTTAACACATCAGAATATGTTTGCTCGAATTTCAGCAACTCTGTTTTGAAATGGCTCGTTAGTGAAGATCAGAAGTGGTTACGATACAATAATGTTACAAGAAAAAGATCATGGGTTAAACCAAATGAGCATCTCCACGTAACATCGAGAAGAGGTTGTATCCCAAAAAAGTAATGTTATGTGTATGGTGGAGCAACCAAGGAATTGTTTAGTACGAATTGCAGTGACCAAAATCAGACAATAAATTCAGAGAATACTCTTCCCCAATGGCGCTTTTACATGCAAAAATCTAAGAAAAGCGGCCAAAAGGGATCGACCGTGGAGGTGATGTCTTCCAGCATGATAGATGCAGACCTTGTTCCCTTAGATTTTCACCTCTTCAGGCCATTTCAAAATTCTCTGAATGGTCTAGAGTTCACTTATTTGAGACTGCCAAACAACATTGGGATAAATTCTTTACAATTAGACCCAATGACTTTTTTTTAAAAAAAGAAAGCATTTTCCAGCTGTAGGAACGATGGCAGATAATCATAGAATGCTGTTGCTTATCTGATTCAATAAAATTTTCTATGTTTTTATACTGGTTCATTGATATTTAGGATAAAAAAAACTCAGAACTTTCTGGATGACCCAACATTATCCTTATTTACCGTTAAGGACAAATGAAAGTTTGATTCATCTGTAAAATGAACACACTTTAAATAAACGATGTCGGCACTTATTCTATTAAGAATCTCAATTAAAAATTTAGCATGTTTTGGACAATCATTTGCTCGCAGAGCCTGAATTCCAAACTAGTTCCAAATTTTAACTAGTCACTCTGAGCCTACCACTTCTTGGAAGGTCGCAAACGATTCCAGTTTCGCTAAACCTTTCAAATCACTGTTTTGCAGGAGCCACCTCAAGGAGCTAGGATGACAAATAGCCGCATGAGTAAATGAACTCTTAGTTCCACTCGTTGTACAGAAATGGTGGTGTTGACTGGTCAACGGTCTCATCGCTAATGACGGGATGTACCTCCTTGCGAGGGCTCTGCACATGAGATTTTCGTAATGAGATATATTATTTTGTAAGTTCACCTATATTATTACTTATGGGATTTTGGTCATTCAGTGCTATCCATATGCCTTAGGGACATGTCCAGGGTTTATGCTTTCCGTTAGCTACTATACACGTTTGCACTCTGGACTGGATTTCTCGCTGCACATTGTGCAACATGGCAGGTGTTACTGAGGCACAAGCATCAGTAATGCGTCGTCGAAGATCCTGAAATGTTGGCGGAGGGGTCGCATATGCCTGCCCTTTTATGTGTCCCCATAAGAAGTCCAATGGGGTCAAGTCAGGTGAGCTCGGGGGCCAATCTACGAAATCACCATACCCGATGACTCGATTCTGGAATGTCTCCATTAGGTACTGCTAAAAGTTTGAATTCTTATGCGGAGGGGCGCCGTCATGTTGGAATCATACATTTCGGAGATGGTGCAACGGTAGATTCTCATAAAAGTCGGTTATTACATCCAGCATAAGCTCCAAGTACCATTGTCCCGTTAACGTTCCCTCGTAAAATACTGGTCCAATGAGTCCGTCATTAAAAATTCTGCACCAAACATTAATCGACCAGCGTAGTTGATGTCGAACTTCGACAGCATATCTCGGATTTTCCAGCGACCAGGTATGAATGTTCTGTCTATTAAACATTTCGTTACACGAAAAACATGCCTCATCCGTCCATATTATGTCTTCCAGGAGTGTTGGGTGGTCCTCTAGGTTATTCATCACAAAGTTGCACCACGTGTAACGTCTCTCGGCATCTCTTGATAGCAATCCCTACATAGGTGTGATTCGGGATGGATGAGCACCTGATTCATTCAGGATTGCCCAAACGCGGCTTTTTGAGAGGCCACAATTTTCACTGATCATTTTTGCGCTGCTCTGAGGATGGCGAGAGCGTATGCTAGCACATCTTCAGGTAGCACTTTGCGTCCTACAGCCCGTCTCCCTTAAAAGTTTTACAACTTTTAAGATGCTCTGCCGCGTAGGATGCGGGCCTTTAGGAAAACGTTCACGATACATCCTTCCAGCTGATTTTGCCTTACACCCCCATTCACCGTAAGTTAACAACACCTCGCAATACTCGTCAATGCCAAATTTTGCCATAACCCTCAGCTTTAACGTACAACCCTGCAGAATAATCCTTTTTTATAGTAGTAGTCTCTAATGAACAGGCATGACGTTCCATCTCATTTGCATAATACATGACATCCATGTGATTTTTATACCAGACATGGTTGAGGTGAGCTGTTTGTTTGGAGAGACGATTTTGCAAGATCAGCAGAAAGTTTTCATGGTTTGTAGAGACATTCAGTAAAACACGCAATTGGTGGGGACAGAACCATGGTCCTCATGAATGCAAATCGCGTGCGTTTCCCCTGTGCCACAACACAGGATGGCATTTAGTCCGTAAGGTGGTCTTTTCTCGCTTCGCTTGCGTTTCACGACGCCATAGTGTTGAAAATCACAATCAAACAAATGTTCATTTTTTACATTCTGTTTTGAGTATTAATGTGCGCAAGGTATCTTTTCGTACTGAATCGAGAGTGCTCTACAACTTTCTAATTGACTTTTTCTCGTATCTTTCACCGTTTACGAGATAGGACCACTAATTCCAAAATGTGCCGATAGATGGCGTTATAAGTTGTCTCATCGAGTAGCGCATAGCCTTTTTACTATACCTAGACACCAACTTAGTGGCCTAAGCTATCACCGTTTAGAAGTTAAGGGGGTGTAACGGATATAAGTAGGAACCCTGTATTATGTGCCAATATTATGAATTATTATTGATATAAAATGTTAATAAATGTTATTTCAAATACCGCTAATGTTTGAATTGAAACATAAGGTTTCTCGCAACAGATGACTTTATTCATTTCAGAAAGTCATAAAAAGCTTTAAAATTCTTCCCTAATAATGAGCTAATATACAAGAGAATTATTAAAGATAGATTAAGCTATCTGTAAATAATTTACTTTTTCTTGTTTTTACTTCCAATTTCAAGCAGCATTTTGAATTCTAGATGAATTTCGAAAACATTTCAACTCTTTGAACATAATAAGTTTTAATTCTTTTTAAATTCTTCCACAACTTTTTTTATATATTTCGAATAACTGCTTACTTTATCAAAAACAAATAGAGAGTTATCGTACTTATTTGTTCTTTCAACACTTCGTAGATCTAAATCCCTTATCAAGATTCGGTTCGACATATGTTCTATCAAGATAAAGGATTATTATTGTTTACATGGGAGGAAGAGTAAACATGTTTACACTTTCATAAAGATTGCGTGTCAATAAAAAATATCGCCCACAACTGAGACCTTATTTTTGAAAGGAACGCATGATTGATTCTAGATGTTCTATCATGTTTAGTTATCCTGAAAACAGACAACAGCTAAGAGGCATTTTGATTGTTGATAGTAAGCAATCAATAAATATATGAAAGTTTTGAGAAATAATTTATAGATTACTCCATTTTCTTTTAGTATTGGTATTATTAACCCTCAAGAAACCAATGCCAAGAATACAAATGTTCACTTACATTAATTAAATTAGGAATGTCCAAAATTGTGTAAAACTTTCGAATAAGTTCTCTGACTTGAAATTCCGTTTTCTGGTTTAATTTAGTTTAGTTATATTAACACCCCGTTTTAAATAAACATGAGGGCGATTTTGGGACTGACCTCGTAATTTTGAACAACGGTCAGATGATGAGGAGGACACCTGAGCTGGCACCCCCTCTCAAAATTTCCACACCAGCTGTTTAACACACCAGCTATAAATTATTTTCAATAAGACTTTTAGCATTGAAAATTTAATGTATGACCGTTATGTCTGATTCCCTTTCCTGGTCGGGGGTGCCTTGTCGTGTTGGAGGTATGGGCCTGGTTGCTCTGCATTGGACATGACGGACTGGGTGATTTGGTGGATTTTCTGCACTGGGAGTGGTTATTCCTGTTGGTTTTAATTACATGGTTTTACTCAATATACCCGGTGCATGATTGGTATTTTTAAAGTTTTAACTGATTAGTTGTGTGGGTGAGAATGGATTAGTTTTTATATTTTTTAAAGAAAAAAGGGGAAGGAAAAATTGATTTCCAATTCATTTTGTGTGCAGAATTTGTTTGTGTGTTGTTTTGGTTCGATATAATTTGACTGTGTCCTGTTTTGAGTGTTTTATTTTTGTATTTACGCTGCATCTCACGCATTGTATTTTATGAGTGGAATGCCTTTGATAATTAAAATTGGGAATGTATTGTTTGTTTCTCCCCGGCCATGGTAAATTTTTATTAGTAAATAACTTTCAACCCATATGCTGTTATTTGTATTGTCTCCTTGGTCGGGTGAGCCCTTGTAATGTGAGACTTTTATATATGTTAATATGTATTTAATTTCCACCAATGTTGCGGGATGTGGTATGTATATATGAGGAAACATTTTTAATAAATGCGAGTGGGGCTTGCGTCCTCCTGCTGCTGGTCAGTTCTGTTCCCCTCCGACTCTTTAATGCCTTAAACCCAATAGGGTAGGCTGGGTCGGGGTGGGTTGTGTTGCACCACACCAGCGGGAGGATGTTCGGCTCTCTACGTATGATTTAACGTGAAGCAGGCCCAGACACACGGCGGATTTTCAGTGAAATCGGGTTTCGAGCCTGGAAACATCCGGCCCCAAAGCCGAGACCTTACCACTAAGCCATCGCGGTCCTCCGTTCTCTGGCGTAATAATACATTACCAATATAAAAATATTTACACTTTCTGAAATGATTAAGTAATAATGGAACATCTGAATTAAAATAGTTCACATTCATTTTTTATAAGGAGTATACTAAGCTTTAGCCTCTAGTCCAAATTCTATGAAACATGTCTCTAAAACTGCACTAAAACAATAATTTAGCACTCAAAACTTTTGGAAAAGCTAGTTAAAAATTTATATCCTCTGAATGGTTCTACATAATAGGAGAATACATTTTTAAGACAAATAAGAAACAAATCGTCTCTGAACAAGCAGCACCATCACTCTCAATTTCACAAATGTTACAAGAGGTAGAAAAAAGAAAAAATTCTCCACAACCAATAACGAATATTTCTAATTTTTTCACATCTGGTATGAATATACGGTTTCATGTTCATACCAGATGTGAAAAAAATCAGAAATCTTCATTAATATTTCAGAAAATTTATTGCTTTTAATTCCTCTTGTAAAATTTCGAAAATTGAGGTAGGTAGTGTTGCTTGTTAAGCGACGAAATATGGATCAGAAATGTTCCAACTTTAATCCTTCTGTGGCATTTCATAGGCATTTCATTTCCTTCTCTCCAATCTATTGTAACAGGGAAGCGCATTGTTAAGAATTCAGAAATATTCGCATAACTTCGGATGGTAAATATACTGTCTATCTGTGTCAACTTAACTCCTTCAACAAAATCACTGTGACACGCATCACAGTTCAACAAGACAACGCTAAATTCCCTTCTAATTAGCATGTCAGAGGTGGGTGCAAAGCCTCGCGTGACACTGTTGCATGAATTTAGCTTTAAAATTATTAAAGCAAACACCCCGAGTGCAATATTCAGGTCCTGTAACTTAATTCTTAATGCATCCGTCTTGAAATAGGCGTTTGTCTTCAAAATTCAATCAAGCTATGAAAATTAGCTTCAGGTCTATTGACCAAACTCTGATGATGAGTCAAGGTCAAGAAATCGGCATGTAACTAGTATTTTCCTATGAAATTGTTATAATGTTTGGTTTCAAGTAAATTGTCATTTTTGGGAATTTATAGTTTGAAATTTACCGCAGTGCTGCACACTTCGCAAATATTGGAAACTTGAAAAATATTTTAGAGAAAGGAGTTTTTTAAAACGCGTGCTTTGTCATATTCTTAAAAGGTTAGATAATGTTACCTGCTCTTAAAGTAATTTCTATCAGGATGCTGATAAATGCATTTCATTTAGTTTTATTATTTCATAGAAATTATATTAATTGAATGCTTTGAGCAGCTAGATTTTTAACAATTCATTTATTCATTGAATTGTTAAAAAATACTTATTCACAGTGCTGGCTACTTGGCAAATATTCTAGAGAGTTTAGCTTAGTTTAGTTATATTAACACGAGAGCTATTATGGTCTAGAGAGACAGTTTTTGTTATAAAGCGTCCTTTTCATATTCTTAAAAGGTTAGATGCCTCAATTGTTTCTCAAATAATTTCATTTCTTGAAGCTGATGAATATATTTAAATTATTTTTATTAATAAGTAAAAGCAATAGTAATTGAATATTATTTAGTAATTTGAGCAGGAAGAATAGCTGGTATCCGCTGGTATTAATAATTCACTCCCGAAAGGTTAACGAAGTGAAATTGGCGTTCTAACAAATATTTGAAATAGTATTGCATAAATTTACTAAGTTATTAGAGCATACATTTTGGGAGCAATATTAAAGACTTGAACACAATTCTTGATTCATTCATCTTTCATTAAGCCTTCTGAATTCAACCCAGCTGTTAAATTTAGATTTAGTTCAAATGGCTTCATTCTGAAATTAACCGAAAGATCTGTATTTTCCATGGAAACTTTACAAATTTAGATATGTCTACTTCATTTTCTAACATTCTGATTATTTCATACTTTCACAACTTTGAAATTCTGTATAAATACTTCATTAATTGACTAAAGAAAGAGGTTTTGTTATTGAGCACTTTTTCTCTTTTTAAGATGTTAAAACCTTTGTTCAAGATAATTAGAATAACATTAAGTTTTAATATTTTATTCAATTAAAGAACTTTATATTTTAATGCTGTTGATAAAGATATAAAAATTCTCTTTCGAATCCAGTATAAGCATATTTTTAATTCGTTTAGTGTTTAATGAATGAAATTCAATTGGTTTCTTCCATTGAATAATTCAAAGCAACTGGAAATTCAGAAATCCAAATAAAATCTGGTCCAGTAGACAAGTTTAGGGAGTGCTCCTGATTTCTGCACCATGTCAACGTCAGAGAGTTTGACATTAGACAAATGTCATGTCAACAAGCCAAATCTCTAAAGCAGGCCATTCACATATCTTCCAAAATGGAATTTTTGGAACACAGGAAGGAAAAAGCAATCGTCAAGGTCAAGAACCTATGAAATTTGGAAGAAATGATTTTGAGTGGTGGAATTCCAGCCAACTCAAAATCCAAGACTTCATGCGCCGATTCCAATTTGAGACCCCAATGCAAGGCTAGAGACACATCAAAGGGTCTGCCTAGATTGAGACCTCGCGACAAGGCTACAAAATCAGAAATCCGCCGAGTGGGGGAGAGGAATAGGGGAATTGAAGAGCTATGGCAGCGCACTTTTGGAGCCTAATTAAATTACGTGCGTAATTTTTCTATTAAAATGGGGGGGAACAAAAACGGGCTTAGGACAAATGGTATAGCTAGCCTTCAAGTGAATGCCCAGCTTAATGGAAGCTTTCACTCATTCGAAATGACAAAAGGTTTTTTTATGAGACGATCCACAGAAGAAATTTTTTTTGTATTAAATACCAACAAAAAAACTGTTCCGATATGAGTTAATCGCTTAGCAAATATTTTTCTTGCCTGATCACTGGTTGTGTAATAGGCACCTGAGATTATACAGGGTGGTCATAAATTACCGAGCCCATTTCAAAAATTAATTTCAAAAAACCTTAATGTAGTAACTTCGTTTTCTTTTAAATGAGAGAGTAGCTCAAAAAGTTTTTTCAGATAGGTAACGCGCTGTTACGGCACACTAAATATGCTGCCGCGGGAGATTCTCAACACAAGTTTCAAAATGGCTACCGCGTGGCAGAAGGCAGGCCTGACATGTCTCTGCTTCCCCGAAAGCAAATCATTTGTAACAATTCAAAGACGTTTTCTGTTAGAGAATCAAAATTGTCGGTCTCCATTAGGTGTTAGTGTGAGCAATTAAGGAGTGAAAGTCTCCCTCCTCACCCGTTCAACAACTTTGTCTGAGACCAATGGTCGTCCCGCACCTTTCCTATGACGCTGCGCATTTCCTATTCCCTTAAATTACTCATACCAACGCTCGACGGATTTCTTACTCACTGACGATTTGAATACTCTAGGTGAAAATATCTTTGAACTGTTACAATTGATTTGCTTTCTTCGAACCAGAGACGTGCCTTTTGCTGCACGGTAACAATTTTGGCACTTGTCCTGGAAATCTCCCTCTGTAAAAGATTTAGTGCGCAGTAACGGTGAGTTACCTATCTGATAAGAAACGTTTGGTGCTACTCTCTCGTTTAATAAAGCGAAGATGCTACATTATAGGGTTTTTAAAATTAATTATTAAAAGTTGTTCAATAATTTATAACTACCCTATATATGAAGAGCTAATTGCATATCATGTTTATAATGTAAGATAAAATTTTTAAACCAGTGGCGTAGCGAAAGGGTAAAGCAAGAGGGGTACAGTTGTTCCGGGCGGCTGCTCAAGTCATGGGGAGCCCTATGGGAACAAAACATTGGCGCATTTATGTCACTTTTTAAAGTGACAAAATTAAGAAATGATTATTGAGCAAATAAAAAATAGCAATATAAATGATTATAAGTTTTAATAAATTCTTAATTCGAAGGAAATTTGTTTCAAAAATTAAATACTGCCTGATCCTACCTTTTCAAAGTACTTATTTGTTTTACTCACTATCGATAAATTAGCTATTTATCAATATCTGAAAGTTATTATACATATCACTTCCTTTTGGCAGCTTTAAGAGTCCTGGGATACCCTCATAAACAATTTTTTCGAAGTCCTCGTCATACGACTAATATTTCTAAACTTTACTTTGTTGGATTTCGCACGCATTAATTTCAGTTTCTTCCGGATCTCACTTTCAATTTTTCCAAAATCTTCATTAAATTCGCTATGGATTGTTTCGGTACTTGTATTCAGTTCACCCTCACTTCCCGCACCACTGTTTTCATTAGTCAGCCTTCTTTATGTGGGAAGCAAAAGTTCGTCAATTTCGTCGCTACTTCTGTTTTTTTAGATAGTAGACTGTCTTGGTTGTCCAGTTTTGGATACAGTTTTGAAACCAACGCAAATTTTACTTTTTTACATATCTAAGATTTACTAAAATTCAAAAGAATATTGTTTGTTAATTAATCTTACCTGGTGGTATAGCTTGTTTATGAGTCAAAAACTCATGATAAAGGGGAAATGTGAATGCAACTTGGTCAAAGCGACTCTGGAGCACTTAGATATCACTTAAAGTAGAAGTCTAGCATTAGCTCCAGTATATGGGAGTAGCTGCCTACCTTAAGGAATTTCAGAGAAAAGTGCTACATACTTGTGTTGAAGGAACATCAGGAAAGACCTCCATTACAACAATAAACAATAGTATATCTTTGAAACATATAATCACGTAATACAATCTTTATTATGTTTGAATCACATTAAATTTTTAATTAAAAATTACGTTACTTATGAAATAACAAAACATTCTACTAGAAATTCCTTCGCATTTGTCCGTGAACTGTAGAAAACGGCTCCAATTTGCTAAGCAGCTTAAGGACTGGACTGTTGGGCAGTGGGGAAACGTCATGTGGTCTGATGAGTCAAGATTCAGCCTATTCCAGAACGACGGGCGCACCAGGGTTAGAAGGAAACCTCACGAAGCGATGGAACCTTCATGCATAGTGCCTACTGTGCAAGCCAATGGAGGAAGTATTATGATCAGGGGTTGCTTCAATGGGTCAGGTCTGGGATCAGCAACATTATGCGACAGTAAAATGAAGTTGCAACATTACTTAAACGCGCTTAATGACCAGGTCATCCTATCAATGGATTTTTTCTCCCCCGATGGAACTGGTATATTCCAGGACGACAATGACAAGATCCACCGAGCACTAATTATTCAGAATTAGTTCAGACAACATGATGATTCATTTTTCCACATGATTTGCCCACCACAGAGCCCGGATCTTGACCAATCGAAAATTTTTAGGATATACCGGAACACCGGCTATTGGGTGGTTCGTTTTTTCCGTCGTCAGTTCAGTGTCTCGGTGAAAAACTGCTGAAAATCTGGACGACATTAAGCGCTGAAGCCATACAGAACCTTACTGAAACATGCCAAGTCAAATGCACTCAGTATTCCGAGCCAAAGGTGGCCCTGGTAAATATTAAGGTAAGCGACTTTTTTTGACCAGGTGTTGTATTAAAAAATTTTTTAAGTACCAAAACTGAGGGATGCAACCAACGGAAGAGAGGACAAAGAAAAAACTTTGCATGTCTTATTGGGGTCCAGATGTTTTCGGAATATCAAATTACTTGTTTTCGTACCTAAGTATTCACAATTTCGAAATTATAATAAGTTCCGTCACTAATTTGACGTGATCTTTCTAAGGTTTGGCGTTCACCGTTGTTCCGCGCAGCTTCTCGTCCAATATTCTAAAATGTTCATCTAAATCTGTATTTAATAAAGTAAAGCCTATATATTTTTAATCTTTAAACGTCATGGTGAGACTCAATAACATACATTTATGGCTTTTTGGAACGACTGCAATTCTATTAAAAATTATGAATGACAATGTAAGAAATACTTTTTATCCACATCTTTCAAAGTATGTTTACTGTAACTTTCCCTTCCTCAGTAAGGTCGTCATTTCCCGATGACTTTCGCGAGTCCCTTTAACATATTTCTTAATTCCATGATTCTCTTATTAAGGGTATTCCCCGTTTCGAAATTATAAAATATCCAGCCGCTAACTTGGTGCGCTCTTTCTAAGATGTCATGTTAACTGAAGATACAAGTTTTCGCTCTACATTCCTAAATGCTCATGAACTGGGATTATCTAATATTCCAAATAAAAAAATATTTAATCTATTCGTTAAAATCATCGTTTATCTCTTTCATCATCTTTGACTGTTCAAAAACTATGTGAAGATAAAGGACTCTTAATGCTTCTTAGAACGACTGCAACTCTTTTCAAAAACGTCTACACCTGCATCTTTATAATATAAATATATTCTTATTATACATCTTTATAATATACATTCGTATATATTCAAATGTTAATTCTATCAATGAAGGTTTATTTGCGTTTTCGAAACTAACCAAAACATCCACTACCAGTTCTAATGCTTAAATTGCATCAATTAGGAAAGCGAAAATTTCATCATTAGTTTCCTCATCACAGCTCCACCAGGTTACTTTGGATTCTCTGTTAATTAGCATGTTAGAGATGACTCATACGACTGCAATGCATAAATTTAGCTTTAAAGATAGTCAAGCAAACATATCGCGTTCCCTATACAAATCTTCTAAATTAATTCATCTTTATAAGAACTACTCTCTCCTAAATTCAATCAGTATATGATAATGAGCTTTAGTTCTCACAATTAGGAGTAGTATGATCCATTAAAATTATTGAAAAACAAAATGTAATATGAAGGAAGTGTTTTGCGTTGGAATCCTCATGAATTTTTAGTTGTTTACTTCTCTTCCGTTTTCTGAAAGGAATAAATAGTTTGGCATTTATTGGAATGCTATATGACTGCTTGTCAAATGTTCTGGAAAAAGAGTTTTTATAATTCACTTTCTCTTTCTACAAGAAACTTAAATGCTTGTCATGAAAGACAACTGGAAAAATTCGGAGTGTTTTTTCATATATAATTCAATTAAAAAGCTTCATACTTAGATGCAGCTGAAATATTTTATAACAGTGGAACTTGGGTAATTTGAATTTGGTTGGACCCACGATTAAAACTCGATTTATCCAAAAACCAAAAAAAACGAATTAAGAAAAACTGGGTCTAAAAATGAGTGCAGGAAAGAATTTGAATTTGGCAGGACCGCTATTAAATTCATCCAAAAATCAGAAATTCGAATTTAGAAAAAATCTAAAAATGAGTGCAGCAAAAGAAAACGGCAATTTTAAAACCAAAAAGGACATTATTTTTTAATATTTCACAGTTTAATAAATAATATATAATTAATAAATAATCATTAATTGATTTTAACATATAAATTGATGATATTACAATAAAAATGTTTTAATAACTTAAAAGCAATTTCAATATATAATTAAGTAATTTTAATAAGCAAAAAGTATGTAACAGTTTAGATACAACAATTGTACTATAAAAATTTAAAATAAAAAATACAATTCACATCTAAATTGCACACAATTTTTTAAATTGTGAGGAATTTTTTATAGCTTTTTTGATGGAATACGCTATATAGTAACAAAGTTCTCCAGTGAATAATGGCCTTAATAATTGTTCATTTATAATCACTAAGGATACAACAAACGGACAAATCTAATCAATGAAAACAATTCAGAAATATCTACAGTTTTCTTTTTGATTTAAAATTATTCGAATTATAGACGATGTTTCAAAATTTTGTTGATAGGAAATTTTAAAAACCAGAAGAAAATTCGAATTTACCATGGATTCGAATTAAAAAAGTTTGGATTAGCCAAGTTCCATTCTATAATAAGATATAAATACATATTTAATTATAGCGGCATTCAAAATAAAATTCATATAAATATAAAGGGAATGATATCTCATTTATGGAAGAAAAATGCAGTATTTCCAACCACCTTCATTTTATTTTCATTTAGCAGTCTCTAGAATCACAGTTAAATTCCAGTTGGTTATATTGCCCGTCAAATTCATGTCCACTCATGACCATTTTAGAGGGAAACACACGCAACCAAATAGAAGAAAAGCAAAAAGAGGGGAAGCTCGATTAGATGAAATGATTTATTGAAGTTGTTCTACTGATTCAGCATTTTAAAGGAGCTCATGATGAAGATCGAACCAGGCCAGCGCTTTTCTATAGTAAAAATAAATTGATTAAATTTCAAATATAAACAGCTCGACGGTAAAAGGGTTTATCATATAATTTTGCTGGGTAGCTAGAAAATAACACCAGATGCTCTTAGCTAAAGTGATTAAATGTCTCAGATTAGCCGGGACAGTTCCGAAATTTGAAAATTACAGGATGGAAAAGAGTATCCCGGATTTGAATTAAATGTGTCGGATTATCCCGAATTTATTTTTAAGTGTCCCGAATAATAAATTTATTTCCTATAATAAAAATATTAGCTCGATTTAATTTTAAAAATAAAGTTAAAAATATTTGATTACAAAATAAAATAACAGAGAATTCCCGTTCCCAATTTTTCTTATGCGTAGAATAAGATGGCCTTAATTTGGTAGGAGAAAGAAAGTGGAGTTTCTTTTCCTAAAGTAATTATGCGTCCCTGATTGGTTTGCATTTTTCTTTATTTTCGACTGTTTGTACTGGATTGAAAAAGTTTGCCAAATTTGAATTCAGTGTCTCAAATTGTTCCGTTTCTTGCAACACCAAATATTTCTTATTAAAAAGAATTAACTAGATTTAATTTTATAAAAGTTTGCTTCTGAGTAATTCTTCTTCCCTCTCTTTAATAAACACTTAATGACAAATGTAGCTAAATGAGGCTGAATATATTGTAAATTTATATCAAAATGTAATATATTTTTTTTGATCACATGCATATTATATATTTATATGATTTTCTTTATATTCTTCTGGTCCTCATTTTTTAAATAATTAACTATTTCATTGTTTCTGTTTTTTTTAATTTTACTTATTTTATTTATCGTATTTTACCCAATACAACTTCCTCCAATCAGAATCCCGTATTGCGCGCCTGTCTTGTAAAGCATCCTAGATTGAAGTTCAGAATATTTGGTCACTTTATCTTAGCACTCGAAGAGGTAATCTATTACTGAATTATAACTAAATTCGTTGTATGTACACAGTGCGACATTCTTTCGATTTCTAAGCTTTCTTTATGATAATTGTTTCAATTCTTGTTTATTTTCAACAAACGGTTCGTTTTAGCTTTTCAAAAATAATTGAAATGCCTATCATCAATAAGAACTTCGTCAAAGATTAGGTAGGGTATGAAGGGTAATAGTTCTCACCAAACTGAGGAGAATATCACTTCACCACAACATCCTAAACCGCAGACTATGTGATAACATGTAAGTATCTATAGATAAGTACCATGTTGATTAATTGTTTTACCTCGATATTTACATTAAAACAAGTGCAATCCGTGTAATCCGAAAGGAATTGATGCCCTCCTTGCTTATCTCCAGAATTTCAAATCTTTTATAGAAAAATTCAAAACGCCGACTAAATGATGATTTGAATTGCATTTTGGCTCTATCACCATCTGCCTTTAAACTTTCTTAGCTGTCACCAAGCAGCTCAGAAAGACATGTAGGCATTGGAAGAAAATTTATTGCCCCTTGATTAGGCCTCGACCGTAAAGCTCGATCACCGTATATCTTTAAACATTTTCAGTAGTCACCAAGCGCTCTGCAATATACAATTCATTACCCTTTGGTTAAGGATCGACATCAAGAGAACTTAGAAGAATAATCAATCATTCCACACTGCGTGCAATATGAAAGAAATTTTCAGTCTGGAAATAAATAAAACTATCTGCTGATAGTTAAGCAGAAGCAAAACTAAAAGAAGAAAGTATAAGGAAATTTGTTCAGTCTTATCAATCTGTTTTTGAAAAGCCTTCAAAGAGAATTCTCTATACTAAACTGAATTAGATGACAAACAAGTTTAACCTGATGGAAACTTTCAAACTGAATACACAATCTGTAACATGAATCACGCGATGTTAATCGTCTCATATTTGCGTGTTCCCGCGTCTACTTACAAAAATTCATGATTGACGAAACTTTTGATACGCATTTGCTCCCAACGAGCCCCGTATAACTCCAAAATGGAAATGTTCTAACAAATCAAATTTAATCTGAGAATTGAGATTGTATCATGCATTGCATTCGTGTGATGGGCTCCTTTTGTAGTAACATACCACCGACTTATGTGTTTCATGTTCATTCACAGTGCACACCCTTGCACACGTTAATTTTACGCACTTATTTCTAAATGGAATTTATAAAAATCAGCCTCCTTCAGAAAATTCTCTATGTTTTTCTTATATTTCTACCCCATTACAATATATAGCTTTATCATTTCAGGAGAATGTAGATTTTGTTATAAAAAAGAGTGAGAAGGGATGAAATTAAACATATATAATACCTCTGAACTGCAGAAATCTGGTAATAAGCAAATTATCTATACAATCTGCAGATTACCTAGGTCCTTCCTTTAAAGTGGGGAAAATTTTCTCATTTCTTACATTACATAGGTAATTTAAATATTACCTAAATAATCTGCACATTATCTACTAAGCACACGTTAAAGAGAAAATAATGTCTTTGCTCGAACAACGGCAATGTTCTTGTACACTTAAATTAATACTCAGACAAACAACCTAATAATACTAGGTACTACTAATTGAAAAATATACTATGCTTTTATTCCTTAAAGCTATAAGTGATTTCGGATAATAATCAGCAGATCATTAAAAAATACACTGACAATTGTTTAAACATAGAAACATTTATTTAATTATGATGCTGTAAATCAAACACCTGTGATACAAGTTTTAGAAAGCGGGAGCAAATGGGCAAGTGGAGGTAAAGGAAAAGAGAGAAACAAACTTTTGCATTTTAACGGTTCACCAAGCGTTAATGTGTGCATTATATAGTAAAAGTGTTGTTCCTAACTTTAACGGAACAACTCGGGTAATCTGCTAATTAACTAGGTAATGTGTACCTTGACGACTTTCGAACTTTATCGGTAATATATACACAGAGACAATATTAATTCTTCCTTTTCTTCATAAATATCGCCGCATTCTGTCATAGTTTACTTTTTGGGCTAATCTATAAATATATGGGTGGAATAACCTCTTCCTATACTCTGAACAAGATTATGCGGCAGTAATTTGTGAATCCTGAATCCAAGGTCGGCCATCTCTATCAAAGGACCAGGGTGCAAAAAACCTTTGTAGCCTAAAATATTTTTTCAAAGACAAAAATAAGAGGATTCAAAATAAACATTAAACATATTTAATGAAAATGTATTTATTTAAATATGCTATTTTTTGTTTGCTAGTACATTTATCATATATGAAAAACTGTAATTTTTAGCAGTTTCCCTTTGAATGCTTAATATCAACAGAATATTCAAGCGATCTTCACTCATGGCTAATCGGATTTAAATTTTAATTTATTGAAAGAACGTTCTACACATGCTATAGTAACTGGTTAGATAAAAGTAATAATTTAAAAACCTTTAGCACATCTGAAAAAAGTCCATTATAATTATTATTTAATATATACTGCAAAATATCTTGTGAGTTTAATTGTATTTATTAAACTAAAAGTAGAGTCAATAGCCATTGTTTTTGCTTGCAGTAGTTTGTTGATACAATTAATTAGTAACAACATTGTAAACCATACCAATAAACTTAAAATAAATGTCCCTCCTCGATGGGGCTATTTTTTCTTGTTGAACGACGTTCGTACGAGAGGACGTCTCATTTTTGAAGAACTTGTGGTGCGCAAAATCATAATTAGCAAAGTTTAATAATTTATTGCTTTCAAAGCTGTCAAAGAGGGACCTCAGTGTGAGAGAGCCTGCTTTCAGACATGCGTCCATTTTTATTGCTACTGTATGGTACCCAAAAATTCCCCCACGACCACGATGGAGTAATAAGTCAGAAGGGTCGTTAGCAAGTGTGTGAAGGAAGTGTCGTAGAAAATTGCCAATTATCACCGAAACGAGTCACCAGGGTCAGCAAGACTGACCAGCGGTGAGGGTCATCGGGGACTTCACGACTATGCTTTTGTAGCATCCCTTAGAAATAATATTATCTTCTGTCCGGTTTTATGTTTCGACTTTGGAAAAGAGATAACTGCTTCTGATATTTGACGAGGTTGCCTCCCTCTTTGGAATGGGGCACCCTTACCGTACTAGAATTTGTGCTATAGGCTTACCAGACATTTTTCGCCCCTGAATTATAGGCCCTGCCTGAATCATCCTATTGGATAAATCTATTTGTGGTCTAAGAATTATTTCTCTTGCATGTAGTAGAAGATTAATTGATTAAATAAATGAAAAATGACAAATATATATGAGAGCTAATAGGAACCGTGATCACATGACGAGGAAAAGACCTATGCCAAAATGCCACCTTATTCAATACAGAAATGTTTTCACTTTTCACTCAGTTTTGTATAACTATAAATGTTAGCAGAGGAATGCAGCAATAATATCACCCAGGTTGATGTAACAAGGAGAGGGAGCTTTTGATGCCTCCACCTTATAAAATATTTTATCTTTAGAAATTTAGAGTTTGGGTGGAAGTTATTGCCAAATATAAATATCGAAACGCACGTATTTATCTATATAAATAAAAGAGGAAAGTATGTGTGTGCGTTTGTTTGTTCGTTTTTTGGTACTTTATGCACGTCCACACCGTTGGACTGAAGACGACCAAATTTGGCACAGTGATGGATTAGCACAAGAGGGAGCTAACGCCGTAAAAATATTTTAAAATTCGAATTCGAATTTTAGTTATTTAATTAAATAACGAAAATTAAGCAATTTTTAGACGTTTTTTGCCAATAACTTCTGAAATACTTATGGTACGAAAATTATTTTTACATCACCTTAAAGAGCAAACCATTATCTTTTTAATGATATCAATTTAATTACTGTATAATGTTTTCTCTAACTGTAATAACGTTTCAAATTTCATTTTAATCTCCAGTTGCATCCATGATTTTATTGTTATAAAATAAAATTCAAACTAATTTATTTTTTAATCAAATCTTTTATTTACGTGTTTTTACCACTGTTAAAGCTAAGAAAATATTGCTTTTTTGGTCAAGGTAGACTTCTTACTTCAGCTGTTATTTCGTAGCATGCACTTAACTCCCGTTTTTATTTCTTACCTTTTAATATGCACTCAAATATCCAATGACGTTAGTTTAGTTAGTATGCGATGTTTCGTTTAAATTTCACAAATTTTTGAATGATCCTAATCAGTGTGTGGCGGAGTATTTGAGTGTCTATTTACTTTTATATTTTCTATATTTTGAAAGTTTGTTTCTGTCATGGCAACGTTGTTTAAAAAGAGTAGAAAAATGCTTTTTCATATTTGAGTTTCAGTTTGACTTTATTTATAGTTCTGATCGAGAGTATTTATATTTAGTTTTTATTTTAGAAGAGTATTTTTATTTAGTTTATAGGGTAGAAAACACATCTTTAGACTGGGTGTACAAGTAATAATTTATGGAGAATTTCAAACACCCGGATAGGTTTTGAAAAATTGGGAAAATTGAATTAAAATCATGTCTCCAAAGAAACGGGTTTCCTTTGGTAAATATTCAGATGGGAAAGAACGAACCATTCATTGAAACCAAACTGTTATAAGGTGATAAAAAGGCTATATTTGAAAGTTTTAATTCAACTAGAAAGGATTCAAAGAAGATTTATGTTTGTTGGGGGAAGTTGGTCACAATATTTTTAGGGGAAAAAACAGAAGGCCGGTATATGAAAAAAAACGGATCACGAGCAACGCCGGGTTTTCAGCTAGTATTAAATAAATTTAATAAAAAATAGTTTTTCAAAACACTTTCATTAGTGTGCTAATAAATAGAATTGTTTTATTTCAATTATTTTCTACTTTTTTATCTTTAATATGTAATGAATTATTATAAATTGACTTGACAATTTTCTTTTCTGGTTGTTTTCGTGTCAAGATAATCTAAACCTGAAACCACTCTCTGACACTGTTTAAATGTTTTTTGTAAACTTTTACCTCCTCGTAATCTGCATTTATTTTTGTAAGAACAAATGAACACTTATTCAAAATATAATGAGATAAACACTTGTCTATTATTTCATCAAGAATTTCCACGATTTAATTCATGCTATACACAGGTTGTATCTAAAAGAATATTGGGGACTTAAACATTTTTTTAACATATCTGTATTTGGTCTTACAATAATGTCTCACACATAAAGTGAAAGAAAAAACTTGCACTTGGTCCCTACGAATGCTCAATTTGACAATCTTTCAACACACTGCACACATCCAATTGATAGCAAGTTCATCCCTTTTTCTAACGGCACGTCTGAAGTAATGGAAGCGATCGCTGCTTCGTTCCTACGTGCAAATCAAGTTAATCAGTAGGAAGAAGAGGGGCACATACACGTAATCCTTTATAAAACACCAGGGGAGTGCTCTCGCTTCTACTTTCGCATACACTTACACAATACGACGCGTTTTGTGATAAGCTTCTTAGTATAGTGAAGAGACTCGACTATGCTGATTGTAATTTTGAATTACCATGTTCACATATACACGGACACACAAACAAACAAGCATTGTACCCGTTGAAGGATTTAGTCAAAAATTAGGCACATATCTTCAATTTGTAAAAAATTATGTATAATTAATTATAAAACCATGTACTAAAATTCACCCATCTAGTTTATTGCGCTTCTCAGTTACCATTTTCATATACTCACGAATCTACAGATAGACAAACAGTGACTCCATTGACGGATTTGTTTCAAAATTTGATACTTTCTAGTAATAAAAACCATATGCCACATTAACTTCTAGTTATAAAACCACATTCCCAATCTCATCTACATAGTTCGTTGCGTTTTTCAGTTATCTTGGCAGGACAGACAGTCTTCCCGAAGACGTATTTGTCTAAAATTCCATAGAAATTTGCAACTTCTGTGTTAAGCCCCCATGCCAAATTCTGTCCGTCAAACGTTGTTGATTCCAAATCGTTTTATCATAGACAAATCCTACTGTGACTGAACAGGGCGCAGTTAGATTTTCTACATTCTAAAAGCCGCTACAGATTTCCTGTTTCCAGGAAGTTTTCCTGTTCATGTATCTCTTTCTTTACTTTCCTCGCTTTCAAGATATAAAGATCATGAAACTAAGTTGTTACACAAGAATTTATAAGTTTTAAAAAAGTAGTCTTGTTCTTTCAATTTAGCACTGAATGTACATTGTACATCCAAACCAAGAGACATTATATCAATTAGAAATTCCGATATTCTTGTATGTTCAAACTGTACTTAAAGTTCTTCAACGAAGTCGGTATCCCCAACATAAACTTATAAATTAGACTAAGCTCTGACGATTCCGATAAACTGATAAACTTTGAAGAAACCCATAAACTTAATAATTCATGGATTAACAGATGCGTTCTTCATTACTATGTATTTACATTAATCAGACTTGCAATTAGTTTATGAAAACTGTACTTTATATGACAACTGAACAAAAAAATATTTAGGTTCTGAAATTTAGATTAAAAATTCGAGAAATGCGTAGTTTAAAGATGTAAATACAAGCGTTATTCTTTACTATATATTTATATTATTTCCATTTGCGATTAGTTAAGCTTTATGAAAAAATTGAACTACAAAAAAAATATCAACTTCTACAATGTAGATTAAAATTTTGAAAGATGGAGAGCTTAAGAATATTACAGAAACATTGAGCGAAATGAAATGAATAACATTCCTATAAAAATTCTTAGTTAAAAATCATGTTAAATTTAAAATTTTTTTAACAAAACAAACAGTAAAGAAAGTTTAATATTAGGAATTTGATTTAAAAATTCAATATTAATATGAAACATGCATCAAAGTGATGAGTCTTAGTCAAAGAATCTTTAGATAGGTCTAAAAAATCTAACCAAGGGAATTCGTATTATAGAATCTGCTTATATTTCACGTGACTCAGAAGGCCCAAAGATAGATAAGACATGGAAAGAGACAACTTCTATGGAAAATCTTTCCGACGACTTACAAATTCTGATGTCTGGTACAGATGGAAGCAGTCTGGCAACAATGGAAGTAAAAATATTTTTTTTTACTTTAAATATACAGACTGTATTGTTACCGTTCTTAAATATATAATAAATATTTTTTATTCATTTCAATAAACCCTTTTCAGACTACAGTGGAAACGTTTGAAGTTTGAAATCTCTCATTTAGTATCTATCAAGTAATTTTCAGCCATAATGGCAATCTAACCAGCAAAAATATTTATCTGACAGAAATTTCAACCTAACTTGCTTTACATATCCATTACTAAGAGCAAAATATCTCGTTCACCAGTAATTTTCGCTTAGAGCTTGCGATTAGTTATCAGTGTATTACTTATACTTATGATGGTCTCCGCATAATAATTTTGATATAATGTTGTGCATACTTGTAATAATTTATAAAGAACTTAAAATAGAACAGGCAGTAGTCAACCAGCACTCCATAGCAACGATAAATGTTCAAGAAATAATAATTTTCGTTCGTTGTAAGATGTTTCACCATATGCAATGTTTTGTCCTTCAAAGTTCAGGACAAAAAGAATTTCTTGTTCATGTTAATTCACTTATAGCCAACACACAATTACTCCTCTTCCTTGAGTTCTCAACCCAATGGCAAGGAACAACTAGCGGCAGAGTTCTTTCTACGACATTCGCGTATACTTACAAAATATGGCATGTTTTGTGTTAAGTGTCAAAGCCTAGTACCGATATGTTTTGACTACAATTGCGTCTAAAATTCCATAAAGGTCTACTATTTAGGTGCCAAGACTACAAACAAAATTTCATTTTTCTTGTATCTGGTGTTTTTGTATAATCGCGCTCAAATATGCTCGAATAGACAGACTGATAGACACTCAAATCTTCAGCAAATGTTATCCAAAATTTGATACAGATATGCAAGCCTGGTAATAAATCCATATGCAATCCATCTAGCTTGTTAAGTTTTTGCGTCATGGTGTTCACATTCACAAGAAAGGGTAGTCAAAGAGAATTCTCATTCACTGATTTCATCCAAAATTTGATAGAATACATCAATTTAGTGTAAAGACAGCGCACTAGCTTGTTGCGATTTTTAGTTATTGTGTTTAGTTATTGTGTTCACAGACTGATAAAAACATCGACAGACAGACATAATTAAAAAAAAAAAATTGGACTCGGGGAAGTCTGAAGCGTAAAGATTCATCAAAATCTCCAAGTCGAATTTTTTACTCATTGCAATACTTTCTCTTTCTATACTTCGTAAAAGAGAAAGTAAAAAAGACGACTTCTGTATTGATCAAAGGATAAAAGAGTATATTAGTTTACCATACTATAGAGTATATTATCTTACCACACTATAGTGCGGTAAACTAATATACTCTCATCTAAAATAGTATCTCAATTCGATTAAGTTATGGAGGGTTCAGAGCTAAAGTGAACCAAGTCCATGTTTTACCCATTTTGTATTGACATTGCGATGATAGTGCCGAAATGTTATATTTTCTGTGTAATAATGATTCATGTCCATATTTCAATTTTATCCACCACGGAGCAAGAACGATTTTAACTCCACCTTATTTTAAATGCAGCTAATCAACTTTTAGATCTGTTTTTTCCGAAATGAACTTCATGAACTAGTCCACTTTAACTCTGAACCTTCAATATCTCAATCGAATTCTATCTATGGGAAGAAATCAGAAGAACGGTTTACCAACTCAATCCAGGTCCAATATGACATACTAAGAGACGTAATTCGTTATATTTAGTGCCAAAATTCTCAAACTGCTACATGATCTCTTAGATTTGATGCCTTAGAAGATGGAAGAGATTTTTCAAGTAATTTGGTATTTTCAGAAATAACAAAATAAATAAAATTTTCTTTATTACAATATTTTTGAAAACATGACGCTTTTAACCTTCCTTATTAAAAACATAGATTCAAATGTCCTACACTGTAAAAAAATCCCGTAAAATTTACGGTTTTAAACTGGCAGCTGGGTTGGTTGTGCAAAACCGTAAAAGTTACGAAGTAAATCCGTAGGCACAACGGTTTTTTACCATACAGGAACAATTTTTTCCCATAAAAGTTACGAAGTAAATCCGTAGTCACAACGGTTTTTTACCGTATGAAATCAAGTTTTCTCCGTAAAAATTAAGTCATCGAAGTAAGTGACGTCATCGACTGAGTTGAGTTGTTTTTCTCCTTCTGTTCGAGTTGAGTTGAAATGTGCTGATGTGTATTATCAATTAGGAATATTAATTAATCAAGGCTTAATTATTAATTTCAATTAGTTTTATTAATATAATTTTTAATTGAACTTACTTGGACGATTTCGATGCAAGATGGTGACAAAACTTCTAACTCCTCCGAGCCGGGGATCGAAACCGCGTTCATAGAAATAAAAGGCAGTCGCTCTAACCACTAGATCACCGGAGACTTCATAAAATCAACTAAAAATAATCTATTTGAGTTTTAAAGTCACTATAGCTCTAGTGGCGCCACCTAGTGGTGTAAAAATCAACTATTGCCAGAACACGTGTTTTAAGGTTACGGAGATGGAACCCTATTAAAAAATGAAATGAATGCAATAAAATTACATTTAAGAAAAGGGAAAGTTATCGTACGGAAAGCAATACCGTATGACGAAAAATAGAATTTGAACTGACGGTTTTAAACCGTTTATGGCTGGAGCTAAAAACGGTGAAAAACCGTTTTGTCAACAAAACAGCTTTAAACCGTCAAATATACGGAAAAAGTCCGGGAAAAAACGGATATTTTTTACAGTGTAATATCTTCTTTGCTGAGTTACAATGTATCTACCATATTCCATAAAGATATTTCTATGGTATGGGCCCAACTCTTCCTCATACTAGAATAAATAATCAATCCTCATAGCATATACTCCCACCGGCGATTATATTATTTATATTTCGTCTGACACCTTTGGGTGAAGAAAATGCTAAAATGAAGAATATTTTATGCCATAAACCAGTTCCTACGCTTCTCAGAGCAAAGGTAAAAAATATTCGGAAAAAAGAAATATTTCTGGCCACACATATGATGCATTGGAGTAAGCAATCGTTTCTACGAATATGCCTTACATTTATCACTGTGTATGAAATTTCTTGAAGCTATTTTAAGCTTGGGAAAATTTATTGAAAGCATTATTACTAAAGACTTCATAACAAATAAAGAAAATAAAAAATGTTTTTAAAAAACATTTTTCATCTGTGTACTAAAATATTAATTTTTTCATCAAAACTCTGCATAATAAGACAATTAAGTCAAATGAACATCAAAAAGAAAATTCTTAAACATTCATTAAAAATTAAAAATATTATGAATGTGATCAAAATTCCAATGTACTAAGAATAGTTATGTCAGTGCTCTCTGCTTTTACGATTTTTGCTTTGAATACCAGATTTTGGATAAAACTTATTTTTTACATTTAAGTACACTAATAAAAGCGTGCTTTTAAAAGCTTTTTTATTCTATCATTCTCAACTTCTTAGTCCTTAATATGTTCATTAATTCATTATTATAATTATTATGGAATCTTCTAATTAATTTTATCGGATTCACTTCCAGGTGATGCCTTCTCGTATGGAATCAAAACTAAATAAAATTAAACGAATAAGTTCCGTCTAGGAGTAATTCTGAAAATTTTTTAAATGTTGTGTCATAGATAAAACACAACTGTACCGAACTGAGAACTCTAGCACATCAAGAGGTGATAAAAACGCTGTTACAAAATTTCATCTTAACGAACATGAAACATGTCAAGTAAAATAACTCGAAGTAATGTTATTTTCAATCAAATAACATTACTTAATATTATTATTTACAATAATTAAACATTGCTATTTTTCGGTGAAAAATGGAATTAGTTAACATCCTTTTTAGCTGAAATATATTTGTTTATATTTCACCTGCATAATTTTTTTTCTCGTTGCGATTGTTTTATAGTAGTTTCTCACATTGGTATGTCATTTATTACTGAAGAATTAATCGACATTGCAACTAACTAATCATTTTTTAAGGGTCTGCATTGAACATTTCGTTTGGATGGCATTTATCTCTGTAGAAAGAAAATCTTAATATTTTTGTTTATGCAGACGCATTGCTCAGCATTTACTAGTCACCTAAGCAGAAAATAAACTTTAGGTGAAGTGTTAAAGCTTTTATTGCGGTGTTTTTGGGCTAGAGTCTGCAGTGAAGCTAAATGGAAACGAATGTCCAGTTACTTCGCAAAATAATAGTAGTAATCTTTTTTATGTCTGAAGACAATTATTTTAAAGACACTTGCATATCTGACAGAAGGTCGTCTGCTTCAAGGGTTTATTTTCGTATTTTTTATCTGAACATATGTTTGGCGCTGTATAGCAAGATATGGCTCATGCATCATTAAATTACAACCAACCATCCGTAGTTCTTAAGAATAATCCACATCCTTTATCATTTTAATTATAGCCTACAAGCATTTCGATTAATTTTTGTTCTTTAGATTAATATTATGTACTGAAGGTACATGAAGATTAGAGGAAAGAAATTTTATTTATTTTTTATTTTATTTTTACCAATTTACGAAGACGACTATTCTAACCGATACACAATTCTACAAACTTTTTCCCAATGAAAATAAAGCTTAATGATTTGAAAGATACTGCCATAAAACTGACGCTATTATAAAATTCTTTTGTTATGATAGTCAAATTAAATGTTAAAGGAATCTCCTTAATCACCTACTGTGCTGAACATGTATTTGTGTATAGCGTTACCACACATTCTCTATGTAAACTACAATTAAAAATTTGCAATCGAATTATCTTCTAAAAGCATTAACCATCATGTTGTTAACTATTTTATGAAAATTAATCACAGTCTTATAATGAGTTTCTCCTTCTACCAAAACAATGGGTTAAATTAATATGCAAATCCTAAACCGAATATCTGCCTGTGAAAGTTTGTAAGAATGCTTTGTATAGCTTCGCATGAAGTTATTCGTATTTTTATTTTTTGTCTGCGAATGTTGTAAATCTTAATCTATGACTTATAGTTTTAGTGTAGACTTTTTTGTACCTTTTGGAAAAACACAGAATGGTAACATGTGCGGATGCGTTATATTAAACTTACATTATTAAAACTACACTGAAGCATTAATACAACATGTCACAGACAGATTCGGATTAGGCATTGAATATTAAATTAAATCTTTTTTGGTTTAAGGGGGACTAATTATAAGATTGCAATTAATTTCCATGAGCGTCTGCACTAAAACTAGGAGTCAAAGATTAAGAGTTGAAACATACGCTGGCAGAAAACAAATATACAAATAATTTCATGCGAAATATTGATGAATGTGTGGACTTTCCTGGCTCAAGATCCTTAATTAGAATTTGTTGCGTCAGTATCTTCGGATTTAGTACTTAACCTAAAATCAAATATTGATAATGATGTACTTGGTTAATAGTTTAGCATTGATTATGTAAACATAAAATCAAATTTACATACTAGCTACAAAAATATGATAAAATAGCATTCAGAATGCAATCATATATACGAAATAAAATGCATGTTCCTCCTCAAGAACTTAATTTTCGAAAAATTACAAATAAAATATATTTAATAGCATTAGCCTAACGAACACTTATGCAGCTTTAATCTGGGTAATGAAAATACTTCTTTACAAAAAAAGAAAGAAAACGGAAATCTAAGAGCTATCGAGTTCCTGAAAACGAAACTGTTTATCGTAATGGTAATTACTTCTTACCCTTTCGCTCCTGAATGACACATAGTATATGATTTCACAATTTTCTTATCAGAGACCGGCGTCACAAATATTTGAAGTCCTGATTTTCTTAACTGAGCCAGGCGTCACAGATGTTGGGACGGATGTTCATTATCAGTTCATATTAATTGTTTATACCAAATCTTAAGGCACACAGATGAGTTATGCTACAAAACCATGTTAGATACCCTGTATACTCCACCAGAAAAAGGCGAACAACTACTATGTATTCCTGTGAAATATATAAGACAATTAAAGGACTACCAATTGAGTTATGCATAGACAAACGTTTCCAAATGTATCATTCAAACAAATAATATGTGTTTCACATTGAAAAAGTGTTTATTTTGTTCTTCCTTTCCAATTTTATTCATTTATTTGACAACTGGTATCATATTTAAATAATAAAACCCTCTGGACTGTTGTGGTAAATTTTTTCCTGAGGCTTTGATCACGAATGAGTTAAGAAGTAATTCCCTTAACGAAAAACATTTTGATGAACGAAACCATTTGCTTCTTTGGGAATGATGACAATTCGCACGGCATGCCCAACTGAACGAGGGGGCCGCCTCAAAATACTAAAACTTCACCATCAATTTAATGCTGAAGAATGTATCTCATGTGTACTCATTTGATCTTTAACACTTCATTAAAACCATATAAATTTCATCGATTCTTTACAACTCTGTCAATTTGCTGCGAATCGAATATTGAGAGTTCAATAACTACTATACCATAGGATCCTGTATAAAAGGAAAGCTAAAATTAAATCAATCAAATGTAAATGAAGTTGTATCATCCTCTTCCAACAGTATTAGGGCAATGTCAAAAGTACAGGGTGATTCAGAAGACTAGAGCAAATTTAAAAATTAATAATTTGCAAACAAATGAAGCAAGAAGGATGTCGTTTGCAAAGACAAGATGAAAATGAAAGTATTTGAATGAAACATTTTTTTTTGTCACGGAACCATATATTATTAATGACACAGTTTACAGTTAAGCCTCTAGAGGGTTTTTCAGAAGTCAGAACATAGGATAAAACATTTATTGTAGTAATGGTTTACAAATGTTCAGTGTATCGTCCTCTATTCAGGAATTCAGTTATCAGACGATGAATGATATATTTCGGTATATTAAGCACCATTTCTGATGGTATGGCAGAATATGAACAAATAAAATGTTGCTTACTGCTGTAAAATATATGATTCATCGTCTGACAGCTAAACTCCTGAGTAGAGGACGACACAATGAATATTTATAAGCCGTTACTCCGACCACTGTCTTATCCTGCGTAATTCATCGCTCAAAAAATTTCAGAATCATCTGATGGTTTAAATTTTAAACTATGTCATTAGTAAATTTTTATTCATTACAAAAAATGTCCGGTTTCATTTCCATCCTTTATGTGTAAGTGGCATTCTTTCATCTTCATTCGTTTGCAAATTATTGATTTTTAAAGTTACTCTTTACTTCTAAATCACTCTGTATATTTATTATTCGATCAAATCATAATATTTATTACATTGACTTAAGAAATAAGCAAAACTGTTGTGCGTTCATTAAAATTTTTTTATGATTTCATTTTCTAATATATACTACAGATTGTGTTGGATATAGCCTGCCTGAAATATCTACACAGTTCGAATGCACTTCGTTATCCAACTCTTAGTTTTGCTGCAATTTCATTTATTTCCTATTGATTTAACAGTCGGAAGTCTGAGTTAGAAAAGCAAATGGTTTCTTGGCTAAATAGATTTTATTCGAGGTTTCTAGTGAAGGGAATCATTGAAGAATGTTAGGAGAGAATTATCATTTAAATTACTTCGAAATCAATTTATTTCGATTCGCAATCGTTGCGAATTTGGAAGTAATGGTTTTCGATGGAATGAATTATCTGATCGATCGGTGCACATTCATAAGAATTATTTCTATCGTTTTGCAAAGATATCACGAAATACTAAACTTAATATTTTAAGACATACGCTTTGGCTTATATTTATCTGTGGAATGAAAATTCTATTTTTATTTGTTGCATTGTTTTAGTCTTAATTAATATATTTTCCCTAGGCGCTAAGAAAAGCAATTTTGTTCCAAATTAAAATATTATGTTTGACACGAATTAAAAAAATATTTTTAAAAAAAATCAGGATTATCTGAATTTTATGGCTTAGAACACTTGTCTGATTAAATAAACTTGTCTATTAAAATATTAATAAAACTTGTCTGATAATATTACGAAATATAATTAGTGAAATTTTTATTTACATTATTATTGACATTTTTATTTACATCATTAGTGACATTTTTATTTGCATCATTAGTAACATTTTTATTTTAAATGTCATTTCAAACTTATTATTCATAAGCTGCTTAGAACAATGGTACATAACAATTCATTGAAAAATTCCATAAGTAATTGTTTTTCGTTAATCGGTCACTGAACGAATAATGATTTGAGTTTGTATTCATTTCTTAAAAACGCGGCTAAGTTATTCTCTAAGTCTACTTAAAACATGCTCGACACTGAAATAGAACCTCATTATGGAAATTGAACATTTTAGTTGAAACGATTTCGATAAATTCGTTTTAAATTTATTTGCTAAAACTAAAAACTTAATTTATTACTTGACAAAAACTACGTTATTTTCAAGATTTCATTGAGTATAACTTTTTCTACAAAGTATTGAAAGTAAAGGGAAATTATAACTCATGGCAAATACAACAGGCATATACATTTAATTATTGTATTCTCTTCGTGTAATAAAAAGGAAAAAAATATCTTTTGGTGGCATCAAATACTTTTGCAATGAAAGATTTCTATTAAAAATGGACCAATACAAACTCTTATTTATTTGCAATTGCATAAAATAACAGATACAAGTAGTTTAAAGAGAAATGCACTTGCATTAAAAGTAACCAATCTCGTCCGTTAGAGGACCTTTCTCACTGCATTAAAAAATGTGATAACGTATCGGCTTCGAAAGTAGAGGATTACGAGTCTGGTGCACATTGCAGAGGGTGTTCGCACATTTTTTAGACAATTTCGTTTCGCTGCAGAAAAATCTACCTGCGCGTGTTAAACGTCCTCAGGTTGGTTTGTCGTGGAAGTCTAGAGAGTGAGGTTCCGACTGACATGTCTTCCTCGTCTTCTGACCATGGTTGAAAATTACAAGATCCACCTTCAAAAATCTCTATTTAGCTTTATAGCTGGACGTTAATCAATGATAAAACAATATACAGAGGGTGTTCGCACATTTTTTAGACGATTTCGTTTAGCTGTAGGAAAAATTCGTTTGCTTGGAAAAATTTATTTTCACAAAAATTATATTTTCGTAAGTATAAGTTATCATCTGCATCGCCTGCTACATAAAAGTTTTGTTTACATGCAAAATGGCGCTTTTAACCCTTTAAAAGGCCATTTTTCCTAGTAGTGTTATAGTAAAATGGCTTTGGGATTGAGATTCATTTAAGAAAAGAAATTCAATTAGCTTATTCGTTGAACATTAATTTTTTGTTAATTAATTTTGATTTTCAATAATTAATTATCAAGTCCAGACACTTCGTTCTGGTTTGAGAAAAGAAATTGTAACATCTCGTTTTTTGTTTCATCGAAAAAATTGGCGAGAACTTATGCTAACCTTAAAGAATGCAATAAAAAATTAATGATTTTGGTGGTAAGTATACTTACCACGGCCTTATATAGAAGTAATGGATGGAAAGCTCGTCTTTTCTCTTTCCGGGGAGAGTTAATCTTATTCAGTTATTTAAAGAAGCTGTGAAAGCCATGGTTTTTCGATATCTAAAGCCACAATAGGTAATATTGTTAATAAGAAAGAAAAAAAATCGTGCAAGTTTGTTTTTAAGTGGAAAAATTGTTCCAAATACGTATCCAAGGGAAAATGCAGTTCTGTGTATATTGCGAAGGTGAAATCTTTAATGTTAAAAGAAAATCATACATGTAAAACCTTTGTTGTAAAATCATTAAAATGCTCAGTATCAACTATAAAAAGAATTATTAACACTGATTTGAAACTCAAAAAAGCCAAAAAATACGATCTTTGTCTTCTTTCTCCAGGTCATATCGCTGAACTCAGAACATTCTTAATGAAAAGAATTTATCCGGACAAAAAATGGAAAAAATGTTGTAATAATAGATGAAGCTTGAGTCTATTTAAATAACTGCAAGAAAAATTCAATTTAATATTATCAAAGAGGAGAAAAAAATATTAAAACATGGTTCAAGGAATTTAAAGATTTTTCTAAGGGAATTATGATTGCTGCTAGTATTTCATATATTGGAAAAAAGAAAAGTAAAGAGAATGGATAAAAATGTTAAGATTAACTCCTTATACCATCAGGAGCATATCTTAACAAATCAAAATGAACAATTAAAACGCAAAAATATCATGTTGAATAGTTCTGAAAATACCATTAAATCGTCTAAAAAATGTGCGAACAGCCTCTGTAGCATCAAAAGGACTTTTTGGTTGATGGAGTCCGTCTCTCTTCACCAAAAGTGAGCGACCGCATCAGCCAATGGAACTCCGTCTCTGTGCAACAAAGATCAACCGACAACGTCTGCTACAGTACATTAGCTGCAAAGTAATCAGCTGATCGTATAGGTTATTGGATTTAGGAGCTCCCTCTAGTTCTCTTATTTTCTGCCTTATGCAGGGTGTTATATGTACTAAAATCCTTCTACCCCACATTAACTTGAGAACGGCGACAACTATTGCCTCAAACTTGGTGTCTAGGTATTGTAATGTGACCATGCGCTACACGGCGAGATTAGTTACAGCGCCATCTGGTGGCAAACAACGGAGTTAGTGTTTCTATCTCGAAAACGGTAGAAGATACGGAAAAAAAGTCAGCTGCAAAATTGTAGAGCGTCTTCGATTTAGTACGAAAAGGCACCTTGTGCACATTAATATGAAGAGCAGAAGGCTTAAAATGCCCATTTGTTTGTTCTCAATTTCCGAAACTGTGATGTCACAAGATGTAGACAAAAGGAGAAATTTTTATTTTTCGGGCAAAAAATGACACCATTACATTTTTTCCTGTGGGAACAGCTCAAACAGAAGGTGTATGGAACTTTCCACCAACATTGCAGGACTTTCGATGATGTATTACAGTAGATGTGCTAGCGGATCAACTGATGTGCTAAAAAGCGTCCAAAGTGAAATTCAAACAAGAGCCCAAATCTTTATTGTAGATGACGGAGAGCAGTTTGAACACAAAAATAAAGGTATCTTGGGATAAGTAGCTGTTTTATCTCTTTTTAACCCGTTTTAAAACGTCACAGTTCCGGAAATTGATAAAAACAAATCTGCATTTTAAGCGTTCTGTTCTTCGTATTAATGTGAACAAGATGTCTTTTCATAGTAAATCGAAGACGCTGTACAATTTTGTTATTGACTTTTTTCTCGTATCTTGTACCGCTTTCGAGATAGGAAAGCTAACTCCGTTGTTTGCCGCCAGGTGGCGCTGTAAACGATCTCACCGTGTAGCGCATGGTTACTTTATTATACCTAGACAGCAAGTTTGTGGCAATAGTTGTCGCCATTCTCAAGTTAATATGGGGTAGAAGGACTTAAGTGGACACCCTGTATATCGCATAGTGAAAAGCTAATCACACATTCTCTGGTTTTAGGACTTCCCTATCCCTTGACGGAAAAACGATTTTTCGTCAGAAGACATGACAATTTCAGTGAGATGCTAATTACACATTGTCTGGTTTCAAGATTTCCCTATTCCTTGAAGGAAAAATGATTTTTCATCAGAAGAAACATAAGGTGACAATACTTTTAAAAATGTTTTTAAATTATATTTAATGGAATCTAATATTTTCTGAGATTATAAGTATGACATTAAGTTTCGGATTTTAAATATTAGAGAAGCGTACGTAACTTTAATGGTAAAAAACACCCAATACTTCCCTTAAAAATTGGATTTTCTTCTTTTTGCTGTTTAGACAAATATATATTTTTGCGTTAATATGTGGTGTAAAGTTCGCTGAACAACTACTTATATTTCAAAGACCTAGAAAGTAGGCCAAAAATTCATTTAAAAACCTTTATTCATTATTCAAAATAAGTTTAAATATTTCTCCCATAAAACTCCCATAATAAATTTTAATTTTATAAAGCTTTTATTTGCACATATAATTTGTTTACTAAATCTGAATTTTAATTTATTTTTTCAGATGCAGTAAGAATTATTACTTCAAAGTATACTTTTCTAGAATACTTGTAGAAAAGGCTCGAGTACAAATAGTCATAATTTCCAACTTAAATACAGACTCTTTATATCCAACTCAAATAAAATATATTACTGGTTTTGAAAGTAAACTACTATAAAATTTAACTGTCTTACCTATTAATTTCGAAAGGTAAAATTCGAAACACTATTTAAACACCTTTAGGTGTAAAAGGTTAGGTTCCAAATGAACTAACTTTTCACTGATTTGTGGAAATGCAGCAGTTAGAGTTTTCTGAATTCTAGATTTTGAAAAAAAAATCTTTATTTAAACAAAATTTCTCATTTTTAATTAAAATTAAGCAAACTAACAATAATAATTTACGAAAAATACCCTTTTTATGTACAAGAAAATCTTTCTTAAATATACATCTGTAATTAAAATACAAAATTAAACTAAACTCTTCACAAAACACGATTCTAATCCATTATGCATGTGCATACCAATGCTTCCACCATTAAAATCCGGTAATTCTCGCTTTATTTCTCGTAGAATGTGTTTCATTTTCGTTACATCTTCGTCAAGGTAACCTTGTTACTTTAGGAAACACACGTAAGCCGTTTTGGATCAACATGTTACCAAGTGAATGGAGGCTCCATATTAAAGGCGGACTTCTCAATTTATTTTCGTTAACACACCATTTTTCACACGTGTTTATTAACCCGGTTCCGCTTAGAATGACGTTCTCATTTGTTATTTGTCCCGTTGAAGCATAGCAGCTAAGTTATTTAATGCGCATACGAAAGGCCAAGTTTTAATGAGAGATCACATTATTATACATTCATTTTCGGCAAATTAAATACAAAAATGGATTCATTTTAAAGTTATATCAGCTTACAAGAAATGGAAATATGTCAGTAATCAATAAGCTTGCTTTCTCGAAAATGTTGTTGACTTAGAATAAAACGGAACCTTTTTTAAATTCAAAGTCAAAAATACATACATTTTGATACTATAATATTTAGATTACGCTTTTCTACTTCATGCTAAATGTTTATGATAAATATGTACTTTATGAATAGCTAAATAATGTGTAATTATTCTAATTTAAATTATAATTATGTATGAGGAAAATAAAAAATAATTTGTATAAATCACATATTTTAGAGTCATTTTGCAGAAGTTTTAACAGTTGAATTTAAGAATAAATAATTAACTTCATTATATGCAAAACATTTCATAACTTTCATTATGTTTATGCATCAAAATTTAGTTCGCGTTCTAATACATTCCTTGTGCACTTTTTTTATCGATGTTTCCCGTTGAAGTCATTTGTGCAATTAATTCTTTCAGCTTACTAAAAATTATATAACCTGCGAATTTTACAAGTTGATTAAAACATCTAAATCACCTAGTTGCCGAAGATAGATGTTATATTACATTGGCATATTAAATTTCAATGAATGAATGAATGTTTTGAATGCCATTTCTTTCTGACAAGTACGGGGCCGCTGTGGCCCATTGGTAAGGTCCGGGCCTCGGAGCTGGAGGGCTCCAGGCTCGAAACCCGATTTCCCCAATCATCCACCGTGTATGAGGCCCGGGGTAAGCTAAATCTGACGTCATGTATCAAACGCCCTCCCCCTTGTGTGGCGTAGAATTTTCCAGAGGTGGTGTCAGCTCAGGCGTCGTCCTCCCCATCCGACAGCTTTTCAAATTTACAAAGACCATCCCAAAATAGCCCTCGTGATGCTTTAAAACGGGTGCGCTTAAAATATGAATAAACTAATTCAAGAAACAGATTGATGGATATTCTTGAAAAAATAATAGCTAGACAATTGTTTTATTATACCTGAAAGAAATATAATTTTTACAAAAACACATTTCGATTCTGAAGAAGTAAAAGTTTACAAAAGCAGTCAATACTTTCCAATTTCGATTTTCTTTTCACGAAAACGGACAGGAAAACCCTGTCTGGCAAAAAGGGACCGGAATGCTGCATGTATATGTCACGCAAATCTGTGTGGGTGAGAACAATAGGATGAATTGATTTTTTTGTTTGTTTCACGTGCTTCGATTATTTATGTAAAATGAGTAGGCGGTGAGTGAAAGGAATCTTGAATACTCAATGCAAGCTAAAATGGCACCAAAAAGCAGTCTTTTCATATCATGGGATTCGACAGTTAAGAAAGGAAGCACAAAGATATTCCACAAGTTTCAAACCTTGACATTCTTTTACGTATACCCTGTATTTTAAACCGCAAAAATAAGAATAATTTTCTAATTACAGCAAACTCGATTAAATATATGACCAAAGAGAAAAAAAGTTTTTCCATCATGGACTGTTCCAGTAATTACTGCATTTTTTAACATTTCAGCTTATTTCTTATCAGAGATATTTAAAGAAGAAAGGGTGGTAAAAAAGGCATGAGAAAACAATAAACAAAACGTTTCTTTTAGAAGTGCAAATATTTTTTTAGAAAATGATATCACACAATAACTTAAACAATTTAATTAAATTAGAACAGTAAGAGAATAATGACCTTTATCTCCAAAATACCCAAACAGCCTAAAAATGCCTGTCTACCATACAATAAGCTAAATATGGTTGTTTTTACTTCTTTTCTTCCACTGACTTTTTGTCACGTTTCTATTTTTATTACCACTAGTAGTAAGTACGCTATATTCCCTTTTCTAAAGCATAGATCACTGCCAATTACTTTTAGATAGATGTGAGTGGAAAAGTTTTATTTTCCTTCCAAGCACCACGCACAAAATATTATAAAATCAGCATTTATAGCGAGCCTACCTTACAGAAGCACTCATCTACAATGTACCTCGCACTAATTTTAGTTAAAAAATTAAGTGCAATATTCCTTTTTTTCATCATTTTTTCATGCCCCCTTTACACTTATTTTATAGAATTCTACAAATTTTATTGAAAAATTAAAAATTGTGCAATGCAAAGTTCGAATACTGAGATCATATTCAGAATTATTTACTTGGCGTAAGGATACACCTCGTTACTTTCCCCGTACCGCCATCTTGAGTTATCTAGGACTATAATTCCACTTACCGCATGCTCTTTCATCCATTTTTAGGGGTAAGGAGGATATCTTCCGTTAATGACTGATTCATGCCAAGAAATGTGAAGGAGCACTTAAAAGGACGACAAAGTTAATCCTTTCACTTTAATCTTAGCTGGAGTTTCAAGGGTTTTCGGCCGCATTTATGCTGCCTAAAATGAAAATTAATTAAATAATCAACCATGTATCAAGTTTAGTTCCTAAGCAGTATATTTTGCGACTCTCTAAAAGCTTGCAAAATTTGTAACTGGCGGGAGTTAAAGGCAGATACAAATTTAGCCATACCGAGCATGAAGATTTTTAATTAATAATCAAATTTATATCCATGTGCTGCCCTGTGCATTCAGATGCAGGGAAAATCACGAAACAATATGTGAATACATATATTAAACTGTTTACTCAAAAATCTATAAAACTGGTTATTCAGAAATTTATGAGCTGCCATTTCGCAAGACATTTCTACATTGAATAATATATTAAGCCTGATGTATTTGGTTCTATACAACTGCAGTGAATAGAAAAGGAGATTCGAACCTTTAGACCAAAACATTTTAGCACAATAATTTTTCAGGCTTGATTCTTCTGTCTTTATATTATTTTTAAAAATTTACCCTTAATTATACAGCAACGATAACGTGCACTCAAAAAATATATTTGATCTCATCGCAACGCGCGTGTGTATAAATGCAGTAACGAAAACAAAAAAAATAAGCAACGATTATTGTACGCAGAAAAATATATTTAATAACGTCACCATGCGCATGTCTGAATGCAGTAACTAAAACATTGAAAATTATTGTTGTGAAATAAACTTAAGATTCATTTTAAAAATTTAATAAAATTAGATAAAAATGTGCGATAATAAAATTATTATCACTAAAAAGCTAGTGTTTTGAATTTTAAAGTGATGCAAAATTGTTTTGGATGTGATAATATGCTCCGAAGTTAATGAGGACCAATGCTAAATTTCGGGTAATTTTTAATTAAAAACCAAATTAAAATTTTGAAAACCCCTTTCTACAGAAGACACAAGCCTACTACAAAATCAGACCTTCAAAAAATAACTGAAATAAATAAATCATAATAAATAAATAATAACTATAAGCACAAAGTAAGAATTTCAAGGATATATTAATTCTTCATTGAATAAAATCACCTGCTTTCTTAAAAATCATATTTTTAATCAAGATTTATAACAGTCGGAGGTGAACTAATACTGGTGTGTCTGTTCAGAGATTTCAAGACAAAAGATCGAATTTCAGTTGAGTTAAAGATTCGTCATAAGAGCTGAGTATGCGGCTCTTGTTAAAACTGTTTGGGATGACACTTGCTTCAATAATGGTGTGGTGTAGACGTTTGCTGATTAGAATGCCGATTCACTCATCAAATTGTCATGATTATAAATTGTGAGGTTTATTAACAATAGTCCTTGTAAAATATCAAGGAAGCGTCTAATCTAGCATGTGAAATCCAACCGTTCGGCGAAATGTTTCAAGTTTTAAATACCTTGAATCCTCCGTCTGAAGCATAGAAGTAAATGACAGTTAAATACTTGCATGCAGTTCGGTACACCAGTTGCATGCATTTCAGTATACCCATGCATTTTTGTACATCAGCATGCAACCAGGGTGTTCATGGTTTTTAAAACGATTGTATGGTGTATTGAAATATGTATTTTTATTTATTAAAGCTTATAAAAATTACAATGAATTTTCAAAAATTACTTACCTTAAAAGTAATTAGATTAAAAACTAGTTTATAAAAATTATAATGAAAATTTGCAATAAAATAGCAAGAAATATTTTATGCTAAAACAATTGCTTATGTCCTTAAAATTAACTGGGTAATTGTAATCGCACTGAGCAGATGAGATGTAAATTTTCAATCCAAATTTGGAAAAGCAGTGAAGCGTTTTCCATTATTTTGCAACTTCAAAGGAAAGTGATTTTTCCGTGGCTAAATATTTCTTGAATATTATAAATCTTAAGAGCATATAGCTTAAAATACTCTAACTTTTCGAAATCTTTGAATAAAATGCCCTTGAGCTCCATATTATAGCCCAATATATTCCCTTCATTTTAACATAAATTTTGAAATATTGGAGCAAAGGCGCGTTAATTCGATGCTCTTTCATTTATATTCTTTTGTACTCATGAGAATAATTTCAATCTTATGGGAAATCCTGGAACTAAGGAGACTGAACAAAGAACCTTGTAAATTTGGTTCTTAGTAATAATGTTTTCGAGATAAAGATTTTGATAAGTAATTCACAGATTTTTCCCTTTTTTGTATTGGTTTTCTTTCAGCCTTTCTAATATGGCGATCCTTATATGCCCAAGTGTGCAAGTTTAGCCACCTTCCAAAATCAGTGGATTAATGAGACACCAAGAGTCATCAACACCTATGAAGACCCCTTGAGCACCTTATTAGGCAAAATCAAAATCGTGACAAACCTTCAGCATTCTGAGAGCGTGGCTCGCTCACTCTTGTAGGGAAGCCGTGTCTCATAGTAACGAAAACCTGTAGCGCCGGTGACAACTGATGAACGGTTTTCATGCTTGGGGAAAGCGTCATGTGTTCCGAAAGCTTCATATCAAGAAGGCAATCCTGTCACAAATCAAATTCTTTCTATGAGGGATTTTGTAAAAAACAACAAATGAAACATTTTATCCTTGCAGATAGCCACGTTAAGAATGCTGTTTTTAATCTTTATTTAAAGCTTCTTTCTCCAGGTGGACTTTCAAGCTGTGCCGAAAGGAGATTTTCTTCTTCTCCGAAACTATTGAAATTTTGATTGCCTTTCCTGTTTAATTTTTTTTGTGAGGGTAGTAAGTGAGTGGATATTAATGTTGCAAAAACAATTTTTCTTCATACTGTGCCAAACGTACGGTGTAGCCCAAGCATATGACATTTATAAAACGAATGAGAAAGACTAATTTTCATGATCACTCTGTAGAAGTGTAGCTAAGATGAAGTGACTGGACGTTCCGATTTGTAACTCTTTGTCTCGGCTTTAAAATATCTTCTGGAGTTGTCCTGTTTTTAAGTAAGGTCGAGGATTGTAAAGTTTTGAATTCAATAGTTCATGTTAAAAAATTTAAAAAAAAGAGTTAACTAGATCTAATTTTAAATAAAGAAACTTCTTCAGAATTTTTCTTTTTAACTTGATGAATCAACTCAAGAGAAAATAAATAAAATATCTTTTTTGAGTTTATTTATGAATTCTTTTGCAATATAAATTGTTAAACACATTAAGTCTTTTAACTGCGTTCGATTCTTCTGCATTTTTAATTGTAAATAATTTTTGGGGGGATTTTGTTTAATCGCACTCCTTGTACCCACCCTCCCTTTCCAAATATTTAGATATGCCCGGGTAGAAATTCAAAAAACTCTTATCATTTTATGCTAATTCCTTGCTCTAAAAGAACATTGTCCGAAGAAAAAACATAAGAAAGGCGCAGTTCGGATCCGCGCCGTAGATGTTACGTGAAAACGTCGGGATAAAATCATAAAATAAGTATTTCGTATTAATATGTAATGTAATTATCAATCTCTTTTATATAATATTTACTTATTATTATTATAAAGTTTATCGCGTATAGCAAGGGTCTGCGGTAGCTTGTGATTTATCTATACTGTAACCATTATATTACTCTGCGTAAATATTGTATTAAAGAGATTGATAATTAAATTACATACTAATATGAAATACTTGTTTTATGATTTTATCCCGACGTTTTTATGAAACATCTACGGCTCCGAACCTAACTGCACTTTTCTTATGTTTTATTTAGAGTAGCTTTTGATGGCGACATCTGTTGACAGTTAATAAAACTACATTTCGCGTATGCGCAGTAAAACATTATTTACGACAAATGCTCATATTTTGCGTAATATTTAAATTTTTAAATTCGTATTACGCATTGCGTATATTTTTACGTATTGTCAAGTATTCTGTAAGTTTTGTACAATTCAAAAGAAAACTCTGCATGTTATAATCATAAAACATGCGAAGTTTGAAATTTTCAATTTAATACCGATTTTTACTTATATTCTGATAAATATTTTTATTGTCTCATTTTGGGTACAAGTAATACTCCTCAAGCTCTTTAAAATGACACCCGAATCAACCTCCTAGCTAAACGCGTTTCCAAGCTACACTTAGTTATAACTTTACATAAAACTAATTCATAACAATTACGCGCATGCGCCTACACTGGTACGATGACGTCACAGGCAAATAAAATACACTTATTTATAACCTTACATAAAACTAATTCATAACAATTACGCGTATGCGCCTACACTGGTGCGATGACGTCACAGGCAAATAAAATACTATGCTACAAACTCTTACACATATGATCTATCCGTTGTGGGGGTCAACCATTCTTTTCGCATTATTAGTCTCGTAGTTATTAGCGATTCAAATCTGACGGTATTTTGTTACACAATCAAGTTCGGCCGACTATCACTGTAACGAGCGGAAAGACGTTTTCACGTCAAAGAATTATAATTTTTGGCTCTTTTAAGTTTTTAAACTAGGAATTCATGGGGCACTTCCTTCAATGATTTCATTTTTGAAATCTAAACCAACAAACCAAATTGCACCTTGGTATTGCTTTTTCCCTAATATCTAGATACTGTAAATTATACATTCATCACTTAATTAAACGATATTAATAAATTAATGTACATTTAACTGTAAAAAATAAATGACATTAGCTTGTTAACCCTTTATTTCCTGACGGTACTTAAAAGTACTACTTTAATCACACTTATATCTTTGTAATTTGACCGTTTTTCCTGACAGTATTCACAAGAACACGAACAATATAGTTCTGGCAGCAAGCAGTAGATGGCAGCTGAAGGCGGGATATAATTTTTTAAAAATTATTAATTAAATTAATTAAGCTATTTTAATTAATTAAAAAAGTTTTAGCCATTTTCCAGGGGTTATTCTGCACCAAAACGTATCTAATGATGTCAAAATAAAATTGAAAAGTTGCTGTCAAGTTAATTCAGTAAATAAAGGGTTAAATGCAGATGTAATTCTTGACATCACTACTTCAACTAATTTCAGAATTCGGTGCCGTCAAAAAGTCACCAACCAACTTATAATAATTTTCTCTTCCATTACTCTACCTCTGACTTCCCATTTTAATAACAGTAGCTTAGTTTCGTTCTATTGCAATGTTACGGTATTATTCGCAATTACATGAACGCAGTTCAACTTTCAGATGAGATTTATACATGTGTTTCGCTGCAATGTATAATTTAAGGGATGCTTATCAAACAGATGCTGCTTAATTATTAATTAGTCTGACAAATACAGATTGCATTTATGATACAGTTTTCCTTCCTCGACTGTGATGGATTGCTACTTTCAGACCTCACAGGACTAGGAGATGAAGCTTAGTTATGTTTGGTTAGTAGTACGTTTTGTAATAAATAACTAATGAAGCATAGCATTCAAATTTTATGATAATATCAGTTGTGCTTATAATATAAGGAAATTGTAGTTATTTTAAAATGTTAAGATCGATAAAATTTTTAAAGAAGCAATTCAAATTACTGGGTATTATTAACCCTTTGAGGACGACTGTCACGCGGGCGTGCCGGCTTCGTGTAGAATAACGCGTGCGGCCGTCCTCAAAAGGTTAGATTGCGCGTTGTGTTAATTGGCTTCCGTAATGATTTTATAAAATATTATCTATAGCATACAGTTTGCTTCCTTCAAATTTGATACATGCAAGTAAGAAATTTATTCCTTAAGTAAAATGTATTTATTTATGTTTAATTAGATTTCAGGTGATCCATCGTTACACACGTTTTATCCAAATTAACTTTTTTCATGTTTGTTAAGATGGAATTTTACAATTATTTTTTCACTCACTTATTGCTATGCTAGAGTTTCGAAGTTTTACGCAGTTGTATATTCCAGAAGAATATATTATGTTTTAAAGTTTACTGTTACTCTACTCCGAATTCATGATCATAGTATAACTTAAAATAATAAAAAGGATCGACAAATACAAAATTGGAAAGAAAACTTAGGAAATATCACAAATAAATATCAATCAATACTAAGAAAAATCAAGTTAGAATCATCTATAGGAAGTATGATTGGAATGAGTAGCCAAACTATAAACCAAACTGAGGATTTAATAAGTAGTAAAAAATTAACAAAGTTTAAATGAAGAAAGAAAAATTTCACTATCTCAACGCTTTAAAATAAAATGAAATCTAGCTCAGTTTGAATTAGTTTCTGAATACTTGTCTGAGAATGAAAACAAATACACCGAAAAAACCCATTTTGGGTAAAGAAACATGCATTTAATCGTAAACCGCAAGACGCGGCACTTCTCCGTACTTGACAATTCCTTAGTTAGCAGGCCTATAGATGGTTGCCTTTGCAGTGGTTTTAAAGCGTGGCTTAATGACTAGAGCTACACGACGAGCTTTATTCTGCCGAAAATATCAAGTGCTCACAAGTGCAACAAAATATATACAGCCGAATTGGTACCTTATGACGTATAATATGCGACATGAGTGTTGATGATCCTTTACATCTAAGAAAACCTCTGATATTAAAAGGGAAGCGAACTCTCATACTCTGCGTATGATGTCCGTATTATATGTCCTGCACCATACGGGGCGGAGGCAGCGATGGCCTAGTGGTAAGGTCTCGGCTTCAGAGCCGGAGGGTTCTTGGCTCGAAATCCGAAGATCCATCGTGTTTATGCCCCTATTTCTCATTAAATCATACCTAGGGGCCAAACGTCCTCCCGCCGGTGTGGTGCAGCAAACTGGAGACGGAGGTGTTAGTTCAAGTGTCGTCCTCGTCATCTGACCGCGGCTCCAAATTACGAGGTCCGTCCCAATATAGCCCTCGTGTTGCTTCAAAACGGGACATTAATATAACTAAACCGAACAAGCGACACACTTTCTAGAAAATGTAATGCATAATTCCGCTACTGATAAACTTGCGTTAAAGTTCAACGGGGAAGCAATAGGGTCCATATGTTACACTAATTGTTCGGCTTTTTAAAAGAAACTGAAGTAATTCGCTTTTGAATGAATGTAGTAGAATGCTTTCGGAAAGAGAAGAAATATATTTCAATTCAGAAGAAAGATATTCATTCATTAATTAAAATTTTCAATTAAATGCATTGCTTTACAAGTTGTATTTTACTATAAATTGATTCTTTGTGAACTTGATTCTTGTGTTTGAACATGGATTCTTCAAACATTCTGCCCCTGTCTTTGCAATCTGAACTTAGACAACAAAAATATTTGCTGCCTAAAAATTCTAGGGCGATTTATATTTTACCCAAAAATTTAGTTAATCCTTTTAATTCATTAAAATAAGAAACCCTATTTGCTAATTCCTATCATAGAAATGAATAAAATGTATACAGCCGAAACTGCAGTCTTTCTTCGAATTAATATTAAAAAATTTTAGAAATCCTTAACTTAAAAGTGGAAAGGTATCGTGATATTAACCTATTAACCGGGGAATTAACTATTGTTCAATTCGCTTTACTGTGAAATATTTCGTCAAACCCGGTTAATATGTTAAAAGAGAACTTTGCAAAGGTTTTGATAAAATTCCCGCCATGCTCATATATGCTTGGGACGGAAACAACCCGTAAAATCACAACTCATCGCTGCCATCTTTTTCAAAATTACTTTTTTATTGTTATGTCTTTAAACTTATTATGACTGAATTATTTATTTATAGTTTATGCTATTCTTTATACTTATTTTTACTGAATTAATTTTCATTTTACTTAGTGCCATTTTATTAACAAATTCTATTACTATTACATCTTAATGTATTAATTATTCTAAGAATAGTTCAACAGAGGAAAGTTTTCGTAGGTTGCTGAATAAATAATGTTGCAAGATGAAGCTCAAAATGCTTCAGAAACGCAAATACCACAATGTCATGAAATATTAAGACCTTAGGTTTCAAAGGAACTAATCGTATTGCTTTAGTTCATCACACGTTATCTAGCAACCCTAACTTCAGGACCCTTACTTTAGAAAAGTGGTTTAATCTGCAAAAACAGAAAAACTTCAGTACATGGTATTCTAAAAATCTTTAATTACTGTGCTTGTGTGCTGCATTGACTAAATGGGCGAAAAAATCCAATTAATCTTATTTTGTCACCTAACTATAAAGAGGCGGAACGCTGTTTTCCAACATGTTTAATGTGGGTGGTTTAATATTGAATACTTAACGATTTTCTATAATGGGTTAGCATTTACGTGTATTAAATTACTGTTGTATATAATCATGTATAGTAAATCAAATAGAAGTAGATATATATGTAGTTGATCAAATATGTAGTAGTCAATCAAGTATAACCTCCCCCCTGTTTTATTTAACTTAGACATTTTGCAACACTTTCGCAGTAAAGAAAAGAGTATGAAATTTTAGAGTATTTCAATCTGTGCTTAGGGTCGAAGAAATAATTTCTTTTTTATTTTCGGATTCTTATACAACTAGAAAAAACAGTATAAGTTTGATCTTAAATTTATTAACTTAAATACTTTGTCAATAAAATCATTTGATAAGAGAAATAATGTTCTATACAGGGTGTCCCAAAAAAGTGGAACAAACACTTATTTCCTTAAATATTGCACCAAGACATATACTTCTAATTACAAAGTTTCATCAAATAAGGAAGGAATTTGTGTGAAAACCCTTTGGTTTCTGTGGAAGTTGAATATAAAAAAAATAAAAAAATAAAATTTTTATACGTTCCCCGTACAGCAGAAGTGCCAATGAATGAAATGTTTCCCTTACCCTCATCCATGTATGCACGATTCTATCAGCAAATCTTACAGAGATATGTTAATTTTTAAAGTTCAAGGGGCTGCTTGCAAATTTATACGGATATGTTTATTCCAGAAATGCAAATTTATTCAACATAGCAAAACAGCAAATGCAAATATTTGTCAAGTGGTACATCATCCAATCATTATGGATTGAAAAAAAAATTGCCAATGGCACATTCTGTTACTCAGTGTCATTGGTAGATAGTTACAACTATCGACTTGATAAAGAATGGAAGGAGACCTTGAGAAAATGAAAAATTTATGTAACAAGTTAAATAGCCTAATATTGAACCAGAATACTGAATTATTTGCTCTTAGCGTTATGCGTATTATTAAGCTTTACCTAAAAGCAGTAGCGAGTCTTCCTTTAGGTCTGCAGAGTTGAAGAACTCACTAAAATTATTTTAAAAACTAGAATTTTCGTTTTTATTCTTATTTGCTTACTTCTCCAATCTGAGAGTTCAATTATCAACGAGAAAACAAGACAGAAAATGAATGAAAAAGTAAGACAGACATAGAATGGGGCTGCACAACCAAATAGTTATGGAAAGCACTAAAATTCGCTCATTGCGTGCAATTATGTAACATAATGGACGAGGACGAATACTATTCTCTTTCAGTCTAAGAACTTATCCAGAACTGCATTTTCGGATGCTACTGTTCTGCTCTAGGTCAGATAACGTACTTTTTCACCCCCCTTCATTCTCGCCTTCACGTTAATTTTTTTTAATTGGCTGATTTTAGGTTTCGGATTCACTTTCATATTGCCTCATCCGGAACTTGGTTGGTTACTACATATTCGATTTCTGTTGTAAAAATTCACTCACCCCCAAAAAAGGAAGTTTAATTTTCTAAAATACAATTCAGATAATTACAACTGCAAATTTGGACTATTTGAAGGTAAAGCAATTTTTGAAAAATTATATTTCAATTGTATTATAGTAATATTTTTACAGAATTGCTTGTTTCAAGGAAATTGAGCCTCACTGCTGTTATGTCATCGCGGATATTTTTTGAAGATTCACAAGATGAACTATTTTTCTAAATACTTCAATTAATGTATTATCTGACCATTTTTTAGATTTAACAACAAATAACAAATACATTGTTATTTCCTGATTTCGCCCTTTAAATAATTTTTTGACATATGTATATTATCCCTAAAATGTACATCGAAAGACTGATTCAAACAGCAGTAAGAGGTATGGAAAAGTGGTCTATGTCCATAACTTTGTCTTCTTATATCTCTGTAAGTTTTGCAGATAGAAGCGTTCAGCTTTGTATGTGAATAGATAAATGTAATAAAAACACTTTACTAAATGACATTTTTGCTCTGCGGTGGCCGTATAAAAATTTAATTTTTGTAACTTTTTATTATCAACCTCTTGGATATCAAAGTATTTTCATACATCAATTTCAATTCTTACCTTTTTGATGAAACTTTGTAATTGGAAGTATATATCTAGGATCAATATTTAAGGAAATAAAAGCTACTTCCACTTTTTAGGGACACCCTGTATTTTGCATAATGATAACCAAATTAAGCGATTATTTATGCTAAACTTCGCAAATAATGCTAATTTTGCAATTTCAGCTATCTACGAGTTTATAGTAATTATTATACTTTGTAATATTGTCTGTTGTAAATATCTTATCACTTAATGTAGAATTTAAACACTGCTGTCAAAACAGCCCTTACGAAGAAATTCATCAACCGAACTTTAATGACAAGAAAATGACCTGCTTCAATTCAGCAACCTGAAACTTTTGCTAAACTTGGAGATAGAAGAAGAGTCTTTTCATAGCTTGAAGACCAATTACATGGCTCCAACCATGGTGAGGTAAATGTATCTGGAAAAGTACGCTATAGAAATTTCTTGGTACCTTGGCAACCTCTGACTTAAATTGTTAAAACTGAGATGAAAGCGGATGTGAGTAATGATTTATCTTAAAGGCCGCAGTGGCCTAGCGGTAAGGTTTCGGTCTCGGGACCTGAGGGTTCCAGGTTCGAAAACCGATTCCACTGAAGATCCGTCGTGTATGAGACCCTTTGCTAAATAATACGTAGTGGCCAAACGCCCTCCCGCTGCCGTGGCACCCACGCCCACCGACCCACCCATAGGGCCCAGCGTCCACAGGGATGGACGGGAAAGCGCTGGTGTGGTGCACAAGTTTAGAAAGGGGGTTCCAGCTCAAGAGCCGTCCTTTTTATTTGACTCGTTTAGATTTACGAGGTCTGTCCCAAAATATCCCTCATGTTGCTTCGAAACGTAACATAAATATAATTCAACTAAATTCGATTTATCTTTGTAGTACTCCTGTTCATTTTGCCTGTCTCTGTATGGGTATATTCTTCGTATGCTTTTATAATTTTATATCATTTAGTTGCATGAGCGGTCTTTGTACATGCTTACGTCTCGTAAACTGTTCCAATGTAATAAAATAAATTGTCTTCGTGGCTTTTAATCTGTTTCTCACTATATCTACAAGTGTTCTTCAATAACAGTGTGATCGATAGCTTTTTAAGTGGGCTGTTATTCTAAATTCAACAAGCAATTCAAAAAAAATTAACAATTTAATTCCAATAGAAAAAAATGGCGCCTGAGGTTACAACACGCTACAACCCAAGACATTAACAACTGGAGGGAAAATTCCTCTCCTCAGTTGTCAGCGCCCTCTTCTAATATTTCTGCGTGCGTCAACACAAACCGACAGGGAGCCCTGAAGACTTTGAGTCTGGGGCCGAACAGCGGTGTTTTATGCACCCTTATAATGGCCAATTCATAATCTGAGGTGTAATGAAAATCCTTAAATTCACATAAGAATTTTAAAAAAAATAAGTCAATTAGTGTCTTGTGGAAAGTAAATCAAAAACTATTTAAAATATGAAAAATTTTCGCCAGAAATTTAATGCTGAAAAAAATTGGCATTGAATAAACAAAACTAAAACTATATTTTAAACGTTATTTTGAAAGTTATAGGAACAAGAAGTTCGATGTTTTGGGTAAACTTTCTTCGACTTATCATACTAAACACTACGCACCAATTACGAAAGGAAAAGACGCATCAACATTATTGAGAAAAAAATATCATAAATTTATTTTCATTTTAAAGCAATTTAACAATGCATGTATTCAATCGAAAGCTTGGAGTTCAAAATTGCTCAAAATTGTTTTGAGAGTACTTCACTGCAGTCTTCTTAAATTTTTCGTCGACTTTCTCCATTTCAAAGCTAATCTTGCAAAACGTCTGTACATCATCTTTATTACCTAAAAATGAAATGCAAATGTATTGACAAAATAAAAAAATTAACTTTCTGACTTTCATAAAGCTTAGGTTTTTATATTTTTAACTACTATCATAAATTTTTATATATTTCTTTTTTTCCTGATCACAAATAATACTATTTAAGTTGTTTAAATTGACATCATCCTTTGATAAAAAGTGCAGAAAGGTTTTTTGCCGTAATGTAAAATACGCTTTAAATTAAAATACATAGCCTTAAGCAACAACATAAAATTCAATAGAAAATACTTGTAAAGGAAAAAATGTTTCATGAATTTATAGAAAAATGACACATCAACTAGAAAGTAACAAGTAATGGTTTTTTTATGACAGGAAAAAAAGGGCCATCGTTTTGCTTTCACAACAAGCATAGTTTATTATGGTTACAGGTAAATAAGTTGTCCACGTCGGAGAAAAAACTCGATCTCTCTGCTGCATTTTGTTGTTTCGGAACTCTATAAGCGATGAGTCTTATGCAGAAAAAATTGTTAAAAGAGAATAAACGGTATGTTTTAGATAACATCAAAAATTAAATTCTGAGGAATAGCCTTAGATAAGCATGTTACGAACATCATGGAATATGTTCTTAAAACCTAATAACTAAAACATATATTTAGCTAACTAAAACATGTCTTTGGTTTCAGTTTCAGAAATGTTTATATTAAGAAATTTCTTTAGGGAATAATATTTTTTAAAAATTTATCGTAATTTGTCAAATTTCAGCGAACTTATAATTTATAGACCAAATTGAAAATAAAGCAATTTATTTTCATTAATGAGTGAGAAAATTGGATACACTGAATGATTTGATATCATGTTAACTAAAGTGGCTGTATTTTCTAACTTTCAGTCGAAGATGCTTTGGACTGGGACGTGTGGTAACCTTATGTTAACTCAAAAATACAAAAAAACCTTTGAGAAACAATTTACAATTCCCCATAATAATAAATTTTTCACTATTATTTTAAAAATGATTCCTGGTTAAATTCTTGAATTTATAGATGCAATGAATGATTTCTTTCTAGTAGTGGTAGTAGACAGTAAAATTTTCAGTAATTTCTCATAACAATGAAAACATAATCTGTTTAGTAATTTGAGAATTACCGCGCAATATGCTGCGTAATCATACTATTTTTTTAGACTCTTTTTAATTCGTATTCTTATTTGGGAGAAATTAATTCTTATGACAGAAATTTTGTTTCCACTATCATTAAATGCAAGTGAATGAAAGCACAATAAAAAATGTATGCATCGTCTGTATAAATATGATATCTTAGAATTTTTCTATCTTTGAAAAAGACGCTTAACATTTTAATTTATAAACTCATTATTTCTACTTAAATTCTAATATAAAAACCACTTTAACTTTAACTTAAAGAAGTTCTAATTTCAACCGGTTTTAATCTTTTCAAAAGGGGAACCCCTTTCTCCAACAGTATTTAAGACGCAATCGCACCGCCATCTTCCCCTTTTCTGTTTTAGACGCTGTGCTTAAAGCACTTCACTTTGATTCCTGATCAAGCTTGCACTCTGCCATTCTAAAATAATGGCCAAGATAAAGTTACCTTCTTAAAAATAAAAAGATAAAATAAAGAAGATGGTTTCAGTGTAAATTCGTCTCTTCATTTCTGAAAATCTTTCGCAAATATAAGAGAAAAATCATAAATAATTTATACGCTAAACAAACCCAACTAGTGAATATATTTTCTTCTTCAAATTTTGCTCACAAATACAATGACGCATTAAGAAGGTTTTAGTGAAGGTTTCGTGACAATGAATTAAGATAGTTAATTTCATATTCATTAAAAACAATGTTTCTACGTATAGGAAAGATTATTTTATATTTATTGTTATCATTCCTATTAAATGAAAATATTATGTATATTTAAATCATTTTAATTATTTGCCTTTGAGTTGCCACTAGCAATGTCTGATAAAAATTTGCATCATTCTTCAAAAATCATTAATAACTTAAAGAAAAAATTAGCTTTCACCGGTTGTTAAAAATCCTTCGGTACGGTCTATAATTTTTCGAAAAGCTGGGGAACTTTAAATTTTCTTAGAAAAACTTATCTTCTCTTTTTAATTAAAAATACAGTTGTAGCCAGAAGAGTAATTTGTATATTACAATATCTTATATAAAAACATTTTTTATGCTAAAAATGCATTTGCGTGCGAGTCGGCATTACTTCAAGGGTTAATATTAAATATATTTTTACTTTCTCGTATATCACGATTACTTCACATAGCCGTCAGAAGCTAATTTTATACACGATAACTGCAAATTTCTTACTTCGATTGACCTCACACTCTGTTATCCGTCATCGTCTAAAAAATTATCAAAGGAGGCAAATGCCTCACTAATCCTACTTCTGCGTTAGCTGCGGAACATCGCAGAGCAGTAAACTCAAGCCTTCAAGACACAGAAGGATATGGCAGATTATTTTAAAGTAACGTAGGTTTATAATATTTCAATACATTTCTGTACATTGTTACTCTTATAATGATCACTTAGTAAAATTACATACAATATGTATGTATCACTTTTAAAGGATTTCATTTTTGTCCCAAGTCAGAAGTGAAATCACATTACTGTGCGTATTTACAGAGATTTCTGTTATCCGTGTAATCGGTTATTCGTCACACCCCTGGTCCGGAAGGCGGTTAATCGAAGTTTTACTGTAAGTTTTTATGCTGTAAGTACTTCAAATTTTGCACAGAAATACTGAAGCATTGGGAAAGTTTTACTGAAGTCTTCCTGTCAATAATTAATTTTTTATTAATACAAATATTCCATGATTCCGTTTCTATGTTTTACTTTTATTTCTATTTCTCCATTGAAAAAGCATAGAGATGAGAACTAAATACCCATATCACCCGTAATTTTTACCCAAATAATTGAAATTTGCTTAACGCAGGTTTGCGCAAATGCATCAATGTTTGGCATGAAAATATTTGCATCCCGAAAAATGGAAGAACCTCAGGAACTCGATGAAATTCTTCACTGAAACATCTTTCAGTAAATTCCACCATCAATTGAGTCAAAGAATGTGACGTCACAGCCACGAGGTAAACTTAACTCTAACATAAAACTGCGCGTTTCCTTACACAGTATTATGGCGTCACACCCAATTTCCTTTCACAGCGTCATTTCTTTTCGAAAATTAGATTTGAACGGCTTATTTGATGTGTATTATATGAGCATGAATTATCTGCATTAAAATATTTATTTAGATCAATCTTTTCTTCCTTCTCACACACCCATATAAAGCACCACATCATAATTATTAAAGTTCAATAGACAGAAATCTAGCAAACTTAACTTACTATATACTGTAATGGAGTCAAAACACTATTGGGACTCACGAAGAAGGACTGGGAAGAAGAAGACAGGATTTTTTTCCTCTGGGTAATCAAGGTCACAAAAAAAGGAAACAACAGATTTCATCTATTAAGGTTCTGCGAAAAATTATTGTGACTATTTATTAGTACTTTGTTTATACAGAAACATTGGCAGTGATGGATTATCTGCATTAAAATATTTATTTAGATAAATTTTTTCTTCCTTTTCACACACACCCATATGAAGCACCATACTATGACTATTAAAGTTCAATAGATAGAAATCTATCAAATTTAACTTACTGTATACTGTAATCGAGTAAACATAGTGATAACATTTTTGGGGTTCACGACGATAACTAACGGAATGTGAGGACCAAGCTCAGGGTCACAAAAGGGTAGAGGCCACAAAAAAAGAATGAGCAAGTTCATCTATTAAAGGATCTGTGAAACATTATTGTGACTACTCTGTTTAAAGAGAAACATTGAAGTGATGGAAATTGAGTTTTTAAGTATTACCTTTATGAATGATGTTACTTAGTTGTTACAAGTACAGATTGGCCTCATTTTGTTGTTTTTCTGCATGTCAGCTAAGATCCGTAATAGAGTTTAAATCTGATCCCTTTTGTATTGAAACTTACACAATTAAGCATCAGTTTTGCATTTTCTTCAAGGCCAGTTTTATTATCTTTGTGGAACACGAACATCTCACTCATAAAATAGAAATTAGATTTTTTTGAAAATCAGTAAATATTATTTAAAAATCTTGTTAATGACCAAAAAATTATTTATATATTTCTAATAACGTCGCTGAATCATTTATTTTACATGCACAGTTTAAAAAAGAGTTAGTATTTTCTTCAATTTAAAATGTACCTTTTAATTTTAAATTACCCTTTTGAGATTAATATTTAAATTTTCATCATTAAAACTGTCAACGATGTAGAAATTCGAATTATCTTCTTTTAGAACATGATACAACTCATTAAAACCATTTACGTTTTTTCAGAGTATTAATATCAATTATTAATGAGTTTACAATGTTCACAGACATTATGAATTACTAAATACTAATTTTAAATAATAACATCAACAATCCCGTTCTAACCAAATTTTTAATGAAATTAAATTTTTTCAAATTAATAACGACTTGAAAGGCCCACGTAACACCTTTTTCACCCTTTTGAAATTTCATTGGTCTGCTTTAATCTACAAGCGTGGGTTGCCACAACACTAATAATCAGCTTTTCCCAACTTAAACTTCCACTGCTACTCCTACTCCTTCGTAGGAAAGTTCGCTTTTAATGTCAGCAAACAAACGTTGATCAGCTTTTCAACTGACTTCCAAAGAAAAAAATAAAGAAGAAAAAGACGTTTCGCACCGCCCTAATTGTATTAGTTTCTCCAGGTAGTCACGTGTACTTTATTTCTGTTTCAAAAAGACATAACAAAGCTGCATTAAGAAGTAAAAGAAAATTTGTTGCATGAAAAAGTGCACGACAAGTGAATGACTTATGAGAGAGGTTTCATTCACCTTCCTTTTGCACGGATAATTGAGCATGCTTTAATTTGTTCGTTCGATATCACATAATTCTCAACTGGGAAGCTAAATATCAGTAAAATTTCATTTTCAGTTGTGTACAAGCAGTGGTGTCAATACTAATCTAGAGGATTCTGTCTTCCTTCACATCCATCTGAAGCGAAAATAACTAATATAATAAATATAAATCCCTAATTAAACGCAATACATTGAAGCGCGATATAAAAACATAAAATGATATTGCTCATTATTTTATAGAGTGATTAGATTATAGGGGAGAGTTGCCGAATTTGAACTGGTGCCCAAATTGGGCCGGTATCAAAACTTCAATTCTATCAAATATTTGGCAGTAAAATAGGTAAATTATGTTGTAAATATGGTATATAAAATCATTTTTAAGAGAAAGCATTACGTGGTTACAGTTAGAGAACATGTGGTTAGATTTAGGCATCAACAATTAAATATTTTAAGAAAAAACTAATAGACCTTACGTTGTTTTAAAGTAAGCATCAATATATGTTATTTTATCCACAGATTGGAAACTTGGTTGGCTACAATTTACTATAGTAATTTTATTAAAATTGTTTAATGGTAAGGTTAGGGGAATTTTGTTTGATTTTGTCTAAAAGATGCTTAAATTGGACTACAAAAAATTGCCTAACTGTTTAAATCAATGACTTTATTATATTGAACTAGAGGAAATAGCCCAGAAAGCAGTTGTAATCACTAGTAATCTTCATATATTGGAAGTGAAACAAGCCAATGTGTGTGTGTAATGATTTTACTTTTTAATCTTCTTTAAATTAATTCTTTTTAACGCCACTTCATTTTTAAATACTTCTACTTCAATCTTGGAGAACAGCACATCTACTTTAACATCCAGAGTCACGAGATTCTACGGATAATCCCCTACTTCGAAGTATATAAGCTCGCTGCATTGTTAACGCTACCTTTTTCCACACATATAAGTCGCTAAGTAAGACGCGTCGTTTTTGCGCGTTAATTCATAAATTCTGCTCATGGATGTTCTTTAAATTATGAAATTATGAGTACATTATCTATTTAAATTAATTTGCATTATCATCTTTAAAATGAATAAATAGAAGTTAAATCATTGCCTTTTTATTTAAGGTATGTGCCTACCCTATTATTTCCTATTATTTTCTATTAAAGCCCATACATTTACGATTCCAAAAATGGTTTACTTTAGTTTCTTCGATATTTAGAAGTAAAGTTATTGCCCAAATTATGAACCTGAAGTGAAATTTTCGAAACCGAAAATAAGCCATAGAATTGTAAACAACGCATCTAATTATCTATTTCTTTACTCTTAAACAATGTGAATGTAGAATTTACTTTTTAAATATAGAATTAAGTTTTATTTATTTAATATTTTTGTTTTAGACGTGGCAACTGTTTCTCTACTTACGAGATATTTTACCTAAAGAAAATTTCGCTCACTCCAAACACTGTTATTAGTTACTAAGATAGCAGTTTTATTATTCAACTCAGGCGATACAGGGCTAATGCATGTATTTAAACATCTTAATGTAAAACTTGAACCAAAAATTATTAAAAAAACTACATATAAATTGATATTAAGAGAATTAAGAAATCGAAGCGACAAGTAGAACCAAAAACAAAATTATCAAGAAAAAAATCAAAAGCTCAAAGAAAATCAAAATTAATTAAAAATTAAGTCAAAGAAGGTTTGACTTACAAATACTGTGAATTTTAAGTTCTTAAAATATGTATATAATTTTTTGTGAGACTTTCAAATTTTATTTGCGTTTTCTGGAAAACTGTTTTCATTTTTGTATATTGTGATAAATCTCATTTCTTAAAAAGTGTTTAATATATTCAAATGAAATTTTATCATAATGTTCTTGCATCTGTAGGTATGATGTGAACCTCAAATATAGCTTGAAAGTGTATAATTATTTATTTCAGAGTTGTTTTTATTTGAAAAATTAATAGTTTTTTCTTGTAAAAACCTGTTGCTCATACAAACTTCGGTATATCTCAGTAACTTTAAGTGGTACTCTAAGTATTCTGCTACAAGGCACAGGTAAATGTATACAAAAGATATTATTGAAACAAAAAGTGAAATACGTGCATTAGAATTTGTTATAGGACGTTTGGCGTAAACGTCAATTTTTACTAAATTTTGGCCAAAAATGGTCAAAATTTCGAAAATAAAAAAAAAGTTCATTAAAATGGCATATGAATTCACAGTACCATTACACCATTATAACTGAAAACATAAGTGTTGAATAAAAATTTCCTTCTGTTTTCAAAAAAAGTGCTCCGAAGGTAGGCACATGCCTTCAGATGCTTGTTTACGCCTCACCTAAAGAATGATGTTATATATAAGTAATATATATAAGTTATCTTAAATTTTATTTGTACTATACATATAATAAGTGATCTTATATAAGTAATCATATCTTTAATGTCCTTATATAGAGAGAGAGAGAAAGAGAGAGAAACGTTAAAGATATCAAACTTTGCTTCAAAAAGAACAGAAACACTGGTTACATGATTTTGTATCATCTGTGAGGAAACAAAGGAAGAAGAAATAATACAGTGAATAAAATACCATACTTTGTTGGGCTATAGTGTGAATTTGATATTCAAAAAATAATTTTTGCTTTAAATGTGTTTAAAGAAATTATTAGTTCAATTTGAAAAACCAGAGATTCAATACGGGTAACCAGTTTCCAGTTCAGACATTTGACACAATTTTTTAATCTATTTTTTCCTACTTTAAGGTGTATTTCATAAAAATTTGATCACATTGTTTTGAAAATAAATAAACTACAAACAAATTCTACTACTTGCTTTTCATTAAAATTACTTTTCTATCCCTGTACATTAAAAATGACCAGGTGGTCCAAATTAGGTAACCTTCTCCTATAATTAGAAAAATAGTTGCTTTATGTGCTTCACTTAACATATTGGTTTCCAGGAGACTGCCGGCTGCCTCACCTGTGACTCACTCGAGGCCCAAGACACCATTGACTGCCTCAGCTGTTTTTCCCTCTTTACGGAGATAAACTACGGGCCAAAAGTATTGCAAGATTTGTAAAGTGCCAAATATTTGGAGTTAATTTGAATGGAATAGTTCACATTCAGTTGTGTAGATTCGTGGGAACTGACATTTCACTGGGGAGATTTGATCACGAGGGCATTTAGGGGACAGATCAGAAAGCGATGAAGAAGAAAATGATTTGGGCTCACCCCGTTTCACAGAAACCTGATAATGATTTGAAAACTTTCATCAATGGTTTTGTTTCCTATGCACATAGCTTACATGCATTTTTGTAAAAATTAGCATGTATATGCGGGAAGATATAAAGGTTTCTTTAAAAAATCCCAAATTTTTCCGCATGTTTTGTGCTTATAACATGCAGAATTTTCAACCAAATTAAACGAAACTTATGAAATACTCGACAATATGTTAAGAAACATTATATTAAAATTTGAAATAAATACTTTTCATATTAAAGGAAATATAAGTATTTGAAGTAAATAATTTTTAACTGCGCATAAAAAAACGTAACGTATTTTTCTTTCATAACTTCAAAGCCAGATATACCTGGCAACTTATATAAAAATTACCGTTAAATAACTTTAATATTCAGAAAAATATAGGCATTCCAGCGAGGTGAAATTAGGTTGCAGTCTAGGAGAAGCTATATGATGAGGGTCTTGCACAAACTGATAATTTTTAAACCTGAATCTTCAAATTCTTATCATCGAAATGCAATTCAAATAATGTATGTAATTAATAAGTATACGTGGATGTATTCTGGATATTCAACTTTCAAAAATATTTCCGTCAAACGATAAAGACATTTACGCAATGAGATATTCAAAAATAATGGGTCTGGGTAAAAAAAATCCCACTATGTACTTTGTTGTACAAAGTACCGTAAGAAAAAATAACAGGATCCTAATTTACACATTGTGATTCCGAATTGTAGCAGAATGAACAGAGAGAAAGTGCCTCTTGCTCTTCAGCTTCATTACAAGAATAACTCTAGTGTAATACGTCATTTTCCCAACTTAAACATCATCAAAATGTTGAGGATATTCGGAAGAAATAATAAACATCACCTACAATATCATGTCTACTTGATATAATAGAATACATTTCAACCATGATTCAAATGCCAATAGAGAATCTGTTCTATCTTGATAGTATGGGTTGTGTCGGAATAAAATTAGTGAATGGACTTAAATAAAAATCTTATATGATCATAAACGTGTGAATTCGAGACTTATAATTGAGAAATTTGCCTTCAAACTCATTTCTAAATCAAGAAAAATTTAAATATCAATTAGCGTAAATAAAAGAAATATCACATTAAACTATTTTTCTGAGGAAAACTAACATTAACCCCTTCTTGGTCGTCGTCGCACGTCATACGTTCAGCTTTTTTGTGCCATACGTTGCTTGTCATGCGACTAAGAGAAAAATTGCATCGTTGAAAGTGAATTCGTCATTACTTGCATGTCACGTTATATTCCGCAATTATTTTTTGTATTTCTGAATATTGCTAAGAAATGGCGCAAATAGCCTTACTTTCTTCATGATTTCGCGGTGAGATTTCCCGCCTTGAATCGAAAAGATAATCATTTTGTATTTTCTGCAATAGAAAATGCTTTTTGGGGGTCGGAAATTCGAAAAATTTCCGACCAACTAGGGGTTAAAGTATAAAACAGTATGTTTCTCCGAATTTCATCTTTTTCGAGATTTGTCCATTTGGTGAAAAAAGTCACAAGCGAATTATAATGACTTCTTGACTGATATCTTGATTGATTAATAAATTATCAGTGACATCGGTGAAGAAATTTTTGTGACAATAATATGGTAATTTTTTTCATATGTCCAGAGTCGATATTGTTCACCTGAGTCAATTTTGCATTATTGTTTATTAGTTATAACAAGAAACCATTTAGAAAGATTTTGAATGCTTTTAAACTTAATAAAAACATCGCTTCTGTGAAAAGTTTAATACATATGAACACTCATTTGACTATCGTTGTGAATTTCTCTATCCAGTAAGAACTTCGATGGAAAATTTGCTGCGGATGTCAACAGATTTCAAATAGGTAGTGAGATTTTCAATGATTATATGTAAAATTCATCTTTATTTGATCTACATTATTTATATTTTACTTAAAATAAGAGTCTCATTTCGTGGAAGTCTGCCATAATTGTTCGTTATTTGTTTTTTGGTGACTTCTATGGATTGTTTGGCAGTTAAATTTTTAACCAAACGATTTAGATAATCACTGGCTGTTAAATGTTTAACCAAATGATTTAACTAATTACAATCGTTTCATTTGGAATTTAACCGCTTTAAATAAAAAGAATTAAACGAATTCAAAGAACAAAGAATTCAACGCTTTGTGTACTAAAGAAACAAATGATTCGAACTTGGGACTTGATACAGTATGCAAACGGATTTGGCGATTGCTTAAATCGGAGGGTTACCGAAAAATGGTCTATGAATTCAGAATAAACAAAAGAGAAAACTCGACTATAATAACAATGCACAATTACAATTGGCTCGAAATTATTTTCTGATGAATGTGAAATCTGGATTAAACTTTAAGCATTTAATCTTTAAATGTGAGAGCAGAACTTCAGTTCTAACAATAACAGCCGTCTTGCGTTGAAGACTTTTTTAAGATGATGGGGCCCCAACTTGCGGATTTAAACCAATTTGAACAAAAGTAAATCGACAAAGCCATATTTTAGTCATCTAAGGATCTATTTCAGAATTAACTTTTAGTTTCTTCTTTATTCTAAAAAAGTCGGAATTCATTTCCATCCATTCTGGGCAAACAACATCTTTGTTAGTTTTCGAATCATTAAATTTGAAATCTTTCCTGGCTTTTGGATCTACTTCTGTGTTTCTGTTTGGAGACGCTTACCACTATGCTTCTCTGTCGGTTTAATCGAACGATGCGTGTCAACTAGACAAGAAATCCCGTTGTAAAAATCTTGCTACCTATGATTAAAAAAAATTTGCTACAAATGTATTCCTATAAACCCGAACATATTCCTTCTACCGTTTCTCATACGAGATCTCTATATGAATTGATTTGAAATAAAACTATTCTAAATCGAGCATGTATCTCGAAAATCAATCAGTCAATCATTCCACTTTCTAAACCTGCAGCACAAAAATTGTTGATCGAAGATAGAAAACGCATATTTAAGGATCCTACATAGTACGGAATGAGGCTGCTTCTCATTGGCTCTCAGCGTCACGTGACTTGTCTTGTCTGTTAATGATATCATGGCACCATGTTTGGGCGTGATTTTATTTGTTATTTATTCTTCTGTTATCGCATCATGGAGAAATTAAAACTAGCTTCTGATTATGATTATTTAGATGTTTCTCAAGAAAATGATCGATACATTTTTAGAACAAAACAAATAAAGGACGAACCTTCAACATTGGTAAGTACCGTTCAGTTTCACGACGACATTTAGAAGCAAGCCAAGTCACGTGACTTTAAGAGCCAATTAGAAGCTACCTCATTTCCTACTATGTAAGATCCGTAAATATGCATAGAAAACCGCGTATTTCTTGCGATTTAATTTCTAGAAGCCTTACTTTGACATTGGGTATATAGCAAGCGCTCAAAGCTTCACCTTTTTCAAGAATACTTACAAGGATAAATACAATTGATTCTGATACGCAGAATGATAGACATTTTGCACCGTGAATGGATTTAAAACCATTTTATTAAGTGTCTTTTGATGCTACATCCGCCATAAGCAATTTTATCCAGAACTTTGTGGAATTCTAAGTGCAACAGTTCTGATTTGGAACTAAAGTATGTTGATAAATTCTGAAACAATTTTATGATACAAAAAGAGGATCACTTTCTACAAATCACCACAGAATTGTTGTGCCCGACAATGAAACAGCGAAACCTTTTAATGAATTTTTTAAAGAAACTGACATTATTTTGTATGACATAAAAGTTTACAATTTTTACTTCCAAAAAATTAACTGTTAATAAAATTTTTTAAACATTCTCCTTTAAATGCCCTTTAAACTGATACATTTCAAAAACGAAATCCGAGTTAATATGATGTGTGTGGCAAATCATTTTTATCAAAATACAAATTAAACGGACATTGCCGTTTCCATTTGTACCTATCTTCAAGATATGTCTGAAAAGAGTATCAAAAAGATTTTTTAGATCAGTCTGATATAGGGTGTTATGGTATTCATACCATGGAAAGCCTACATGTTTGTGATGTGTGCAGTAAGGCATTCTCAGAGAAATCGGATTTAAACAAACATTACCCTGTTCATACAAAAGAAAACCCACATAGCTGTGAAATGTGGAGTATGACATTTTCAGAGAAATATAGTTTAAATCAACATTACCATATTAATACAAAAGAAAGACCATATAGCTGTGAAGTATGCAGTAAAGCATTTTCAGAGAAATATCATTTAAACCGACATTACCGTGTTCATACAAAAGAAAAACCATATGGCTGTGAAATGTGCAGTAAGTCATTTTCAGAGAAATCTAATTTAAATAAACATTACCGTATTCATACAAAAGAAAAACCATACGTCTGTGAAGTATGCAGTAAAACATATTCAGACAAATCTCAGTTAAACCGACATTACTGTGTTTAGAAAAAAACCCCACATGCCTGATAAGTGTCCAACAAGTCATTTTCCAAGAAGTCAAATTTGAATAAACATTATCCTGTTCACACAAAAGAAAAACTGCATGTGTGTGGGATACGTCAACAAGCATTTTTTCAGTCCAATATGGTTTATGAAGGAATTATTGTGTTCATGTAAAAGGGAGGCGGCATGTGTGTGAAGTATGTCAGAAATCATTTTCAGACCAGTTTAGAGTTCGAAGGCATCATGGTATTCATATGAAATAGAAACCATATTTGTGAAATTTACTTTGAAGGGCTTCTCAACGGAGTTATATGTTACATTTAACATACGCGTATAAAATATATCGAATTAAAGTATGGCTTATTTAAATGTGCACTTTCTTACTTGGCTAAATGAATAAAAATCTTCAGTCAATCATTTATGGATTCAAAACTATGTTAAGTGTCTTTGGATATTTATCAGTATGTTTATTTTAAAGGAACACCGTATAAATTTTATAGGCAGCAGAAAGAATTTTGAGATCAGTCTAGATATCAAGAAATCATAATCGCACTCATACCTTTAAAAGACGCATATAAGTGAAGTGTGTCATTAAACGATTTCCCTGAAATGTAATTACAATGAATCTTGGCTCATTCATTTTTATGAAGAAAAGCTCTGAGGGTTTTTTTTTTTTGCCATGCAAATTTACATGCCTTTTATTTTGTTTTAATGTGTTTATTTACCTGTGAAATGTTATCTATTTCTTTGTTTTGAAGTAAATGTTTTCTCATTTCAATTCTAAACACATATTTTGACAGCTATTAGTGTTCTGTTGAGAAACTATCTGCTTTATATTTTTTTAATTTTAATAAACAGAGTTCGTTCTTTTCCTAAGTAGAATAACTTGTTTTCTGCAACATTTCTTTGAAATTGAGGTTGTTGATTTCATTTTCAGTCTCCATAAACAGAGATATATATTCAGAATAATTTCGCACAGACATATTAGCAGATGCTGCAAAAAGCTATTTCTTAGTGTTTTGCATTTGCTTCCAATAATTGTAGCATTTTTAATATTCATTTATTTTTGTCGTATATAATATATGTAACTCTTGAAGCTCTATATTTGTAATTTATAATATGGTGCATCGAAAGTTATATGAACCATAAAATAAAAAATGTTCTTTTGAAATACTGATGACTAATGTTGATTTCAGTTTGGTTTCAGTATATTTACAGGTATGATGTGCCTATGATTGTATTCTATGTGTTGAGTGTAATAATATATTACATCTTTATAAATATATTAATATATATATAAATTTATTATATTAATACATATAAAATATACTACATTTGAAAAGAAATCGTTACAATTTTTTTGTTATATGGTTGAATGACCTTCGTTAGAGAAGAAGTTTCAATGCTTTTATTTTATGATTGGATCCTTGAAAGAGAGCTTGAAGTGATTTTGTTGTTGTATATGACATTAATATATTTGTATCGATTCAGTAAAATAAAATCTATAAACATTAAAAGTAAATTCATGCAGAAACCAGAGTGCTTGTTATTTCATTTTGAATTCTGTTGTTCAATCCAGATCAGCAGCTACTAAAATGTGCAATAACACAGTATAATCTCAGAGAATACGTGATTTCTGTTACTATTTTTAAAAACTGATTTTCCATTTCGGAGAAAGAAATTCTTCCATAAAATGGTAAACCCGGAGTTTAGGGCGCGTACTATTTTCTCCCAATTTTCTTTGGCGCAATTTTATTTGCCTTCACCAAACACTGTTTAGGATGCGCAGTGAGTTTTTATAGGTTTCCTGCGCATTCGAGGCCTACGGCATCTCAAAACGAGAGATTTTGAACGCAATGCCTTCGGCATTGCAAGTAAGTACCGGGCAAGTTTTTTAACTTAAAAAAACATCAGTGGCTTCGTTTTCAGCAAAGCGGGCCCCTCGTAGCTTCGCTTTTTCATTGAGAAACGAAACACACAAGGAAAGCACGAACGCAGGAAAAACACGACGTCTGAAGACGAAGACAAGGGAACCATTGTTTCCAGAAAAAAACATTCCTTGTTCGATATTTGGAAGCCATAATCAACAACACAGAGAAAGAGAATCAGCAAATTCGATGAACGAAAATCCTTTAGAAGAGAAGCGAACGGTTATTGAAAAAAATCGTTTGGTAAATAATCAAAAATTCCAAACGATGTATTATTCAAATTCGTACGCCGACCCATCAAATCGAAGACAGCAGACAGTGGACCAATGGAAATGAGGCGAAATTAAGGGCATGCGCCGAAGACCGGTAAACAAATCACTGTCAGCGCATGCGCAAACGACGCCGAAAAAATTTTCAACTCGCATCGAAAACAAATGTTCTGGCGCTCTGTCTTGCCGACAAACAGTTGGCGAATTTAACGGAAACGAAGTGAGTACGTACCCTAAACTCCAGGTTAACCCTAACAATAAGATTTATAAATAGAAAAAAACATAATTTTATATTTTGTTAAAGATTTATAACCATCCTTTTCCTGACATGTGATCTTAACTAACGAATTAATGTGTTTCTTGACATTTTATATCATATTTATATGAATTTGAGGAGTTCTTTATTTCTTTTTCTCGTATTTAATAAAGCGTCCATTACAATGTTTCATAAAAGAAACGGGGATGGGAAAATATATTTTCCTAACATTGCAATAAAATTAACTATTTCAATTTAACCAGTGATGGGGGGACGGAGCGCACGCCTATACGGGCCACCATCTCCGAACCTAAGACTTTAAAGGAATTTGCAGCATACAAAGAGTTTCTTTAACTTAATAAATTTACTTACCGAATAGGACTGAAATAAAATAATCATTAGTTATTATCATTACATAATTACCTCAAGCACACACACATCCAACCTCCTTTAGCTCAAAGCATTCATTCATCCTTTCATGCCATGTATTTAAATTAATAATTGAGAAGAAGATCATATCTAGTTGATAAGCTGGCCAATAAGCTTCTTTCATTTAACCCTTATTATTAGCAATCATTTTCATCCTTAAATGGTCGAATGTGTATCTCTACGAATACAAAATCTATTTTTAAGATATGTTCCTCCGGTTTTGATAATTTTCCCTTTATATAAAGTAGTCCCAATGGGAATGTAAATGAATATTTTATAAGAAAAATTCAAACTGTCATGGATTAAAAGTAGAATAAAACATCAAAAATTGGATCTCTCTAATCTAGCATGCGTGTCTATTAGATATTGCGACTAACGGAGAGTTAACATCATTGATGTCTCGAGTTGAATAGACAGGACAAAGAATCACCCTCCCACTTTAAAACTTTGGGCAGGTGGAGGAGGAGGGGAGGGGAGCTATTTTTTGTCCTGAATATTATTAACTTAAGCAATGCATGAATATGACGATATATACATTGCGATCAAATGCAATGAAGTTCGTATCTATATCTCTACTAATAGTGTGTGTCCTACCACGTATACCCATTCAACTGACAGGGAACCCCTTGGATTCCGAGCTCGGGATTGTACAGTGGCGTTAATGTGTGCGTATTGCCCGCTCTACAGGACAGACCGCTAGGCTTAGAGCAACGAAATTTGGCACAATGGAGGAACATACTTTGGATGGTGGGAATGTGCACCTCGGAGCCGCGTTTTTTTGAAATTTTAATTAAAAATTAAGCTAAATTTTAGCGGTTTTTCTTTAATAACTTCTAAAAATATTATAGCACAAAAATTATTTTTACACCACCTGAAAATTTAAAAAAAAAACCTTTTCAATGATATCAACTAAGTTGGCGTACGATTTTTTGCTCTAATTGTGATAACTTTTTAAATACATTCTTTGACATAATTTACAACAATACTTTTCATTGTTACAACAATACTTTACATTTCAAACCGTTTTCATTGTTTGAAGAAATGTTTAATTTCAAGTTTCTCTTACATTGTTGAAAGCTAAGAAAATACCCCACTGGATTTTACTTTCTTTATTTGATCAATTTTTCTCTGAAATCTGTAAAGGCAGTCCTCAAGATAGTATTTTACCATATGATTGGCGCAGTTTAGCCAAAAATGGCTCTTGCGCCATTAAACCTCAAACAACCAAACCTCAAGATAGTAACTATATAATGAAATAATCCAGTGAACTGAAAGCTTAACCGTGCTATGTTTTTATTTTTTTATCAGCGTGTTTAAAGCCAATTAGCATGCCGCTGGACGTAAAATGTGCCGCGCCAATCTAATGTTGAAATTCAAATGCGTATTTTACGTTCATATGGACAAGGAACAGCACAAGTGCAATGCTACGAAAAGAACGCGTGTTAATTGTATATAGCAATTTGAAGTTTAAAACTACTTTGTTAAAGGAACCATGAATATAAATGTATGCATAAGAGATCCAGTTGAAATTTTATTTCCGGCGGTCAAGCTGGTCGCCAAAGGCGGCTGGTATATAAAGCAGTGTGTGTTTGCCAAAACTACAGTTTTTGTCCAATATTAATGAAATTAGGCACATGTGCTCATCAAGACAAGAGAAAGATCACTGTCAACTTTTCGAAGTCCAAAAGGTAATTGAAATTTCAGTTAATTAAATATTAAGCAAGACTTTGACATTTTCCCACGATATCTAAAGAAAATGTTATCTCACAAAAACTATTTTTCCACCATCTTAAAGTTTTTTAAAAATTAGATTTTCAGTGACGCTAATTTCATTTCAATACAATTTTGTTCCCTAATTTTAATAAATTTTTCAAAATTAATTTTATACATGAATATACGGATATCAAGAAACACATCACGAACACACAAACGAACTGTTACCAGAACACATTAACAGACTTCAGGAAGAATATCAAAAGAAGTTTAAACGCGGGAGATTCATAGACGATTAACGATTTATATCGGGAACAGCTATTGATTTGATTAGTTATTCCATTTCGAAGGAAATTATTATTAATCATTTTTACTTTTCCAAGAGTGAAAATAGATAATTCTGTTCATAGTTTCCCGTCTCCTACAACTTTTTGATACTAAAAAGACCGAGCAACGCCGGGTATTCTGCTAGTATTATATAAATATTGTTTAAAGAAAATTGAACACTCATTCCGGTCACGAAGATACGTTGAAACGACATTATAGAAAAAATTTTGTCAAATTTATATAAAAAAAAATTTTGTTGCCTCTCTAAGATAAGGAGCTGTAAACATTAAAATTAGTTTTCAAAAACACGCTTTTATTAGTGTACTAAAAGTTGAAAAATATTTTTATCAAAAATCTGGAGGTCTAAACAAAATTGAAAAACCGTGTGGCACTGATAGAAATAATCGAATACTCAAAATAATAGAAGTAAATTGGAATTTTAACACTTTGACTGCCATTTGGAATCGCCAGTGATTCACACCTATTATTTAACTAGATAATACCTTCTCTACTATAGTTATCAGATGGCAGAGAAGGGGTCATCTAATTAGATAAAAGATCCGAATCTGAGGCGTGGCAGAGAACGTTATAACCCTAGATGTGCCCTCAGTGTTACTCTGTAACTAGTCATTTCGTTCATAGACATCGAACTGAAAACAAATATATATTTATATTTCCTTTATATTATTTCAAACAATTAGCGTTTGCACTCTTTTAAGATGCTTAAAGTGGCTCGCCACAAATAGCCCTGTTGCAGTAGTTATACAAGTATTTTGCCATTCTGCATTTCTTAGATGGACAGAACGCCGCCCCATGTCCCTGTTCCCACAACGGCTGCTGCACCAGTTGGATCGTCACAAGACTTTTAGATAAATAGAAAGTACAAATTCTGCGTTTCCTTGCCTCACTTTTAGTACTGTCTTCTGCAGCTAACTTCAACTTCCGCACTTTATACAAACTTGCGCACGTTATAACTAAACATTCGACTGTTAGACGACAATTGCGGCAAATCTTGAAAAGTAATAAGTGTACAGCTTAAAGTAAGTGCTTATCAAATTCGGATAATTCAGTTTTCTAGTTATGAAAGTAGGTACTGTGAGTGAGATGGTGTGAGCGCAAAGGGAACATCTCGAATTCGCAAAACTGGCAGGAGTCGGTATTCTATTAGACAAATGTTTAGTTACCTAGGGTTAATAAAGTGTGCACCAGAAATTCTTGAAATATTTTTAAATTAAATATGCATTGGAGTAGAGAAAATTGCAAGTGTGCACTAAAACTCTTCTCATGGTGTACATTTTTTTCCATCATTGCATCGAATTCTGCGTAAAGGACTGAACTTTCAAGAATATGAAGTGCAACTCCTGCAAGCGTTGTAGGAAGATGACAAGTTTGAACTTAGCCATTGCGATGCTTTAACACATAGACTCGGATGCTGGTTTCTTGCGACACATTACCTTTACAAACGAAGCAACCTTTGATTTGTCTGGAAAGATTCACAGGGACATGAGAATACGAGGATTGACAAACTCGCACCAAGTTGAAATAATACGCGATAGTCCAAAACCTAAGGTCTGGCCTACGCTGGGGAACACCCAGCTTCCTTCTTCTTACTTACTACGTCGTCAAGCTTATTTGCTTGGACTGCAAGACCGGTCTGATTTTCCTTCATGTTTGGAGAAAATCCTCAGGAGACTTTTCTTTAGCAACTTTAACATTTGGATTAATGAGCATAATATTATCTAACCCAGTCGGTTTGAATTCAGAGAAAATAGGCAATTATCGCAATTTTAACCTGTAAAAGCGCAATTTTTCAAACATTGATATAAAGATGATTTTGGCTTTCATTTCTTGAATAAAACAAAGGCAAAATACTTAAAATCTTATTTCGTTTTAATTATGGTTTATGGCTGAAAAACAGTTTGTTACCAATTGACAACACTGGGCTTTATTTCAGAAAATAATTTCCTTGATAAAATTCTATAATGTTAAACACAGATGAATTTTAATAAATAATAATACGGATAAAGAATTTCCTTGAGCATTGTAGAATAAAATATGGTATTCACAAGTATACAAAGTTAGAAAGATCCAGCCTCAAGTGAAAAACTTCAATTTATTTTTATTTTTTTATCAGCACTCAGGCTTCCATCTATCTGTTGTAAATTGATTTAATAAAAATTTCAATATGTATCCTATTGGCAACAATAGGCATTAGAGATGGTATCATTCTCAAGATTTTAGAAGACAAAATTGGGTATGTTGCTTAAAGACAACACTGAGCATTTAATTATTAAATTTATAAAATAAGTTATTCACAGACGTTATAATTCGATACAAAAATTACGTGGAATATATAAACATTTCAACGTCCTTTAGTATCTCAAATGCTTTAAAAACACAACGCATTCCCAAAATGCAAGGCGTCATCTAATTCGATAGTTGAGAAAACAAATCAGTTAAGGGGTGAAAGAGAATTTTTTGGTACAAACATGGAGAGTGACTCAAAATTCCTTAAAGAAACTTAAAGGGTAGATTAGGCATTCAGAAATAAGCCAAATTCAGAATAGAACATGGAATCGCAACCACTACTGGAGGTTCTTTGCCAGTAAATTAACTGAAAGAAAATTCACCAGATAAAGAGTACAAAAATTGTTTAATAGAATGCAGACTTACAGTAGCACGACAACACAATTGCATGAAGAGCAACGTTACTCGTATACTACTCTCAGTAGACGATTTTCGGAATAGAAAATATCAGTATACCGATGGCTGACACTAACAGATTTGACATTCTAAATTTCGATTACTTTTCAATTCATAACAATTATTAGACATTAGAAATCTGAGTCACGTTTTGTGATGTAGAGGAATGAAACATACTTTTTCATCTTCTTTAAAGAGAAAATTTCACAATAAGAGAAAACTCATCTCTAAGTTGTGATTCAATTCCGGACACATTTGAAAAACCTCCGGATAAGAATTCTGTAATTTGGTTCAAAAGAAGTGAAACGTAACAAAAGATTTCTAGGGCAGGGGTTTCGGACCTTTTAACATTGAGGGCACTGTTAAAATTCTCCGTTAGAATAAGGTGCTAATGAAATCACGATACACAATCGCAAAAGGCTCGAAAATGATATAGGAGATTCCAATAATAACAATTGCAATTGGTTCGAAACTACTTTCTAATGGAAGTGGAATAGGGATTAAACTTTTAGTAGTTAATCTGCAACTGTGACCGCTGAACTTTAGTGCCAAAATTAATAGTCATCGTGTTTTGAGGCCTTCGCAATCTTTACAGATAACGGGTTCCCAACTTGCTGATTTCGATTTTCCTAATCTGTTATCAGTAAACCATTATAGCCATATTTTAATCAACTAAAGATCTATTTCAGTATTAGCTTCTGGTTTCTCAACAAAAAACTCGAACTTCACTTCCATTCATTTTTGGCAAACAACATCTTTATTTGTTTTCGAATCATTAATTTTTGCAGTATTTCCTGACACTTAAATCTACTATTGCGTTTCTGTTTGGGGACGCTTACCACTATGCTTCTCTGTCTGTTTAATCGAACAATTTTTGTCAAATAGACAAGAAATCCCTCTGAAAAAGTCTTGCAACGTATGCATCAAAACATTTTACGAAAACATTTTTCAATAAATCCGAATATTTTCCAAGCATTTTCGAATGCTCTTTTTTCTGTTTATGATACGTGATCACTATGGACGAGTTTTCCGATTTTTTTTTATTTTGGTTTCACAGAACTTCCATGGTGAGGGTTCACTTCCTTTTTCCAGTAACCCTCCAATATAAGAGATCGCCAAATCCAATTGGATTCCATATCAAGCGTCAAGTTCGAATCGGTTCTTACTTGAGTACACAAAGCGCCAAAAAGAGCGATAAAGAATAATTACGGCCACCTTTCCACAAAATGGGGCTCTTATTTTAAATAAACATTGAGAGCTACAACAATAGGAACATGAAATTTAATATTTTCAACGTATCCCTAAGCCATAACAGAAAATTCCACTTTGAACATTAATTAATATCTTCAAACAGAGTGTTGAAATTTTGAAGATTCCTGTTGACTTAATATTATCACCGGAAGTTGATGGGTAAGGCGGAAGACCTACTTTACAGCAAATAAACAAAACAGAAAACTCGTCCATAAGAATGGACCTTATGCACAGTTTGGGTTCGAGAGTATAGAAAAACAGCTGTGGAGGAATAAACAACACGATCGGCCTATAAGTGACTCATAAATAAAAGCAGTTCCGAGTCAGCTGTTTAAGACTGACCAATGGCTGCCGCCGGCAGGTCACGTGTCGGAGTATGTGACGTCACCATGCATAAGGTCCATTGATCTGAAATAACACTGTTCCAAAACAATCATGCATCTTGAAAATTAATTAGTAAATCATTCGAATTTTAAATCTGTAGCACAAAACTTGTTGATCTATGATTAGAAAACCCCGTATTTTTCGTGATATCATTTGTTTCAGACTTGCCAAAACATTGTTTATATAACAAACTTCTAAAGCTTCAACATTTGCAAGAATAATTACAACTTATTCTGATTCGCAGTTAGGTAGACATTTTGATCGTGGATGGATTTCAAACCATACTAGTAGGTGTGTCTTTTATCTGCCTCAAGCAATTTCGTCCATAACTTTGTGGAATCCTATGTGCATCAGTTCTGATTTAAAACTAAAATATGTTAATCAATACTGAAACGGTTGCAAAATTAGAGAGGATCCTTCTCTAAAAATTAATACAGGATAGATGTGTCCGGCAATGCACCACCGAAATCTTTTTATGAATTTTTAAAAAGAAACCGGTATTATATTGCACTACATAGAAGGTTAAGATTTTTACATCCATAAAATAAACTGCCAATAAAACTTTTTTAAACATTCTCCTTTCAATGCACTTAAAACTGATGCAATACGTTTCAGAAATGAAATGCAGGTTAATATGACTGTGTGCAATTTCAAAATATAATTAAAAAGACATAGCCGTTTTCTATTTTTACGTATATCTGTTTGTAAACAGTATCGGAGAGAATTTTAGATCAGTCTGATATAGGATGTTATCGTATTCATACCATGGAAAGACTAAATGTTTGTGAAGTATGCAGTAAGACATTTAGCAAAAAATCTGATTTAAATCTGCATTACCGTATTCATACAGAAAAGACACCATTTGTCTGTGAAGTGTGCAGTAGGACATTTTCCCAGAAGTCGCATTTAAACGTACATTACCGTGTTCATACAAAAGAAAAACCATATGGTTGTAAATTATGCAGTCAAGCTTTCTCCGAGAAATCTGCTTTAAATGTGCATTACCATATTCATACAAAAGAGACACCTTTTGTTTGTGAAGTGTGCAGTAGGACATTTTCCCAGAAGTCGCATTTAAATGCACGCTACCGCGTTCATCCAAAAGAAAAACCATATGGTTGTGAATTATGCAGTCAAGCTTTCTCCGAGAAATCTAAATTAAAGCGACATTATCGTGTTCATACAAAAGAAAAACCGTATGTCTGCGAAGTGTGCAGTAAGACATTCTCCCGCAAATGTAGTTTAAATTTACATTACCGTGTTCATACAGAAGAAAAACCATATGGTTGTGAAGTGTGCAGTAAGACATTTGCCGAGAAATCTAAATTAAATTAACAAAAGAAATCTAAATTAAATTACAAAAGCAAAAACATATGTCTATGAAGTGTGCTGTAAGATATTTTCCCAGAAATGTCACTTAAATTTACATTAAAGTGTTCATAAAAAAGAAAATCCATATATCTGTGAAGTAAGACATCTCTGAAATCTGCTTCAAATGAACATTACCGTATTCATATAAAACCACATGTCTTCGTAGTGTGCAACAAGACTTTCTCCCTGAAATCTTCTTCAAATCATCATTACCCTACTCATACAAAAAAAAAGAACCTGACGACTGTGAAGTATGTAGTAAGACATTTTCAGAGAAATATTCTTTGACTAAGCATTGCCGTGTTCATACAAAAGAGAAACCAGACGTATGTGAAGTTTGAAACAAGACATTTTTCCAGAAATTAAATTTAAATCATCACTACCGTGTTTATAGAAAAGAAAATTCACATGGCTCTAAAGTGTTCAGCAGACAATTTTCCAAGAAATCAAATGAACAAAAAACAGTATGTATGTGAGATTCGTCAACACGCATTTTTAGGGGGGGGGGGGTAATAAGGCATTATCGTGTTCATGCAAAAGCGATACGGTATGTGTGTGATGTATTTCAAAAATCATTTTCAGACCAATTTAATTTACTCAGTCATCATGGTATTCACATCAAATGGAAACCGTTATCTGTAAAATTTACTTTGAGGGGCTTTTCAACGAAGTTCTATGTTACATTTAACATACGTGCATAAAATATATCGAATTATTATTAATTAATGGCTTATTTAAATGTGCATTCTTACATGGGTAAATGAATAAAACTCTTCAGTCAATCATTTATGGATTCAAAACTATGGTAAATGTCTTTGGATATTTATCAGTATGTTTTTTTTAAGGAACATCATATGAATTTTAAAGGCATTACAAGAATTGTGAGATCAGTCTCGAACAAGAAAGCATAATCGTAATAATGCCTTTAAAAGACACACATCAGTGAATTGTTTCATTAAACTATTTTCCTGAAAAGTAATGACAATGGTTCTTGGCTCACTCATTTTTATAAAGAAAAGTTCTGAGTTTTTTTTGCCATGAAAGTGACATGCCTTATATTTTGTCGTAAGATATGTATTGTTTATTCACTTGTGAAACATAATCCATTTCTTTGTAGTCAAGTAAATTCATTCACATTTTAACTAAACAAATATTTCGGCTCCAAGTGGCGTTCTGTTGAGAGTATCTCATTTATAATTTTTTACTTTTAATAAATCTAGTTCTTTTTTTAACTCCCATGTAGAACGAACGCTCTCTGCAGTATTTCTTTGAAATTGGGGGGGTGATTTCATTTTGTCTCCATAAATCGAGACATATATTCAGAATGATAAATAGTTTTATAGCGTATATTATTAGTAGATGCTTTAAAAAGCCATTTCATACTGTTTTGCATTTTAATATTCATTTCTTTTTCTCCTATGTATTGTACTTAACTGTTGAAGCTCTGTATTTAAAATTTATAATATTGCGCATCAAAAGTTATGAACCTGTGGAGGCGTATGAAAGGGACCAAACCATTAAATGCAAATTGTCCGTTTATATAACTGGAAGAATGTTTATTTTCGTTTGATTTCAATAATTTTGTTTGTATTATCTGCCAGTGCATATATTGTATGCTTTGAGTGTAACCATTTATGAAAACTGATATATTCGATAAATATATTACATTATTATAAATGCATTAATATATATAAATTTATTATAATATCTATAAATATATTACATATGCGAAAAATCATTAATTTTTTTTTCTTTTAAGATTCCATTCTTATAATATATTTGAAGTGATTTTCTATTATATTGTATCTGAGTATTTTTGTTGGATATAAGCATTCAAATATTTGTATAGCTTCAATGAAATAAAGGCTATAAACATTAAATATAAATTCATGCAGAAATTGCAGTAATTGAAATTTCATTTCGAATTATGTTGATCAATCCAAATCAACAGCTACAAAAGCGTGCAAGAACACAGTATAATCTCTGAGAATACATAATTTCTGTTACCATTTTTAATAACCGATATTCCTTTTCAGAAAAGGAACTCTTCCTCAACCCTTAAAAGCCATATTTTTTAAAAATTGATTTAAAAATATTTTTTGACTTTCATTTCTTGAATAATACATGGGGAAAATACTTTAAAAAATCCTAATTTGTTTTAAGTATGGTTTATGGCTGAAGAAATGTTTTTACTAACTAACAACACTGGGCTTTATTTCGGAAAAAAATTTCCTTAATAAAATTCTATATTGTCAAACACGGATAAATTTTAATAAATAATAATACGGTTAAGGTATTTCCTTTAACCTTGTAGAAAAAATATGGTATTCTCAAGCGCACAAACAAAGCTAAAAAGATGCAGACTCAAGTGAAAAACTTCAATTTATTTATATCTTTTTATCAGCACTCCGGCTTCCATCTATATGTTGTAAATTGATTTAATAAAAATTTCAGTATGTATCCTATTCGCAACAACAGGCTTTAAAGCTTCAGAATTATTCTCAAGATTTCAGAAGAAAAAATTGTGCATGTTGCTTTAAGGCTTAAAGCAAAAATTCATGAAGGAAATAGTGACACCAAACCGTTTAAAATAATCCTTAATATTTAGGAAAATAAATTGTATTCTCTAGTAAAACTATCGTTTTTTGACATTAACTTTCATTAAAAGAAATCTCAGAAATTCCTTTAATTTTCAATAGCCTAATAACTCATTTTTCTTATTTTAAACTATTGCAAATCTGTGTATTCAGACGGAATTTCAAACTAATATCTGTAAACTAAAAATTATAATTTTAAATTTTGTTACAGTTTTGTAACCATCCTTTTCATCATATGGGTTATTAACTTAGAGACTAAAGTTTTTCTCGACATTTTATGTCATATGTATATGAAATTGAGGAAACTTTATTCATTTCTTTTTCTCGTATTTATTACAGGTTCCGTTATAATGATACGTTTTCATAAAACAAACGGAGGTCCTAAGAAATTTTTTTTTCAATTCATTTCAATTTCATTTAACCAGTAATGGGTGTGTTAAATACATCAGAAAGTGTTTGAAATGTGTAAGGATTCGGATGGAGCACATAATTTTGATGTAAGATTTACAAATCTATTTTTTTTCCTTATTGATGTTTATCCATAATTCTATTTTTTTGTAATCATCAATGAGTTGTGAAAATTAACATAATTTTAAAAAATTCTATAAAAATAAATAATTAATTCTGGAACACAAAATAAAAATTAGGAAACACCCTGTAAATACAAAAATAAAATTTAGAACACTTTTAGCACTTGGTTAAAAAGGTGTCTGATTTCAAAAAATTAGATAGATACTATTGGAACACCCTGTATATCTTTAGTTCAAACAACCAGAGAGAAGCCCAGTGGTAAGTGCAATGTTATGCTAGAAGTAAATTCGTTTATTATATTTGAAATATTGATTAAATATCTCGTCTATTACCTGCGCTGATTTTAAAAAGAACTACACAGTAGTTGAAAAGTATGTTCGGATGTATGCAACTTAGTCTTGTAAGTGGAGTGGAAAAAATACAGCTTTCTGGGAGGCAGGGAGGGGATGAAAAATAGGTAGTGCACTTTTTATCTAATTTGATAGTTTATTAGTTTGCATTCCCGTTTTGAATGCAAATGGAGGCTATTTTGGATAAACCCCACCATTTTGAACCGTGGTCAGACAACGAGAAACTCTGGCGAGTCGATACTGCCTCTCCACACTTTCACACCACACTAGAGGAAGCAAGTTTCAACCTGGAGGATTGAGCACGTGCAATGGCCAAATAACGGATCTTTGGAGGGATCGGGTCTCAAACCCCAGACTACCACAACTCAAAGCTGTGAGGGCCGTCTCGAGTATAAAAAGTATAAAAGTAATCTTCACAATGTTTATTGCTTCATTAAATTGGCACTAAGGCAAATGATCTTTCCCCCTCCCTACTTGTCCCTCTAGAGGACACCGCGAGTACACGGATGAGAAGCCGCCGAACAAGTAAGCGGGTCCTCGCTTCCCTGGAAGGTATAGCGAGGTGTGGGGTAGTCACCTCCACTCCCATAAAGGGGTGCACCTCCCTCGGGAAGGGTTGCGCCATGACCGGCGATGGCCGTTAGGACTCTAACTTCAGTGCCCGAGTTGCTATCGTGGCGTTCCGGTCATTCAGATTTTATAGCACGGCTTCGCGCCAGGTCGGGTGGCTTTTATGCATTCCACCCCTACTTCCGCCTACTTCTTTCTCTATATAAGAGTCTTATATATAGAAGCTTTTTTGAAAAAAATAAAGTCGATGTTGTAAACTCACAGAATAAAAATGTGTGTCGCCCTAAATTGAAACATATAGAAGTAATCTTTACCTCTGTCAAAGTTAGCAAAATAACTCCAAATTAGGCTTAAAAATTTGCTTTGTATAAAACTTCAGCAAACGGAATCATAAACTAAAATTCTAGCTAATATTTCTCAAAATTCTCATGGTTATCCCCTTAATTGGTTTGCCAGTATGCGCATCGAATTACCGAAATTTTAAACATACAAGCTGAAAGTCTTTCACAGACCTTATAATTCGATGCAAAAAGGGCGTGGAACTCATAAACATTTAAACTACCCTTTAGTTTATTAAATGAATTGAAATTACAACGCATTCCGAAATTACAAGGTGTTATCTAATTCGATAGTTGAGAAAACAAACCAGTTAAGGGGTTAAAGAGATTTTTATTTTACATATATGGAGAGTGACGTAAAATTCCTTAAAGAAGCTTGAAGGCTAGATTAGGCATTTAGAAATAAGCCAAATTTACAATAGAACATGGAGTCGCAAACACAAAGAGCAACCACAACTGGGGACTCTTTGCTAGTAAATTTTTGAAAAAAGGAAAAAGCTAGATGAAAAGTGTACAACAATAGTTTAATGGAATGCAGATTCACAGCAGCACAACTAACAATATTACTAGTATGCTACTCTCATTCGTCTAATTTTTGGAACAATAAAGGTCAATATACCGATGACTGTCTCTAAGAGATTTAACATTTTAAACTTCGGTCACTTTTTAATTCATAGCAATTATTAGTCATAGGAAATTTGAGTCACATTTTATGATGTATAGGACTAAAACATACTTTTCCAATTTCCTAAAAGAGAGAATTTTACAATAAGAGACATCTCATTTCTACGTTACGATTCATTTCCGGTTTCTGATAATTAAGAATTTTATCGAATTGGTTCGGTTATTTTCAAGTTTGCCCATATGATTTTCTTCGAACCATGGAGAAATTTCTTTGTGTGACGAAAAATTCTTCTCGTATTTTTTTATCTCTTGTTTTTGTATAGTCCATCAAAAAAAGAACTAGAACACTTCTTATTACTCGCAATCAATAAATTTTAACCCTTTGCGGTCGATGTCGCCACAATGGCGGAATTCGCAAGTCGTCGTAGAAGTTGGGGGGAGTTGTTTTAGACTCACACCGACCAGACTACCCAAACGGGTGGGCTGTAACTAAGAAATTCTTCTTTATTATCGAAAAAGAAAGATAACAGACGAGAAATTTTCTTTATGTAATAACCTGTGGTTTTAATATGCTGTTAAGGCTATTATAATGCAAAGGATCGAGCATAAAAGTGTTAAATACTGAAGTGAAATTTCAATGTTTTAAATTTATTCTGACTTTGTATTAGTATTATTCTTTGAAGATAAATATATGAAAACCCTCAGACAAGCAGACGAAACTTATTCATGGAAAGCCTTGCCTTACACAACCTAATAAATATTGATTTTAATATGATAGTCTAGTTCAACGTGTTTCAAAATGCGAAATAAGTGTATACATAATATATAAGGTGCGCACTCAAGTCCCTTACCACCCTTTTAACTACCGAATGACAGCAGCTATCTTCATAAGAGTGGTGTCTAGGTATGGTAAAGTGACTATGCGCTACTGGATGAAACCACTTACAGCGCCATCTGATGGAAAACGGTGTAGTTAGCGTTATTATCTCTAAAACGGTACGGGATAGAGGAAAAAAGTGAATTGCAAAGTTGTAGAACATCATCGATTTAGTACAACAAGACACCTTGTGGACGTAAATGCTTAGAACAGAACGCTTAAAACACGTAATTGTTTGTTCGCGATTTCCTACACTGACATGTGACAAAACATTCTTAGAAAGAAAAAAAACAACTAGTTATTACAAGATACCTTTCTTTTCGATGTTCCAACTTCTCTGCGTCAGCTGCAATACACATCTGGACCCTTGCTTGAAGTTCACGTTGCACACGGTGTAGCATAGCGGGTATCACATTGGCACAAGCATCCGTAATGCGTCGTTGAAGGTCCTGTAAGGTTGGCGGAGGGGTCGCATACACTTGCTGTTTGAGGTATCCCACAGGAAAAAGTGCATTGGAGTCAGATCAGGTGAACGTGGAGGAAACTGCGAACAAACAAATGTGCATTTTAAGCGTTCTGTTTTTAGCATTCATGACCATAAGGTGTCTTTTTGTACTAATTCGATGATGCTCTACAACTTTGCAATTCACTTTTTTCCTGTATCTCGTCCCGTTTTAGAGCTAATAACGCTAACTCAACCGTTTTCCATGTAAGTGGTTTCATCCAGTAGAGCATAGTCACTTTACTATGCCTACCAGCTAAAAAATATCTGCAGAAAATCTGAAGGAAAAAAAATTGAAGTATTTTTTAAGATTTCTGCAGATTTTTTTAAGACAGAAAAAATCTGCATAAAATCTGCAAAAAATTTCTTATTATATTTTTCTCTAAATATTCTGCAGATTTTTGTAAGACAGAAAAAATGTGCATTTTTTCTTCAATTTAATCTGCATAAAATCTGCAAAACAATTTCTTTTTATTTTTTTCTTTAATTAACCTGCAGATTTTTTAAGACAGCAAAAAATCAGCATTTTGTCTTCAATTCAATTGCAGTTATTTAGCAGATTTTCAAACCATCATTAAACTTGACCAATAATCTGTTGAATTTTTGAAGATTTAACTGCAATTTCAAAATATCTGCATTTCTCTAAATACATATTTTGCACCATATTCTCTAATATTGCAGCTTTATTTTCCAAAGGATATAAAACAAAATTAGAATGTAATTCTCATTATTGTTTAATTTTACAGCAGACAGGAGTTTCATCAGTTCCTTTTTCAATCAGTGGTATTGACCATATACTTGTATAGAAAAGGAATGCATCAGCAGAAAAAATTTTCCAATCGAAAATTGTTTTGGGCACTAAATTTTTTAAATATACGACTGAAAAAATGAATTCTAAATTAACCTTTAAAATAAATATTTGAGGTTTTACCATTTTAAACCTTTCCCCCATAATGTAATTAATTTCCAATTAGTTTTCCAGCTGTCTTTCTGACTAGCTATTTTCCTCCAAAAAAGAAAGGAAAAATGCAGCTTGCGCCCTTTAGATGGAGAGAACGCTTATCAGAAAGAAAGAAAAGGTGAAAAAGAATTTATTGAAACAGAATATAAATTATTGAACAAAAATATAACTGATCTCATCTATTACTCATCTCTACGACTTTGAAACACGTGTTCTGACCATGGTTGATTTTTTCACCACTAAATGACTCCACTAGAGCTATGGTGACGTTAAAACTCAAATAGATTATTTTACCCCCAGAAAAACTCGAAAACAAAAGAAATCTTGTTACAGAACAAGAGCAGTCGCGAGTAATCAAGGATGTAAGAACCTATGCTGATATTCTTCAAGAACCCAAATCATTACGAACGCCAACAAAGACGATAAAATAAATACATAATGTGGCCATCTTCCCTTTAAAAGAAGACACACCAGATGACACAAAAACCAAGTTGCAGAAGGAAATCAACCCAACCAAATTAAAACTGGGCATTAAAGACGTTAGAAAATTGAAGAAAGGTGATCTGGTGATTCATTGTGGTACCAAGAGAGATGTTGATATTCTAAAAAGAGAATTCGAGACTAATGAAAGTTTGAAAAAGGATTACGCTTTCAAACAAATGCCGAGATTAAACCCAAAGATAATACTGTATGGAATTGAAGAGCATCTGACGAATGAAGAAATAATAGCGAATCTAAAGGCTCAAAATGACGATTTAGAAAAATCAACAATAATACTCGATTTTATTATGAACACCGAGAAAGGAAAGAACGTCACTATTTCTACAGACTCAAAAACCTTTCAGAAGATTATAAGGAAAGAAAAGGTGAGCCTTGGATGGTCTTGAATAGATGTAAATGAGTTTATCAGGCCAAAGCAATGTTTAAAATGTTTTAAATATGGACATACGACAAAAAATTGCAATGGAGGAAACAAAATTTGTTCCCGATGTTCCAGAGACGGACATGAAGTAAAAAATTGTCCAAATAATCCACATTGCAGGAATTGTGTTATCCACAAGGAAAAATACAAAAGCACATATGAAGTAGATCATGACCCCAGAAACAAATGCTGCTTAATTTACAAAAAGGAGATTGAATTTATGAGAAGCCGAACAAATTATTTTGAGGAACACAATAATGGTTAATAGAACTGAAAAAAATTTAGGAGTTGGTATTTTGAGCACAAATCATAGTAGAGCAGCCACAGCGATGTTGACACAAGATATTGAGCAACAACAAATACTTAATACTAATTAACGAAACGTATAATTTTGAAAACAAAGTCGTCGGTTTTCCCAAAAGATTCAATAAAATGCAAAATACGGATAATCCAAGAGCTGCAATTATTATATGCAGCCAGAATATTAAGTACATCCCTTTATTAATACACAGAGATATAATTGCTATCAAGATTCAATGGATGGATTATGACCTTCTAATTATAACTATTTAATGTTCTCCTTCTGAAGACATTACAGAAAAGATCCATATCCTTGATACGGTTTTAAACAGCAACGATAATGACAGAACTATTACAATGGGTGATTTTAACGCCAAATCAAATGTTTGGAGTCCGAAGGAAACGGATAGAAGAGGAGAAGAGGTTTTGAGCTTTATCTCCAAATGGAATATAACAGTTGTTAATGACCCAAACAGTATTCCAACATACAATTGCACAAAAGGCGAATCTTGGATTGATCTTACACTCACAAGGAACATAACTGACAGACACATTAGGGAATGGAAAGTTCATGATCAAGAAACATTGAGAGACCATAGATTACTACTCACAGAAGTAAACTTTCAGAAAACTGGAAGAACAGAGCGCAGGATAATTCTGAAGTTATAGGATATGAAAATATTAGATTTTACAAGAGACCTCAAGGAACTTATCAATACATTCTCGGAAGCTGATATTACAAGTGAAAATCTGGAAGATTAAATTGATAAATTTTATGAAGGACTTTATCTTATATGTGAAATAAATCAGAAAAAGATTTCGGAAAACAAGAGAAAGAATGCAATTTGTGGTGGAACTCCAATCTTGAAATTAAGAGAAGAAAAGTCAGAGCCTTGAGAAGGCGATTTTAAGCAATTGTGGATTTTGAAGAAAGAACTGACAGGAGGCTCATTTACAAACGAGAATTAGCCAAATACAAAAAGGAAATTTTGATTGCGTGACAGATATGTTTTAGGAAATTTTTAGATAACGTGGTTAAAAAGAATATATTTCGCATTCCATAAGACATCATTAAGCAAAACGAATGCAACAAGTTGAACCTAAATAGAATTAGTAGATATAATGGAATTTATACGAATACTTACAAAGACTCAAGAAATGAAATTCTTAAATACTACTTTCCTTACATTTCGGACGATGTTATAATTGAATCCACAAGTCTCAATACTGATAATCAATGTAAGTTTACAATAGAGGAAATTCAGACTGTTATTGATTCGCTCGAAGACAACAAATCTCCAGGTATTGATGGTCTTACAAATGGAATTATTAAAGAACTTTTCTGTGCAGACAGGTAGTGGTTTGCAAAAGTGATGAACTGCTGTTTTGAAAATGGCATTTTTCCAACTAAGTGGAAAATTGCCAATGTAACTTTAATTCCTAAAGAAGGCAAAGATACAAGTCTTCCTTCATCTTACAGGCCCATTTGTTTACTGTCCTGCTGGGAAAAGGTCCTGGACAAGTTAATTACCAAACGGTTAGTTGATTTTTTGGAAAATAAGAGGTTAATTTCAGAAAATCAATTTGGTTTCCGGAGAAAGAGAAGCACTATTGACGCACTTAGAAAAGCAATTGAATTTGTGAAAGACATGAAAGTGAATAATAAAATTGTTGCTATGATCTCACTGGATACTAAAAACGCCTTTAATAGTGCTAGTTGGAGCGATATAAAAATGTTATTGAATAAACATTATGTGCCGAAACATTTCTTTAAGATATTCGGAAACTTTCTGCAGAATAGGAGTGTTCTTTTAGAGAATGAAATGGAACCATGGAAGTATAATGTTGGTGTTCCACAGGGGTCTTGCGCAGGGCCAATACTTTGGCTTTTAATAGCAAATGAAGCATTGAATAAATTTGGAGTAGACACTGAAGTCAAAGTCCAGGCCTTTGTGGACGATTTTGTTGTACTAATAGGCTCCACTGCGGTGTATCATTTTTCTCAAATTGGAACTTCAACTTTGGCTAAGCTAGAAAAGTGGGCTGAAGATTTCAGTCTTTATTTCAGCCATGAAAAATCCAAATTTACTATGTTTAAGCACAGAAAAAATATTACGCATATTCCTACAATAAAGCTTTTATCAAAAAGGATTCAGTATACAAAAGAATTAAAATATTTAGGTTGACTTTTGATCCAAATTCCTCATGGATACCTCATCTTAAAAAGCTTAAAGAAAAAATAAGGAAGCTGCAACAAAAAATCTACAGAATTTCAAGAGCTACCTGGGGTCTAAAGCCAGAAGTTATTAACCTTCCAGCGGGCACGCCTGCACAAATTTTACGACATATCGTGCATCGTATTACATAAATATATTGTGTTTTTTTACAAAAATAAATAGAGCTTTTATTTAAATTATCAGTATTTATTAGCTTAATAGTAAACAAACATTTTATAAATGAAAATTGCACTTAAATTTATAATAGAACGATATAAATATGTAATACGATGCACAATGCAAGTGTCTCTTGAAAACGCGCGCCCGCTGGAAGGTTAAGGAGATTTATTTTGAGAGTTATTGAAAGAATGATCTTTTATGGAAAAGAAATCTGGTTTAAAGAAAATTGGGCAATGAGAGAGAAATTATTTCAAATTCAAAGAACAGGACTCTTGGTCATAGCTAAAACGTACAAAACAGTTTCTACGTTTGCTCTCAATCTTTTGACAGGTTGCCCACCAATCGACATAAAGAGCAAAGAAGAGAACGAAATTTGGCAGCAACAGAAAGATATTAAAAATTTAGAAAAAATTGGAATTTCTTTCAACTTTAATTATGCTACAGAAGTGAGCCCATGGAAAATCACCTCCATACCTTGGAGAACTTTTAATGAAACAAATTACGTTGGAATAAATGTTTTTAATAAAGATTAATAATAGAGTTGGCTGTGCAATAGGGTGGGCCGAAAAACACTTTTTTTTCGAAATCGCTATTCTAATAGTGCGGAAAGGGTTCTCTCTAGGTTCAATAAACACGGTGTAAAATATTTTTTTTGATTGGATAATATCTTCTGCCCCCGCATCGCACTTGGAGTTTGGAAATTTGGGTAAATTGGCAATTTTTACTCGGCTCAGGAAATATAATTATTTTTCAATATTGCTATTCTAATAGTGCGGAAGAGGTCCCCATTGGGTTCAATAACAAAGGTGTAAAATATTTTTTTGATTGAATATCTTCTGTTTCCGCATCGCAATTGAAATTTTGAAATTTTTGAAAATAAAGTCCACTTTTTCTTGTCTTTCCATACAGGAAGTAAAAGGAGGGGAGGGGGGTTCACATTCCTCCGCACTTGTGCGCAGTGTTCTGGGAATTTCATTCTCCGTATTGTGTCACGTGAGTCATATACTGGGTGTATCTGTATGCGCGTGCGTCTGGGAAAAGACATCGTTGTGTCTTTTGCTACTAATTCGCGCTACGAAATCGGAATTGTGTGTGAGTTTTTAAATTAGGTTCTTCGTTCTTTTCGTTTGATTGATTTCTTAATAGACATGACATCAAAAATCAGTACTTGGAACAAATTTAAATGTCCAATATTTGGAAGCCTCGAAGATATATCTCAAATAAATCTTCCTACATACGAAAATATGCTGCGTTGCTGCTTCTTTGAGACATTAAATCTTGCACCCAAAACTGGGAACAAAGAACCTAGTTTATCGAGAATTGCGGAAAATGTTGCAACTAAAATTGAGTCTGTATGGGCAAAAGCAAGCACTGCTATTCCCATTGTGACCCATTCTCGAGTACTGCAAACGATTCATACCTACCATGGAAAGAATACCAATTTTAAGAAGTCTTACAAAAGAGGTAATACCAGTAAGACCTTCCAAACAAAGATCAAAGCATTTCGACTAGAAGCATGCGCAAAGTTATTTGACATTGAGATCTGCAAATGTATTACTTTTGAAGATTGCGCATGCGAACGTACTAAAAAATTACCTCGAAATGAGCATAATTTCCTGAAGGATCAACGGACAATGGGACTTCTTTACATCGGCTCTCTTGACATTAACGAAACAAAACGACTTCAGAATATTGCTGATAATGCTGATAGAAAGGCTCACAATTTATATTTAAATCATACACAAGCAACGCCTAACGCATGGTATTTAGATCATGAAGATGAAGAAACAGATTGTTCTTCAGATATATGTGAAGTAGATTTAAATCTGGACACTTACAAACCATCGACATCGAACCGTTTTATCTTTTTCACTGATCCTAAGTGCAAACAATTAACTCCGTTTATATCAAAATCATCACAAATGCGGCTTGGCCTCCTTCCCTTCAACTGCTGTGGTTGGCGACAGGTTTGGAGTCTAGGACCGGGCTGTGGCTGCAATTGCTTCAAGTGTTCTTCACGATGTCGGTCTTTTAACTAGCAACAACATAGATTTGCTGGTTGACAAAAAAAAAAGATGCGAAAGGAAAAGGCTAAAATTAGAAAGGACTTAAAATTTCAAATTTTAAGTACAGCTTAGGCATTACCGTTGACGAGGCTGTATTTCGATGGTCGTAAAGATTCTACATTGATAGAGATAGTAGATACTAAAAGATACACGAGAAAAGCAAAAGAGGAACATTTATCTCTTATTGAAGAACCGGGTTCACGTCACATTACTCATTTGAGTCCATCATTTGGCACCACAAAACGGGTTTCCGCGACTATTATCGGATATTTTGAAGGGATCAAAAGAGATCTTTCTCAGCTTCTGGCAATTTGCTGTGACCGCACATCTGTTAATACCGGATGGAAATCCGGTGTAATTCTGTGTTTGGAAATGAAATATGGTAAACCTCTGCAGTGGGTAATATGTCTCCTACATTTTAATGAATTAACTCTGAGGCATCTGTTTGAATCATTGGATGGGCCAACAAATGATCCAAAATCATATTCTGGTAATTTTAGGAAGGTGCTCCTTACATGTGAAACTTTGCCAGTGACAACTTTCAAAATTATTGACGGCGAGTTACCAACAGCTGATAGACGTGACTTAAGAAGGATCAAATGTACTTACTAGAAATATCTCAAGCTGTGCGATTGGGTAATTGTTCTGATGAACTGATTATACTCAGTCCTGGTATATTATCACATTCACGCTGGCTTACAAGAACGAAAAGAGTTCTAAAACTATATGTTAGTTCTTCAGCTCCTTCTTTGAAGTTGAAAAAAATCGCTGAGTTTGTTATGAAAATTTACACTCCAAACTGGTTTAATATAAAGCCTAAACACTCCCTTAAAGATGGAGATAAGCATGTGTGTAATACTATTTCTAGATCCAGGTATTTATCTCAAGACCTCGAGGACGTCGTTGATGGAATAATTTGTCGAAATTCGTCCTTTGCTCATCCTGAGAATATCTTGCTGTGTATGTTGAAGGATGAAAGACCGCGCATCAGAGAACTTGCTGCACGACGCATAATTAAGTCTAGAGAGTTATCTTCCAATATAAAGTCAGTACGTCTATTTCTCTCGCAAAAACTGAAGTTTGAAGCTGCTGACTATACGGAAATAATTCACTGGTTTTCAATTACTATTACTTCTCCACCAATCCTCCACGATATATCCACCGCCCTATTTAGTTCCATTGTGCGTGATAAGAAAAATCCAGAATGGGACTTTGTTCACTTCCCATATTACACACAGGAAGTGGAACGGTGTGTCGAGTTAGTGATAGAAGCATCCGCTAAGGTTTATGGGTTTCAAAATAGAGATGGGTTCATCAGATCTACATTCTTTTCCCGATCAATTATGCCTGAATTCGAACATAAGACTGAATTCAAGCCTCTTCCTGCTGATTAAGTATAAGAAAACTTTTGGTATTGGCATGTCATAATATTCTTAACAAATATTATATTAATATATTGTGACTAAGCGATTATTTAATAATTTCAGGCAATATAATCAATTGTACAATACAATACAGCAATAAACAGTGTTTGTACCCATCTATTTTTCATGTTTGATTTATTTCTATAACACATAAAACAGTGCAATTTTCTTCAAAAATTGCAAATTTCAATTGCGATGCGGGAACAGAAGATATTGTTCAATAAAAAAATATTTTACATCTTTCTTATTGAACCCAGTGGGCACCTCTTCCGCACTATTAGAATAGCAATATTGAAAAATATTTATATTTCCTACGCCGACTAAAAATTGCCAATTTTTACCCAAATTTCCAAACTTCAAGTGCGATGCGGGGGCAGAATATATTATCCAATCAAACAAATATTTTACACCGAGTTAATTGAACCCAGAGAACCCTTTCCGCACTATTAGAATAGCGATTTCGAAAAAGAGTGTTTTTCGGCTCACTCTACTGTGAAATGGTCTTTTTTGAAGATGAAAATGAAAAAGAACGTGAAATATGGAGATTAAATAACGAAGCAACAGTATTTATCGCCAAAATGGTATCAATCAAAGAAGCAGTTAATTATTGTAAACGGCGGCAAATAGCTAAAGCCAATATTATTTCGGATTCAAGATCAGCCTTAGTTTCAACAGTCTTTAGAAGAAAATAGGAAATTTATTCTGGATATTAAAAATAGTTTGCAAGATACTAACAGTAACGTTGTGCTTTGGTAGACTAAGGCTCATGCTGGTAACAAAGGAAATGAAAGAGCCGATTACTATGTTAAGAAAGCCACTGAAAAACAAGAAATCGATTTTTATTTTTGCAAGACCAAACAACATGGGAAAACGGAAATGAGAAAAAATATTAGGCAAAACTAGCAAATTCTGTGGGATCATTCAAGTAAAGGTAAACAGGTTAAAATATTATTTGACAAGGTTGATGAAAAAAGAGCGTTAGGTGATTTTTACTTAAATCAGATCATCACAGGCCACGGAGCATTTAAAACCTATCAAAATGGATTCTTCGGCAAGAATCATTGGTGCTTCTGCGGAAAGATGATGGAACTGTGGAACATACTATTCTTAAATGTGATGCATGACAAGACATAAGAGACAGTTACTTAAAAAAAACAGCAGCTCCATTAAAGATCTTTTGCAGGACAGCCAATCGAGAAAAGGTATGAAATTGATTGTTAAAAATATTCTAGCCCAAGAGATGGAAAATATAATTTAAAGGGAAAGAAAATGATAGAGGAGGATTGTGGGACATTTTAAAACTCTGCATCAGGGAATTTCCCATATATATATATATATATATATATATATATATCACTTAATTTTATTCCAAATTCTAATATTATATATTTTAAAATCCTAATGTATTCCAAAATCGCTTTTCTAAAACTCAAGTTTCGTTCTTTTCCCGCGCTGGAGGTATATTAAATCTCTCATTTTGGCATATTTATTACTAAAAGAATATTTAATTGCTTTCACGTGCCCACAGAAAATCATGACGGCGTCTCTTTGGCACCATACTTTTTTCCCTGAAACGCCTACGTAACTTATTAAAAATACCCAATATTCCCTTCACTTTGATCACGTGTCCATATGTTATTCCCTTAGCTGAGAGAATACAGGGATTTTGATGTACACTATATGCCCAAAAGTATCCGGACACTTGCAGATTTTCACATTTTTTAGAATTTCTCCGGAATGGTTTAACCGATTGCCTTTAAACTTCGGACATGTAAAGAATAGACAATAACTCACATTTTACATTGAAGATTCAGTCTTGAGGGCAATTAGGGGCCGTCTACAAACTGATGAAGACAAAACGGTTTTTGGACCGCCCCGCTTCACAGAATACTGATAACAAGATAAAACTTTCAGAAATGGTAATTTTTAATGTGCATAATATTTACAGGAATTTTTGTAAACTCAGCGCAAATATTTGGGAAGATATAACGGTTTTCTTAAAAACTCTCAAATTTTCTCACCTGTTTTTTGCTTATAACATGCAGAGTTTTCTGTTATATTATACGAAACTTACAGAAAAGATGACAATATGTTATAGAAGCATTGTGTAAAACTGTGGAAAAGAAACGTTGAATATTACAGGAATTATGAGCATTTTTAGTAAATAGTGTTTTACTGCGCATGCGCGAAACATAGTGTAATTTTTCTTTCACAACTTTAAAGCCAAATATATAGGGCAACTTATATAAAAAAAATCAGTTCAATATCATTAGTATTCAGAAAGATATCGGCATTACAACGAGCAGAATTTTAGCTCCTGTCAAAGAGAAGCTAAAAGATGAGGGGTTGTACCCAAATTGATATTTTTTAAACTTGTATCTTTCAATAGTTATATTGAATTGTATAGCGGTTAGAATTTGTTGCATACCCATGAACACTTGTCAATTACGTGCATAACTTAAATTCCAGCTAATTAGGCACTATAAATAACAAAAATTTTATTACTTTAATTGTATTATTTACATGATTATTAACAAGTTACATATTACATTTTTACGGCCAAACGATATTTTTAAATATATTTATTTTATGGCGAAACGATTTTTTATCTAATTAATTCCTTTTCTTAAAATATTTTAATAATTCTACATATATATATATATTTTTATTCGTTACGAATATTAGATGTGTTCATGGGCATTTAGCAAATTCTAACCACTATACAATTCAATATAACTATTTAAAGATATGAGTTTAAAAAATATAAATTTGGATACAACCCCTCATCTTTTAACTTCTCTTCGACAGGAGCTAAAATTCTGCTCGTTGTAATGCCGATATCTTTCTGAATACTAATGATATTGAACTGAATGTTTTTATATAAGTTGCCCTATATATCTGGCTGTAAAATTGTGAAAGAAAAATTACTCTATGTTTCGCGCATGCGCAGTAAAACACTATTTACTAAAAATGCTCATAATTCCTGTAATATTCAACGTTTCTTTTCCAAAGTTTTACACAATGCTTCTATAACATATTGTCATCTTTTCTGTAAGTTTCGTATAATATAACAGAAAACTCTGCATGTTATAAGCAAAAAACAGATGGGAAAATTTGAGATTTTTTAAGAAAACCGTTATATCTTCCCAAATATTTGCGCTGAGTTTACAAAAATTCCTGTAAATATTATGCACATTAAACATTACTGTTTCTGAAAGTTTCACCTTGTTATCAGTATTCTGTGAAGTAGGGTGGGCCAAAAACATTTTTGTCTTCATCAGTTTGTAGACGGCCCCCTAATTGCCCTCAGTACCGAATCTTCAATGTAAAATGTGAGTTATTGTCTATTCTTTACATGTCCAGAGTTTAAAGGCAGTCGGTTAAACCATTCCGGAGAAATTCTAAAAAATGTGAAAATCTGCAAGTGTCCGGATACTTTTGGGCATATAGTGTACATTTTCGCTTGTAACCTAAACAGAGATGGCCGTATATCCACCACTCTCCTATCGATAATAAAAAGAAATTAGTTAATTACTCGGCCTGTGTTTATTTTCAATGACTACAACCACGGATACGTTATATAATATATATATATATAATTACTCGAATTTACTGGCGTTCCTCGGAACTGTCAGTGGCTCGATATTTGTATGACCGTAAGGACAGGTCAAATTACTAGTTATTATTTACCCCCATCTTATGTTGTTCGGTGTGGTTATGTGGTTAGTGGTCCTGCCTAACAACTCTATGAACGCGGGTTCGAATTCCGGCCAGGATGAGTTTGAAGTTTTGTCACAATCTGCATCGACATCGTACAAGTTGAATTACAAATTAGATTAACTGAAATTAATAATTAAATTAATTGAAATTAATTATTAAATTAATAATTAAATTAATTATTAAGCCTTGACTATAGAAAAATCTGCAGAAATTATGAAGGTATTTGGAACATAGTTTTCTTCAGATATTCTACATATTTTTTCTGCAGAAAATCTAAAGAAAACATGCCCCAAATACCTTCAGATTTTCTGCAGATTTTTTTTTAGCTAGGTAGACACCACTCTTATGAAGATAGCTGCAGCCATTCGGTAGTTAAAAGGGTGGTAAGGGACTTTAGTGGGCACCCTCTATTTATTCTATTAAAATACCAAGCATGCGACCGTTGAAACATAATAAGATTTTTCCGTTAAACCTGTGTGGATCGATTTGAAGTATATGTTCACTCGCCCGAAAAGCTTTTCCGTATTCTCGCAAGCATTTCAAATTTTCTTGTAAAGAACATTTGGGTCTTCTCTTTGAAGACTATCGAGCTTTTTGCGAAATATCAAGTATGTTAGTCTATTCAAAAGCATACATTAAGTTAAACAGAATCAGCATATTATAAATGGAAACCAGCCCGAATTGATTTCGGATATGCTCTTTCGTTTTGATATCAAAACATTATAGGCTGGAATTCTAATACCTAAATTGAAAAGCTGAAAGACGGCGGATTTGTACCAAGTGAAGTAAGTTGAATTACTCGGAAAGTTGAAAAGAGAAAATCGTTTTCCTGAAACGCAGTAGAAAATTGTTTAACAATTTAATTCATGTGCTATATTTTCATCTAGGATTGTTATCTGGTTATTAAATGTATGTAAAATCTAATCAGTTTAGATGAGAAGCGAATTATGAATTTAGCTTTAGATGATATATAAAAAGTCCTAATTACCTTGATAAAAATACACCGGTGTCCATAAATAATACAAGATGCTAATGGTCTTACACAAAAGTAAATTGTGAGAGGCCAAAAGACGCTGACATAATTGCCAGTTATGATGCCTTCCAGTTTTTACTGATTGGCAGATGAATCTGTAAATATTTCATATCTACATAACTATTAACTCTAAAAATACCCATCTAAATGTATATAAAGAGCTCAAGAAACAAATCCGTAAAAATGTACAGAATACAATTCCGCTGTTACTGAAATCTTCGAAACGGAAAATTCAATCAATTAATTCCAAAACGAGAAGATTTTCTCTTTCCGAAATCGACACTTTCAAAAGCGGAAAACCGTTTGTTTTGATCGCCTTTACTGCAGACTTTCCCGCAGAAGTTAATTAAAATGGAAACTTTAAACCGTTGTTATTTGACCATCAAGGGAGACATTACTATTAAGAAATCTCTAAGGAAGTAAAGGCCCGGTGGGATACGGATGTGCTGCATACAAATACAAAATTTAGATGCAGAATGTATCCTTAAGCAATAAGTAGGTTTTTCAAGCAGTTTCCAGCCAATAGGAGTTAACCAAATGGCAATTCTTGAGTTTGCGGATCACTTAGCGATAGAGATCTTCAGAGCATAAGTGCACTTAGCATGTTTTGGGTCATCACGAGTCCAAATCGTTCCTCAAGACCAATTTTCTTCGACAAATGGGTTTTCATCCTGCATGCTCGAATAACGAGCCTTAAAATGGAAGTTTTACCATTAGAGCAAACTTAGTATAGTTTTATGGAGAAATTATTTGAAACCATTACTCTTATGGGTTGATTAGTATTATTATGTTGAACTTTCGGTTTACTAAGAATATTAAGGAACTAAAAATTTATATTTTACAAAAAAAATTTGGTTTCCTCTTTTTATTTCATAAGTCTTGAGGGTCACCTTATTATTACCATTTTTAAAGGTTAAACTAAAAAAGAAAGCAAAATGACTTCCAAAAGATGGATCATAATAAAAATTATTGGTGTTGTCAATTACTCCTGTAACATAGCATTATGATAATACGGTTTCAATTAATGCAAACTTAGTTCAAAATAGCGTAAAAATAATGTTTTTTCTTCGTTTCTAGCCGTTTCTTTTTCCCTGTAGACATAGCACATAATTTTGGATAGTCTGACAGGCGAAGTTCTTTAGTTTGTTGTAGAACAGGATATCGACTTACCGCCGGAAGTAGCATAATAAAGCAGCTGTACAGTGATTAGTCAATTGTATTCCTAACTAATTCAATAGGAATCTTACATCAGAACTTTAGAAGGGAAAATGATTTAAATAATCTTTTTATCGAGTGAACACACTAGAAAAAGTGCCAAGCAGCCAATCGGATCACGACACAGTGATATTTAGTAAAGCGCATATTTAGTCCATCGATTTGGTACACATTGCTTAAGAAAGCTGTTGCGGTGGCCTAGTGGTAAGGCATCGGATCCGGAAGGCTTCAATTTCGGAACCCGGCGCCACCCAACCTCCGCCGTGTATGTGGGCCTGGTGCACGACGTCAGGGGTCAAACGTCCTCCCTCGGTGTGGTGCGGAAGTTTAAAGAAGGGATGCCAGCTCAGGCGCCTTCCTCGTCATCTGATAGAGGTTTAAAATTACGAGCTTCGTCCGAAAATAACCTTCGTGTTTCTTCAAAACAGGACGCTAACAAAACTAACTAATTTTAAGAAAGCATTTATTTTAAGGCAGCAACTTTCTTTTCTGAGAGTGTAAGAAAAGTTCTACAAATGACTTCGCTTAATTAGATTAACGTCCCGTTTTAAACCAACAGGAGGGCTATTTTTGGGACGAACCTCATAATTATGAATTTTGGTCAGACGCTTGACGAGGACGATCCCTGTCTGATCCCCCCCTTCGGACTAGAATGACGCCGATTGTGTTTCGAACCCACGATCCGCCGGTTTGTACTGCTGAAGCACTGGCCTGACAAGTTCAAATACAGCATAATGTAGACGAATACTTGTCTAAATGAAGGGAATCGTATATTTATGTCTGTTTGTCTTGTAAATTAAGTTACGTTTTAAAAAATTGATTATTACGTTTTAAAAAATTGATTATTACGTTTTAAAAAATTGATATATGCAGTCGGTTAACTCCTTGGAAGTTTCGAAATTTTTCCACCTGTGTGACTAAAATGTTGGTGATATTCTCTTTAAATTTATTCTAGAAAGGCTTTCTTTATATCTCTCCTGGGGCTAATTTAGTTCTCTACCCTACTGATGGTCTGAGTTAATGTGATTGAAAAGATTCTGTTCTTTATTTCATGAGTATCTGAGCTCGTTGGATTAACAAAACAGTGCTTTCGTTAAATAGCTCTAACTTGGAATCGGAAGTTTTCTCATCTAATAGGTTGAGACGAACACTTTTGTTTGGTTTACGTTAAGCCGTTAGGTGGCCTCTCCCAAACTCTTTAACGATTCCTATTGAGGCTCTTATAGTTAGAAATCTTCATTGTCCTACTGGAAATTGATTTTTCTGGAACAATTAATTGCTATTGGTTTTCTGTTCCTCAAACCTATCTGTAACTATTGAATTAATTAAGTTTTGTGAATACTCTGGGAGGAGAAGGCAGCAAATTTACCCTTATTGCCAAATTCTGTTCGTGAATTTTAATTTTGTATCATATTCTGAAAATGATTGTTTCTACTCCAAGGATGTGAATCCATTATATAAATAATAACAGTGCCCTACATCACTTTTGTCTGTGTTTAATTAGCTAGATTAATTATGGAAGTTTCATATGAAAATCAATAACTTCTTTGTTTATTGAAATTTATTTCGAGGGAATGGAAATTATAGAGCTTTCTTTCCATGATAAAGCATAAGATCAATAGCAGCGCACTCTTAACCGACAACATATCCAGTCTAGACAATAAAAACAATCATTTAATGATATGAAGGAAAAACAAAAATAAAAGATGTTATCCTTCCGAGAAAAATCTGCTCATGAGGTTAACAACAGATACTGTGTTATCTATGGTTACTATTTTTCTTCATTTTAAATTACAGTCATTTATTAACTTATTGCAACTCCTTTCTTCAGACATAGAGAAGATGTTTTTATTTTCTCTACCATCGGATATTTTTCATTATTTTAAACAAATATTTTTTTTCTTATTGTCAATGGGATAAAAAATCGCCTTTAGTAAAAGAGGAAGAGAGACAAAAGATCATAAAGCGAATCCAGAAAATTAATTTTCTAGTTTATAAATTTTATTAATATTTTTGATGTTGGCAGAAATACCTGAAATAGATTTTTTTTTCTTTAAAAAATTAGGGTATAAGCAAAGGTTGAGGATTTTTTCTGAGATTTCCAAAATTTAGTATTATTTACAACTGTGGAAAGAAATACCTTCTGAATTAAGCTAAAAACAGTTCAATTTCCAGTTGTTTTAGCAAATACATCGATAGAAACAAAAAAAAATAACCAACAAACGATCCATGTCGGAGCATAAAAATTCAAAACTCAAAAAAATGTCCTGTACCCTTTTATTAAAAGAATAGATTGTTAGTATTAAAAAAGCTTAGATTGGCAAATTTTATTATATAACATACAAGCAAATAAACAGATACAAGGTTCACATCCAGAAAAATAACTTCAAAAATAATTTTCGTAATTCAACAAAAATTAAATAAAGGGAAAAATTATCAATTTGACAGCAACTTATTAAATTGACACGGGAAAATCCTTTCTTCCGTAATAATCAGAAATATTATTGGCTAATACAAAATTTTCATTTTAAGAATGGATGATATGATTTTAAACATCAGTAATATTTTGTTTAAAATGCTCAAAATCCTTACAAAATCTAAACTATGCAATAAGTTGAACTCAAATAATCTACTTATAAGTCGAAGAAAAGAAAAATTAAATTCGCAATATAACCATGCGATTTTGATAACCTGTTACTCTCAGACGACAAAGTTTCAACGAAGATCGTATTATTGACGTACGTTTGAATCAAACGATGTTATAGTCTGGAAAATAAGGTATTCAATAAAAAGCTGAAATTATTCATAAACTCCATCCAGGCTACCTAATGCTTGCCCATTTCAACATTATGAAGGGTCGCGCTAGCCTAATGGTAAGGTTCCAGGTTCGAAACCCGTCTCCACTGATGATTCGCCGTGTAAATATGCCTGTTGCACGCTAAATTATACGTAGGGGGACAAATGTTCTCTCACTGGTGTGGTGAGGTAGTTTAGAGAGGAGGTGCCAGTTCTGGTGTTTTCCTCGCCATCTGACCACGATTAAAAATTACGAAGTCCGTCCCAAAATAGCTCTCATGTTGCTTCAAAACGGGACGTAAATATAACTAAGTTAAACTAATCAGTATTATGAAAGCAACGCATTATGGATCACAATAAAAAGGCTTGTGTCCTGTGAGATTTTTTTACACATTTAGTTAACTTCACTTGTTCCATGTTTGTAAAGATTAAATTTTGAAATCATAGTTTCATATTTTACCCATTTGTATGTTTTTGATGACGATATTTTTCTAATATTTTCGTAAATTAATTATCAGGTAACTATAATTGAATTTTGTTTCCCTACGAATGGCATTGCCTGGTAATGAATTTGAGAAAAAAATGATTTCACGATTCCATAACATTTATAATAATGAATTAAAAATTACAGACCAAAAAGACGACAATAATGAAAGTAAAAAAAAAATCTACCCAGAATTTTCGCTACATTTTAGATCTTTATTTAATACCATTCCATAAAAACGGTATTAAATAATATATGTGGGTTCTATTATTTTCATAGAAACTGCCAAAGAATAAGGCCGATTTTAAAAAGGACAAAAAAAGTTATATTTACATACAAAATCAAACAGAAAATATAATTTTACAGAAATGATTCATAAATGCTAACACTATGAAATAAAGTTATAAATCGCACTTGAAGTGAGTGAAACGGCAACAAATAATAATTATAACAAATCCAAACTGATAGTTACATTTATTTGTAAAAGTTTTCAAGAAAAATTTAAAATGACAATTTTATTATAATTTTAAAGAAATGGAAACAAATACAAAAAGCAACAAATGGAGTAACGGAAATTTAAAATGTTTTTAATATACAGGGTTTTCCAAAAGTCCTTGCGCATTTCAAAATTTAATAAAAAATCACAAAGTTGTGATATCAGTGTGTGGTTATCACTAAAATTGCATTGCGCTCCATAAGGTTTTTTCCCAAAAAAGAAGTTGTTAATAAATCACAAATTTAATTTTAATGAATGTCTGTACCGCAAAACAGTATCGACGTACTTATTCGTGCAATTACTAATTCCCGTGAAGCACTTCGTGTTGACCATGTTGGACTGCGAATAAACATTTGGCGGATTCGTTCGCCATCATCATGTGACGTGAGTGGCCTACCATTTCTTGGCCTGTCTAACACGCTCCCAATCTCTAAAAATCTTCGGTAAATGAAATTCGGCGTTTCGTAGTATGAAACTTTCTTTGATATCTATGTGCAGACAATTGAACCATTTTTATGCCAAAAAAAACTTAATGCCGCGTAATGCAATTTAGTGAAAACCACACAGTGATATCACATTTCTTTGATTTTTTAAAATTAAATTTTGAAATGTGTCAGGGACTTTTGAGACACCCTGTGCATTCGAATGTCAAAAGCATGTAATTCTTTACAAATAATATTCAAAAATGGACCACTAAATATTTAAAAGTGCATAAGAAAGATAACAAACAAAGAATTAAAAGAGTATATAATATAAAACAATCTTCTCATATTAGTTATAAATTCAGTCTAAAATGCAAAGGCAAGGATAATCAATACGGTATAAAAAAATTTCAAAATAAAATAAAGTGAGCCAAAATTGAAGTTCTATTAGAACATATATAATACAAAAATCTTTGCTTAAATTTATCTAATGTCTCTATATCTCTACTAAGTTTATTTTAAATAAATTTTAATGAGGAAAAGAAAGAAGTTCTTATAATTTGAAAACCGCTTTGCAGTTGAACATACATGCTACAAACGGAAAATCAATACAAATAAATTGCATATACTGCAAACATTATGTAAATATTGTAAATTGAATGCAAATATTTGAAAAGTACATTTTAAGACATTTTTTATTTCATTTTATATATGAAATGAAAACTAACGATAGTGTATTAAAGGGCCTCAATCGTCTGAGATTGTTTAAGCTGAAAACACATAGCAGAAATTATTTAGGAATGAAATGAATTTTTTTAGCTTTTTATGGTTAGAAACGCAACGTATTCAAACAATAATATAAGTTTTCCAATTATTTCAAAAGTCTGGCCTTTCAATTAATTTAAAGAAAGCAGGATAATCATTATCCAAGGAAGCAACATAATATTTATGCATATTATATATAATTTCTCTGAACTGTAAATATTTATTTATGTTTATGTTCAATTGGAATTTTTTGTTTCGACCATTATTGTTTAGACAGAATTCCCATGTGGTCTAAGTAAGCGATTATAATCTAACCGTATGCTGTTTTGCGATGCGCTGTGAAGTCATATTTTTACTACACGATTTTATTTAACTTGACGTGCTTCATGTTTGTGAAGATGACACTTTGAAATCTATTTTTCACTTACTTCGTGTTCTACTACAGTTTCCAAATTATGCACACTTCTGTGTTCACGATGACAATACACTATTTTCATATTTTCAGAACTTAATTATCACTTCGTCGATTAATATAATTAAATTTCGATTCCATACGAAGTGCAACTGGTAGTGAATTTGAAAACGAATTTGGTTTCATGATTCCATAACGTTTCAAATAATCAATTATATACTGAAGACTAACACGTAGACAATAACTAAAACAATTACTTTCAATACACTAATAAAAGTGCGTTTTTAAAACTATTTTCATTTTTTTCCTTCTTGCAAGAAGTGTATTAGATTCCGAAATAACGCAGTGAGCTTGATGTGTAGCGTCTGACAACATGAATTAATCCCGTCACAAAATCATATTTCTTTCTCACTAAATAGCGTTTTGATTTCGTAAGATTTTTCTCCTGTTTCGTGGTAACGCAAACTTTTTACGAATGTCAGCACAATTTTTAAAAAAATGTCTAAAACTTCAAATTGTCTATTTCTGTCTCGTGTGGATAATATTTACTAGGTTAAGTTATATTTTTTGCTGCCACTAAAAGAACTCCAGTGAAACATTGAACTCTGCATCTATCCAACCATTATGGTGGCTTTGGCGATTTGGTCTTTGTTTCAACCTCGGAAGACCATCGGTTCGAAATCCCAGTCAAACGAAGACCCTTGGCATATGCGAGAGTGGTATAAGTTTAATCCAACTTCGAGGGTCAAATGCCCTCACGTTGATGTTGTCTGAAGGTTTGGAGAAGTGAAATGGCAACTCTGGTGCTTTCCTCATCATTCCACTACGGCTAAAATTGAGGTCCATCCCAAATAGCTTTCGTTTATCTTCAAAACGGGACTAAACAAACCAGCGAATTTGTTAAATAAGAAAACGGGAAGTTTTTATTTAACAATATGAATTTACGGGCATTAAGTTCCACGGATTATTACAAATTAAATGATGTTAATAAAATACAAGGGAATTTTATGTAATTTTTACAATGTCCTAAGGAAAAATACAGATCAATAATTATTGTTGAGTGAATAAAAAGTTTTACATATGCACTTATTTCTAATATCACTATATATAATGTTTCTAAAACAATAAAATTCACTCTGAACATGTGTGTCTGAAAATTGACATTTGAGTCCACAATAAACACTGTCTATTCGAATCTTTATATCCGTGAAAGAGTCTTCTTTATACCCCTGAGATAATATCCGGCTGTATGTATATAAATGGTACGTTAATATATTTTTATGGGAAAAGACATTATCACGATTCTTCGTAGGTTTTATGGAGAAGGTTTAGGTTTCGTAAGTGTTCTCATTCGGAATCTTTTTATAGGAATAATAAACAGGAAGTTGCGTGCATCCAGCAATTACAATAAACACTACTCTAGTTCTTATGTTTAGGATAATTTTTCTCTGTGCAACGAACTTTTGTTTTATTATTACAATAAACATTATTAAAAAATGCCGTTAATAAAGTCCACATACCTATCCAACTACCAGAATTTTTGGTTTCTCTATGTGATTATAATATCCATTTTAATTTATTAGATTTCTGAACTCTGCTATTTAAGTGTTTAAATTGATTCAAAAAGGAAAGCAATTAATGAAAACTTTCGCTTAACATAAAAAATATTTTGTTACAGTTCTGGTAACTACAAACAGATTCTGAGAAGGAAAAACTCTGATTGTTTTGAAATAATTCGGTCATGAAGTCAATTAGTTTAGTAATATTAACGTCCCGTTTTCAAGCAACATGAGGGCTATTTTGGGACGGACCTCGTAATTTTGAACCATGGTCAGATGACGAGGACGACACATCAGCTAGCACTCCTCTCTCCAAACTTCCACACCACACCAACTGGACGACGTTTGTCCCCCTACGTAATATTTAATGTGAAACAGGACCAATAGACGACGGATCTTCAGTGGAATAGGATTTCGAACGTGGAACCCACCGGCCCCGAAGCCGACATCTTACCACTAGGCCACAGCGGCCTTACTGCTCTCAAAGGATTAAAACAAATGCATAGCTTTAGCCAGTATAGGAATCATGATAAAAGGGAAGTGTGACATCTTCTGTCCGGAGTATGTCCTGTAGCTCCTAAGGCAGAAGTGTGACTTGGCTCCAATACCTGAAACCAGGTGCTTTCCTTGGAGGAATTTCAGGGGAAACTGACCTACATTATTGTTACCTTCGAGGAAAATCTTCCGAGGTCAGCCGGACCACAATGAGCAATATTTTGTTTCCTATACACGACCAAAATTTATTTTTGAGTGATTTCGAACAGCAAACCAGCTATTTAATTCATATTCATTTTGTACTGTGCATATGGCAGTTTTTCCTATTATTACCTTGACTAAAAGTTGTTAACATTATCGATAAAGGCAATCTATGTGACGTAACAGATACAAGACAAACGTAGCTGCACATGCCATTTAACATACGATTACAGATAGTCTAACACTTGCTTTCCTCCTGCAAGACCCACAGTGATGACCAAAATTGACACCGCATATTTGATGTGTATAGCGTAAGCATGAATTGCCTCCATTATTTATTGCGTTTTAATTCAGCAAAGAAAATTGCAAAATTATTATTTTCATTCTATTGTATTCACTCTATTGTTCTGGTGAGCCGCGGAGTCCTAGTAGTGAAGTCTCAATTTTGGAAGCGAAAGATGCAGGATTCGAAACACGATTCCACCAAAGATCCACAGAGTATACGGCCTGGTGCAGTTAAATTCTGACTTCGAGGACCAGACATTCTCCTGCTTGTGTAACGTGGAAATTTAGAAGGAGGAGTGGGAAGCTGCCGGCCGAGACGTTCTACTTGTCATCTGACCACCAAATTAAGAGGCCAGACTCAAAATATCCCTCATGTTCTTTCAAAAAGGAACGATAGTAAAATTAAGCACAGCTTAACTAAATCTACTGCTTTGGTATGTTTTTATAACATTGGTTTTACAAAAGAATAACATTTTAGCAGTTGGGAGCACTTAAGTTTTCACTACCTATACAATTGTGTCAATTTTTTTTTATTTTTTTAATTTAAAAAAATTTTATTTACTTTATTTTTTTATTCTTTTCCTTACGAGAAGATCTTAAAAAGGAAAAACACTTTCTTAAGGAAAATGATGAAAAGTATGACCTTAGCCTACCTCAATCATCACTAGAAAACCTTTGAGGACCTTTAAATTATTCTCTCAACACAATAAGTTAGCTCAGAAATGGTTGAAAATTGATTACTCTTAAGCCCTGGGAAGGTTCAAGAAAGAGAAATTCTCTCTTTTTCACTGAGGTAGTCCTGGGGGAAATTATGCTCTTTGGAACATTATCTGGAAAATCTTCTTGAACAATAACTGGCTGCTTCACTATCCGGTTTTTTATGGTATCCACGACTTCTATAAACGAATTAGATTTTTTCTGACCCTTCCAAGAGGATTTTCTTCCTTTTTTCCCCGTCTACAACATTCAATCTTTTCCAACTGAACTGTTTTTGTTCTTCAAAGAAAAACCTGATTTTACAGATGCTTCCTTTTCTCGGGGGGGGGGGGGGGGGGGTTTTTTTTGTTTTTGCTCGTTTGATTTGTAGATCATTAAAAGCCATGATCTGGGTTTTTCTGCTTTTTATAAATTTTTCTCATCTATATTAAGTCGGGAAGAGTCAGAAGTATTAAGCTTGCAATAAGATAACAGCAAAGCTCAGTTTATAAGAAAACTAGCGTCCAAACTTAATCAAAGGTTACCAAAGCTATACCAGAGGTTGGCATCGCTAACTCAAAAGTTTTGTCATCAATGCTTTACAAAAGGTCAAAATACCTTTCTGATTTTTTTTATTATAATAGTTTAGTTTATTTTTCTCAATTTTTCTCATATATATTTAGTCACGAACAATGAGAATATACTTGGAATATGATAACAAAAATTTCACGTTATAAAAAAATCAGTTCCTAACCATATTATCTATACCATTGACAATTACATGATGGCGTGGCACCAGTAATTGCAAATCTTTTGTATCCGATATTTTCAAGAAAATCCAATTAATATTACAACATTGGAGATTTTCCTAATTATTTTATACATTTATTTATGTACTACAATGTCACAAGATGATAGAAAAAATATGTTACAGAATGGCAGATCCCTGGTTAAAATAAGGCTCTTCTGTTTTCACAAATTATTAGTAATTCCAAAACTCATTTGAGCCAAGTCGTGCTCACATGATAATTGTTAATTCAAAATCGCCCAAACTTAATGGACGAATGACATAACTGAAGGATTCAGAATTCCACGCCAATTTAATTTTGAAATGCATTGCGCATATCTGGCAGGAGGGACTGGGAGAAGATGTACTTTTGTTTGTTTGTTTTGCACATCATCAAAAACCATAATATCAGCTTTTCTGCTTTTTTAAAATTATTATTGTAGAAGTTTAGTAAAGAACAGTGAAAAGTATTAAACTTGCAATGAGACAGCAACAGAATAGCTTATAAAAATCATTGCCAAAACCATATTAGCAACACCAATGTTAACTACACAATGTTGTAGCATCACTAAGAGCAAAAATTTTGTATAATTCTAAAACTAAATTGAAACAAATTATGCTCACGTTACACGCGTCAATTTAATTTTTAAATCCATTGCGTATTTTTCAGGAGGAAAAACATCACATCCAAATGCACGTAAAACAATGTGCAGGCAGATGTCAGATGGCACGCATAGTTACGTTTGTCATGTGAATATGACGTAGCAGGAGCTGACTACATTCAAGTGTCAGCTTCCAAAAATATCACACCACGCGTTTTAAATCATGGCATATACATTCTTCTCCCTTGCATTATTTGAATAGAGTTAGACACCACGTAATTAGGATAAAAATGAGGCTTTTATTACTATTTCTTATTCTTTTGTTAAGAGACTTAAATTTGCTAGTTAGTTATTATCAGATTTAAAAGTGATCAAAAAGATTTCATATAATTTGTGCTTGTATTTATACTAATATTGAAAAATGGATAATCGAATTTTGGAAGTTGTGTATATATGTAATAATCTTACTTAATTTTACTTTAAATTATAGTATTATATACTTTAAAATCTTAGTACAATACTAATGTATTCCAAAATCAGTTTTCTTAAACTCCAGTTTCGTTTTATTTCCCGCACTGGAGGTATATTAAATCACGCATTTTGGCATATTTATTACTAAAAGAATATTTTAATCGCTTCCACGAGCCCACAGAAAATCATGACGGCGTCTCCTTGGCGCCAGACTTTTTCCTAAAACACGCACGTAATTTACTAAAAATAGCTAATATTCCCTTCACTTTGATCATGTGTCTATATGTTAATCTCGTATGTCAGAGAAAACCGCTATGTGTATTTTTTTTAAATTTTCCGTTGTAGTAACAACTTATGAACTAAAAATAATTTTGCTTACTCCGATCGAAAATGCATTTTATAGATGCAATACATCCACCGGAAATTCCGATTTCAACAAATTTGCTTATGCATTCAGTGCATATTATTAATCATTTCTCAGATATAGATAAATAAGGAGTGGTATTGTTGATATGTATGCATCGTAAAATAATAAGGATTGAAAATATTTTCTAATTATAATTTGCATAAAACTTGAAATGCTTTTGTAAATTCGCAAATACACGAAATATACTTTTAAATAATATATCAATCAAGAGATTAAAATTATTTTCTAATATGATGTTTCATGGATTCCTTTAAAATATTTCTTCTAATTATTATATTCGTACCTTATTCAAATGAATCAGATTATTCTCCTTGTTTCAATTAATGGTATGAGAACAACAAAATATTGTTTCAGTATTTTCATTTTAATGCGATGCATTTGACAGAGTATGTATTAATGCATTTTATTTATGGCTATTAAATTAAACACGAAATTGCATTAGAGCATAGCGTTGCATAACGTTTAAAAGTAATGATTCCAGTTTTATAATACAGTAGAACCTCGATTATCCGAAACTCTTTTAACCGGTACCTCGCTAACCCGACGTCTGTCTCCTTAAGTTTTTTTTTGGTAAATAAACAATATCATTTCAAAATAACCTTCGGCGGCAGCTATTTCAACTGCAGACAGTGCCGACATGTCGATATCTTATCTCTTTCTCCCCCCCTCCCATCGAAAATTCTATTCTGTTGTCACCCTTTGCCGGAAATTCCATTCGTCTCCAAGACTACTTTCTGTCCGAGTCAAAAGCGTTGGCTTTACCAAAATGTAGAGCATTCATTTATGCCATGGAGCCCACTAAACGAAAACGCGTTTTGTTAACAGTGAAACAGAACTTCCAAATTGCGAGCAGAATTGAAGCAGGTGAGACTTTAACCAAATTGTCAAAAGAATTTGGTGTTGGAGTATGAACAGTCGGGGATATGAGACATGATTCTGAAAAAAATCAAAATTTTTATGCAGCGCCCAATGGCAAATCAGCTACATTGCGGAAAATTATTAAATGCGCGAATGTTGAAGAACTGAACAACGTTCTTTCGAAATGGTTTATTTAGAAAAGGAGTGAAAGAGTGCCAATATCCGGGATAACGATCCAACAAAACGCTCTGAATTTCAATTCTAAACTCGGAGGGAGCAAGGAATTCCAAGCTAGATGTGGTTGGCTAGAAAAGTTCAAGAATCGCCACGGAATTCGCCATCTGAGCATGGTAGGAGTAAAACTGCCGTCTGATATTGAAGCAGGAAACAGCTTTATTGCGAATTGTAGACTTTATTGTGAAGGAAAAATTAATTAAAAACCAAATATACAACTGCGATGAAACAGGGTTATATTGGAGAGCACTTCCAACGAAAATCTTGGTTGCAGGAAATGAAGCTGTTGCTCCAGGTCGGAAAAAGATGAAGGATCGATTATGGGATATGCCAATGCTTCTGGCTCACATCGTGTAAAACTGACTTTAATGGGAAAGAGTAAAAAGCCACGCTATTTTAAAAACATCAGTAAGACTGCTTTTCCTGTTCACTACATGCAACAGGAAAGCGCTTGGATGAATTCTAGTTTATTTTCGGAATGGTTACATGATTGCTTCGTTCCAGAAGTGAAGAAAAACCTAAAGAAGCTAAAACTCAAAAAAAGCGACTTTATTGATGGATAATGCCCCTTCCCACCCAGATGTTGAAACATTCAAAGCCGAAAACATCATTTGCATATTCATGCCTCCGAACACAACCTCCATTTTGCAGCCGATTGAACAGGGCGTGTCGAATCTATGAAACGGCGTTATAGAAAGCAACTCCTAAGCAAATTGATTTTTGAAGGGGATGAGGAGGAGGCTGCATGTTCCATTGTTCAATTTTGGAAAGCATTAACGCTGAAAGACTGTTTCTACATGGTTAACGAAGCTTGGGAGTCTGTGCCAGAGCATACCTTAAAACGGTCCTGGCGAAAGCTGGCGCCCTATCTCGAAAATGTAGACCAATCAAATGACAGTGGCTCAGTCACCGTGACTGAATTAAACGTACTTTTGAATCAAATTCCAGGCTGTGGGAATTGTGAAGAGGAAGACGTTAGTTCGTGGTTAGATTGTGATGCTGATGATGCCGGTTTTCAACTGATGAGCGATGACGAAATCATCGCCCAAGTACGAAAACCCAATAGCGATGACTATAACAGCGAAAGTGATGAAGATGACGTGATGAAAACTTCTAAAATAAGCAACTCCGATGCTTTTGAATGTTTTGCTAAAGGACTGATGTGGTTGGAGGAACAGACTGACTCTGATTCTACAGAACTTATGCTACTAAAACAACTTCGGGACAGCGCGGCTAAACAACGTCAGTCATGCTTACTGCAGAGCAAACTTCCGTTTAAGTCAATGTAAAGTATGTATCGTATGTCATATAAGCATCTGCATTGCATTTTCTGACTTTGGTGACATCTATTGAACAAATTTATTGTTTATAATTATAGTAATTTAATTAAAAACATCACATTTAGCTACACAAGACAATTAGGAATGGATTTTCCACTTTCGAGCTATACCCAGACAATGAATGAGGACAAAGCTTTAACCAACACTTCTATAACTAAAATTTCATGCTGCAACGACATTTGAGTTTTCTACATATCGTCACTTTTATATCAAAATGTCGAATGTCAAATTTACCAAAACACTTGTGTAGATCAGTTACATCTGTTCTCAAATTGTTGTATAGAATATGTGATTGTTGGATGTTGTCACGAAATCACATGTCTCTTGTGGTCCCAGGTATTACATAAAATTTTCGTACGTTTTGATGTGTATGGTTTTTTAATGCGAGATTTTGATATAACAATGACGATATTTAACGTAAAACAGGTATTTGGACAGCATAGAAATTCAGTGAAATCATGGTTTAAATATCCGACAAGACCCTAGGAAGCAGAGCCTCGGTCTTCATGATAGCGTGGTCTCGCTAATTTTATGTCATCATTACTTTTTACCAAAAATAACTTTATAGCTTTTCGTTTATCGCAGAGAAAAACTATGAAGAGCCCATTTGAACAGAAGTTTAAAAATTTGAAAAGAATTCTTGTAAATCCAGGAGCAATTCAAAGTACTTAGGACAAGTTCAGAATTTACACCCGTTAGGTAAATCTATCGTAAATCATTGTTAGATTGAATCGTGTTTTTCTCCCTCTTTCGAAGGTGAATGTTCTTTCTTATCTTTGATCAGTACTACTCTAAAAGAGGATGCTGAGAGAAACAGGAAACGGCAATTTCGGTAAGCAGGGCTCTATGTTTCATTTCCGGGAAGAAATATGTTTCTAGGTTAAAAGTAAGATATGGATGAAAAATGTATGAAGACTGAAAACAAGATTCCAATGAATCGAAATATTATTTTCGAAATATTACTTTCGTTTGATTCAACACAACTGGAACTAGTGGAGAAGCAGTCAATTGGTTTGATTTGATTGGCTGGTCGGTTAGGAAAACTTCCTTTTTCAACACGATGGTTATATGACGCGAACCTTACATTTCTGATCAGAAGTCAGGTGAAAGGATGTCACCTGAACACACAACATTTCCTCCAAATTAGCACGAGGGTATTTGAGGATCTATGGTAGCACTTGTTCCACCTACCCGATGGTTTAATGTAAATTCAAGACTCGAATCCACAACCTTTCAATACCCAAATTCAGGCTCATTTACATTCTGGAAATATTACTTCCATTTTATTCAGTTCTATTAGAACTAGTGAAGAAGCTGTCAATCGGTTTGATTTGATTGGCTGGTCTGTTAGACGAACTTCTTCTTTCAAAGATGCACTAAGGTTATATGAAGCGAACCTTGCATTTCTGAATATCAGTCGGATGATAGGATGCCAACTGAACAGACAGGGATTTCTTAAAGGTAGCATGAGGATATTTGAGTATCTACGGTAGCACTTTCTGCGCCTGCACGACGGTTTATCTTGAGATCAGGAATTGAATCCACTATCTTTCAATATGCAAACTGAGGCTGACTTACATTATAATTCTAAAATCAACGATATATTTCTATCGTTTGATTCAGCTCTGTTAGAACCAGCGAAAAAGTTGTCAATAGGTTTAATTTAAATGGCAGAACTATTAGATGACCTTCACGTTTCAAAGTTCCTCGACGGTTTTTAGAAGTGAACCTAACATTAATTAACAGCAGTTAGATTATTGGGATAACACCTGGACAGACAGACGCAACGGCCTTGCGCTATCTAATCAAGGATCAGACAAACTGTTTGATTTGATTGTTAGCCTATATTACCTTTTCAAGGCTGCAGGACGGTTATTAGAAGTAATCCGCGCATTTCTGAATAGCTTTTCCCAAAATAGCAAGAGGGCATTTGAACATTTACACAGTCACTAGTTTTGCCTACACGACGGTTTATCGTAAATTCAGAACTCGATTCCATTCTATTCCTATCCAAAATTGAGGTTCTGTTGCATTCTGGAATTATTACTTTCATTTGGGTCAGTTGCACTAGAATAAGTGAAGAGACAGCCAATTGGTTTGATTGAATTGGTTGGTCTGTTAGACTAATGTTGTGGAAACTTTCTCACTTCAAAGTTCCACGACTGTTATTAAAAGTGAAATCATTACTTCACAGCAATCAGATGGTTAGAACGAGACTTAGACCGACAGCGCTTCCTCCGAAAAACAAAAAGGAAAGTTGCGGAAATTCGCTTCCACCTTTTTTCTAACCATATTGATCATCTTTATTTTCCATTTGATCCTCTTCAAACAAATAAAAGCATCTAGAAAATATTTCTCTTAAACAAACAATACGTAGGGAGCAAATTAACAAAGCATTACAATGTATTTCAAAACAATAGTTGAAGCATAAAATTTGCCAAAAATATTGTACGTGTTTTACGAAGCTGTAACCTATTTTCTCTAATAGTGGAAGGACTTTATCTATTTACCTTTGAAGATTTAAAAATGAGAATAAATTTATTCGGCTTAATTTATAAAATGACATTAGAAAATTAAATTAATTTCTTGAACAAAGTACTTACGATACTTCAAACGTGTCAAATCTCATCAACTAAAAACCATGTTAGTCGCAAGTCTGAATAAAAAATGTTTTTTCACTTTAATTCAATTTCTGAATAATCGTTATTTTGCAGCCAAGAACAATTCATGAAAACTGACAGTAAAATGAAACACGCTCAAGACTAAAGAAACTAATGCGTTAGGGTAAAAAGAAATCTAGATTTTGAAATCAAAGGCAATGCAACATCTCAAAGATAGGGTAAAAGACAAATAGCATTTGAGTTTATGACCTAGATAAGCCTACATGTTTGATTCTTTAAGCGCAAAAAATGGAAACTCGTAAATTTGATTCCCGAATATGTCAAAGAAAAGAAATCTTTGAATTCTTTCACTTTCTTATACGTTGTCTGACTTCTCGTATCTCGGAAATTTATTTCATTTTAATAATAGTTAATAGAAGAATGCTTCAAATTGATTGAATGAAATAGTTTTTTATTCCAAGGAAATTGTTCAAACAAACATGGTGTTTTCTGGTATTTCTTTTAAATTTTATCTTGACTGGTTTCCCTTGGGGCGTTTACAAATATTTTAAGGTAAAAATATGGAAGAAAGGCCTTCAATTCAAAAATGTCTTTCTATTATACATGGAAGGTACAAGGTTTCTGTGAATTTACGACAGCAAATATTTTCTAAAATACAATTAATCAGAAACAATGGTTTGTGTACCTGTTTTTGTACATGAGAATGAATAACTTGCCAATACTTAATAATAGGGCATTTACACAAAACTCAAAAAGTTCATTTAAGCTCAAAACGTTTAGATAGCATTTAGCCTTTAGCTTTCAATAAAAGTTAATAATCGAGTAACTTTTATATACATGCCCGAGTGTCATCTGGGAAATTTTTAAAATTTATGTAGCTAAAATTTTCATGAACATGCGTTAATAGAGTATGTATTCCTCTCGTGTATAAAAAGACTTTTCATATTCATGAGTGAGTTGTTGTGCTTCACTTTTAGTATATAACGATAAGAATGATTAAATAATAAATATAAATGAATAAATAATGACAATAATTTATTTATTACATTTTATTATAATCTTAGAAATGAGAAAATACGGGAAATTGCAATGAAAAATAAGATGCTTTATACAATAAAAACTCTACTAAACTTATTTATAATACGTTATAAATTTACTACTGAAACTCTCTTTTTGGTTTATTGTAGGCAATGAAAAATAGCGCGTTGAGTTATGTAGGGCTGGCTTTCACTTTTTGACATAACTTTCATAATTCAGTTTTAAAGTTTCAAAATTTAACTTTCTGTGATTTATAAAAGGCACTAAAAGTTCTGATAAGATTCAGAACTTCTTATTCCACAAATATATATTGCATGCATACCTATACAATCCTTTTCAAAGCAACCATCATTAAAATATCCCGTAAACCAGAAGAAGTTTCCTCCTCTCAACTTTCTCGTATACTTATCAAATAGGTACTTTTTGTGTTTAGCTTCGTAGTATGGTAAAGAATATCAAGTATGCATTTTGGTCCCTTGCCGTTGACAGATGGATTCAAGAAACCGATAGAGATCTACAGTTCTCGTGATTATAGACAAAAATTCAACCGTCTAGCTTGCACAAAATGGCAAATCGACAGATAGTCAGCTATCGATAAATTTGTTCCAAAATTGAATACATATCTACTATTCTCGTAATAAAGCCATATACCAAATTTCATCTAGTAAGTTGTATTTTTGTGTTCTCATATCTCCATTCACGCGGTTACACAGACATACGGACTTTCCTTTGATTGATTTCGTCCAAAATTTGACAGGAATGTACAATTTTGGTACAATGATCGCATACTAAATTTAATACGTCTAGCTGGTTGCGTTTTTGAGTTATCATTTTTACAGATATAATAGCATCCACAGATATAATACCAAAAATGATATTTTCGGACTCGGAGAGGTCTAAAACGTTTAGACTCATTAAAATATCAATGTCAAATTACGACAATTTCCTTTTTTTAAGTTATAGCCATTTTAAGATATTAAAACAAATTGGAGCTTTGGAGCTTTTGATTACTATTCTCATTGAATTATTGAGGGTCGTCATTGTTTGGTGGTAGAGTTTCGGCTTTGGGATCTGAGAATCGCAGATTCGAGACACGATAACATCTAACATTGGTTGCGAATATAGCGGATTTTTTTCACATCTGGTATGAACATGAGACTATACATCTGTTTCAACGGCAAACGCGCTGAAAAAATTGGAAAATTTAAAATTTCTTGAGATAGGTGGTGTTAGACTATCAGACCATTGAGATAGGCGGAGTTGTAAGAAGTGTAAATAAGGTGAAATCAAATGAGAAAATTGACTCAATTTTACTTCAATAAAATCTTTTATTGAAAAGGAAAGATACTTTTTGAAGTAAAAACTTTAAAAAGTTGTCTATAGGTGCTTCAAAAAATAATTTGTAGTAATACTTGAAAATTAAAGAGATGGTCAATTAAATCTTTGACAAAATCGTTGTATTCAGTCTTGGCATTCAGTTAAAGAAGTTTCAAGCTCACAGCTCACTTCCCAGATGGAAATTAACATAATTTTCTCAAAATAGGCTTGCTAGAATTACGTTCTTCTTTTGTCACTCTTCGTATCCTTTTCTACACCCTTTTTCTTCTTATCTGTCTCGTCAGTCTTCACCTTCTTGTTTTCTCCATCACTTACATTCTCATTATTTTTGCGCTTCCTCGCCACCTATCTTCTACTTTCTTCTTCACAGGTATTGCTGTCGTAAAATGCATGCGTGTCTGATGGTATAAATTTCATCTTGTACTGTAAATCAGTCCACTTATCGCGTGTTCTGCTGTCGAGAAGTGTAGACACAGGGAAAAGAGAAGACATACTCTGTCTCAGGGCGACTTTATCTCATACCATCGCCTTCATGGTCTTTTTTTAGTGCTTTTAATATCCACGGTGCAACATACAAACATCTTTTTCAAATTCCAACTCATTGTGAGCCAAAATTCATCAAAAAGACTTTTCCTTTCCTGTTCAGGTATCGTATCACATCCCCTCTTTTTTTTTTATTCCTGGCACATTCGGAAGTTACACTTTTTTTCCTCAAGAGGAACATCTTGCACTATCCGCTTATTAGTTTTCGGATCTGCTCTTCTGAATCCCATGTATGCTTTTCCTTTCATTCGATTAATATTAGCTCTGTTCCTCTTCCAATCTTTCTTGTTCGAAAAGGTGTTCCTACTTATGCGCATTGTCTCAATAATACTGCTTTGAAGATTACTTACTTGGTCAGCTGGTTTAGAAAGGACATATCACTACTTTCATTCGAATCTGCAACATTTCTTGGCTCGTACTGCAACATGCCACTATCCATGTCAAATCGGTAAAAATATTACAGATATTATTCATCAATGCATACAATAAGGTTTATAGCTTATGCCGAGTTATGGTCGATTTGAATAGAAAAATAACGCCTATCTCATGAAACCTGCCACTGCAACACCCCTGTCTCACGAACATAGTACTTGCCAACTTCAGCTTATAATTACCTAGTTATTTTTCATGCTTTATCGGTGAAACTGGATGATCTGAACTAAGAGCTGTTCATTTTTCATACAAACAATTAATATAAACAAAAAATTATTAATATGGCTTACCCCCTCGTAAAAAAAGAAGTCAAGAAGAAAGAAGTCAAGAATGACATGAAGGGCTCTGAAACACACTGAGATAGGCACTGTTGTGGTAAAAACTAGTTAGGTGGTGTTATCATTTTTTCAATTTGTGCGCTACCTGTTGGTCTGACGGCCAAACAGAGTCCGCCAGTCAATCTGCCATCAAAATTTACATGAAAATGTTTATATAACTCAAAATGGCCAAAATCTGAGATACGTGGTATTGCTTGTTAAGCGACGATGTGTCGTCTGAAGTCAATCGTCCTCACTCTTGTGTGGAGTGGAAGTTGTGTGGCGACAGTTTACTATTACAACCACATTTTTGGTGAAATAGAGATATGTTTAAAAGCTTAATTTCATTTCAGAGCCGTCCAAGATCGATATTTATTATCCATCTAGTTGTCTGAAAAAAATATTTCAGGACCCTGCTTTAAATCAAGGTAGTTATATAAACGGCTCTTCATATCAGACCATTAAAAGCCGTAGAGGCCATCTTACCAAACAGGGGATTTAGCAATCCTTTGTAAATCCGTCTATTTAGAAACCTTAATTTCATTTCATTGCCGTCCAAGATCGATACTTAACATCCGTCTAGATGTCTGAAAAAAGATTTCCCTGCTTTCAAATAAAGCAGTTAGATGAATACCACTTCAGACCATGCTAATACTTACCTCTAACAACTAAAAGCTATTGAGGACATCTCATCAACCAGAGGAGTTGGAATTCTTTTGTAAATCCATCTACTTAGAAACTGAGATTACTTTACAAAATATTTCTATCCTAATGTTTTCTTCTGATTTTTGTGTATAGCACATGACCTTCTGAATTTTATTTTCTTCCACAATCTTTGAGAAAATTATAACTTTTTACAAAAGAGAAGTTTGTTTAAATCGACAGTTTTTAGTGTGTTAAAACTTTGTCTTTGTGAAAACGTGATTCAATGAAAGAAAAATTGTTAAAACGCTAACTTCGCCCGGGACGGATTCAAACTCATTCTTTATTCATTATAACTGTTTTATTAATCCTGTTATCACAAAATTATTTCAAGATTTGGCTGTAAACAATATTTTAGTCTTTTATTTTAATGCACGTAAATGGCCGCAAGTGGCCAGTCATGTAGAATGAAACACACTTCTATTCCTTTTGGACATTTTTAAAATAAAAAAAAAATTCTTGACTTGAAGAAAATTATATAAAATCGGAGACACTTTCATACTTTCGTCTATGTTATTTAATACCTAGTTTTATTCTAATATATTTTGTATCCATGCCTTCTAAGCATTCTTACCTTCTGAAGTTTCTTCAAAATCTGGTTTTCAATGCCATAATCCAAAATATTTCCCGACTCTTAGAAAAAGGCAGCTGAGAAGTAAGCATCGTAGGATATCAGGCGAGTCTATTTTGATAAGTTATGAGATGTCAGAACAGTTGTATTTATTACAAACCTGTTATTTCTTTGTGACTTGCTCCCCGTTTCATACCCTCTCAGCAAATCCACTTGTCTGTCTGAGGTCGAAGGTCAGCCACTTCACCTGAAAGCCAGAGATTTTCTGTCTCTTCTTTTTGGGTGTTTCTGTGTACTGCCCGAAATACACCGGAAATACAAATATTTGCTTTATACACTCGGTTACAGCTTGTACTTGTTCAACCTAGAAGAAATCGGAAAGTCAAATATTTGCATCGCTATTTTAAGTTCAACTAAATAATAGTTTTTATTTAAGGATTTGTCATAATCCTTTTCTTCACTTATTTCAATGACTTCAGAAATAATTACTTTATAAAGTTTAAAATAGCCCATATGGCTTAAAAATATATAATCTTAATATTGACCAAGACCATATGACGTTAAAACGGAATAAAAAAGCCATGAGGAGTTCATAGAAAGCAAATTAGAAAAGTATTCACGTTTACGTAATATATTTGAATTTTTAAATTTGCTAAGAAATATTCTTGTAATATTCCTTGTGGTTTAGCTTCAATATAGTATTTCTACCATTCTTTTACAATTTGTTTTTTATTATTCCTTTTATTATTTCCTATTTCTATTTTTATTATTTCCTATTTTTTAGTCTTAAATATACTTGATGATTCATATATGATGGAATCTTAAAAGGTTTTTCTTAATTTCATTACCAGATAGCGTCACTCATATAGAATCTATTTTTAAATAAAGTTATTCAAAAAACTGATAATTAAGTCTAGAAAATATTAAAATGCTGTGCTTTCATCAGGACCACGCAATTGTACAAAATTTCAGAACTATAGAATATTAGGAAATGAGAGAAAGTTGATTTTAAAATTCCATCTTTACTAATATGAAACAGGTGAAACGAAATTAAAGCTTGCAATAAAGAATGATATTAAAAAACGATTGAAATATTTAGCAGGTGGGGAAAGAACCAAAATGCGATTTTAAAGAACGTCGTTATTTTTATTTGAAGATCAGTCTTAATATAAATTGCAACTCTTCATATTAATTAAAATTTTTAAAGTTCACAACACAAATTTAATAAAACTTAATCACGCATAGTTCTGCATTCTTTTTCAGTAACTATTCTTGTGGCAAACAAAAAGAACACAGCACTTCCTTAGTCTTCATTTTCGCTCCATATTTTTAATTACCATTGTAAAAAACAGATAGCAAAAACAAGTTTTTATTATTGTACCTTTTTTGGTTTGACCATGCATTAAGGTTTACAAAGTGGAAAGTACAAATATATTTATCTTTTAAAGGAAATGGAAAACGCTTATAATCTAAAAAACTGAAGTTGATGGATCTATTTTGATGGGTTTTATTATGTTTTTATGGGTGATGTTTCTTTAGAAAATAGTTATTTTGCTTAACATTGGATTTATTTTAAGAAAGTAAATTTTCTCTTATTTATTAATTTCTTAACATATGTTGGTTGAGATGAAATTACTGTAAATAATTTTCCAAAGAAAATTCAAAAACGTAGGTGTTTAATTTGCAACAAAATTTTAACTTGCTTTAGATTCTGGATAAGTAGGTGAAATTTATCTGGCGCTCTTTAGATAAATTAATCCGTTTTCTCTAAAAATATGTTTACTACGTAGTAGCATCATATCATTATACTGTTAACGAGCTTCTGTTATGCTAATGTAAAAATTGATCAAAGTTTAATATTGTGTTAGACGTTACGTTAAGCTAAACTATTTTTAAATATTATCCAGCAAAAATGTTTCAAAACATGAAAATATGAGGCTGAAGATGATGTGATTAGAAAAATTGTTTGTTAAATTTATGGACTTGTGAACTCTTAAGCACTTTTAAATATAGAAGATTTAATTATGTTAAGAATTCACATGTTTGTCTTGCTCTCAAACGAGTTTAATAATGTCTGGTAAACTTTATATACTTTCTAACTTAGGCTCTTTTCGCATTAACTGACTCTTCAAAATACAAATTTTAACACGTTTAAATACATAAAACAAATAATCTTTCTTTAGAAAAGAATATAATTGATAAGTTGGGTATCGTACCATGCATATAGTTTTATGACAAGATGAAGAACACCGTTTTTAGTTCCTACGAATAGAAATATGTCGGTTTTTATTTTTAAATTTTTTGTAATTGCAAATACGACTCATATCAAAAGAAAGGACATTATAAAATTAATTATTAAACTGCAGACAAGAAAGGGAATTATTTAACTCGAATCATCATGTCTGATATATTTGCCCTTTTAGGCATCTTTCATAATATCTTATGAAAAAAATATAATTAATGTATAGTAATATTGTATCATGCACCACGTAGCTTTATAACAGAAAGAAATATATCGGGCATTTTTTTACAAAAATAGAAAATTAACAGTTTTTCTTTCTAAAATTGTTGCAATTATAAAAGGGACTTGCAACATAAGAAAGGACAAAGAAAGAATGGCAATATTTGAGCATTCATTTTCTTTCTTTTAATAAAAATAAATTTATGACCTCTGCCACAGTTAAAACGTGGAATCCGTTATTGCATAGAATAACTAGGTATTTCATGAATTACCTAGTTGAATACCTAGTTATTCTATGAAATAACTGAATTATACGCTTTAACGGTAACATACACTCTGTCCCAAAAGTTTATAGAATCTTGTATTTTGCCTATATTTTTTGTTGTATATGATGTATTTCGATGTAACTTTCTGTATAGATATGTTATGTCTAGTAAATTGAAAAAACAGCAGTTCTACCCCGTATATTTAATTCCAATATTTAAATCGTAGAATAAACTGAAATAACCTGTCCCAAAAGTTTATAGACAAATGCAATTTTATGCAAATATGGTATCGGTAATCATGACGTCGATCTGGAGCCTAATAAATACGTTGTAAGAAAAAGAAAGCGTTCGTTTGTTCTGCGTTTCAAGATGCCTAAAACGTAGCAGCTCTCTAATGAAGAAGTGAGTAAAATTCTGCATTTGAAATTGCTCTGTAAGACTGTTAAAGAAATATTGAAAATTTTAAATCGTACTAAAAGCATGATTTATAGTGTATTAACTCGTAAGACGCCATATAAGCCAAAATCTCGTTCGGGAAGACCTCGTGTGACGGATATTCGCAGTGATAGACAGATACAAAGAATGGCTTCAAGTCAGAAAATGTCGGTTCGCGAAATTACTGGGGCTTTTTGGTTGCAAATCTCCAACAACACTGTTCATAGACGAATTATAGAATCTGGTTATATGATCCACGCAAAAATGGCTCGCCGATTACCACTCTCAAAGCTTCACATTAGTAAGAGATTACAATGGGCTCGTAATCATATGTCATATGGTGATAAATGGATGGCTATCCTTTTCAGTGATGAAAGTAAATGGAACTTCGATGGACCTGACGGGAATATAAAATATTGGCATGATTTACGAAAACAGCCCGGGAGCTTTTTTAGTAGGCAAAATGGTGGTGGATCTGTGATGGTGTGGGCGGCTTTCAGTTTCAACGGTCAAGTAGGTTTGGCCTTTTTAAATGGTCGACAGAATTCTCCTAAATACATAGAAACGCTAGAAAATCATCTTATGCCATTTGCAGAAAACATAGGGGAACGAAATTGGTAATATCAGCATGATGATGCTCCCATCCATATCTCCAATGCTACGAAAAATTATTTAAACTCGAAAAATGTTACTGTTCTTGAGTGGCCACCGATAAGCCCTGATCTAAACCCAATTGAAAATGTGTGGGCATTATGTCTCGGAAGGTATATGAGAATTGAGGGCAATTTTATTCAGTGAATGCCTTGAAGATAGCCTTTGGAAGTGTATGGTACAACTTGGAACCAGAGATATTACAAATCTTAATTATGTCGATGGAAAAACGTGTATACAATGTCATACTGAAAAATGGAAAGATTTTAAGCTATTAAGGGGACATACGACTGTTAAACATCGAAAATTTTCGATTTTATGAAAAAAAATATTATTTCCCTGTCTTTTCTGAACAATATAAAACAATCCGCGTTAAAAAAATTCCTATAGTTCTGAAAGTTAAGGAGTAAAATTTATCAGCTCTTCAATGTAAACATTGAATATGGCCATATCTTTAAAGCACTATATCTCAAAATGTGTTTTTTTTTTGTTATTGCGCGCATGTTATCTTAGGAACTATTGAATATTTTTAGATAAAAGTTTTACCGAATGTGTATTGTGCTATGTTCTACAAACTGAACCAAATTTTTGCACAGATTTCTCCAAATAAGTTTTTTTTGGTAGTGGTGGTGGGTTCGAAAAGTTGACATTTTAACAATTTTTAACATTTTTATTTTAAATTGGTATATAAAATAGAAATTAAATTTAAATGTTAATAAATTGAGGTTCAGTTTCTTAAACAGACTGTTTGGATTACTTAGATACCTAAAATATTGTGTTTAGATAAATATCTTATCCGTAATCATGCGCGCAAGGTGACTATCTCATTTTTCTCCAAAAATTATACCCATATTTATTACTCTCTCAAATAAATACAAACCAATATGAAGGTTTGAAAATGTGTGTACTATAAGAGAAATGACAGATATTTTTCTAGGAAAAAAAGTGATTTTGTGAATTGCATTGTTTCAGAGATATAATGTATCGGATTTGAAAGTTTTCCACCATTTTTCCGAGGTCTAAGAGTCGTATGTCCCCTTAAGAACATTGTATTGCGCACTTTTTCTTGAAATGTCATATATTCTATAAACTTTTGGGACACCTAATATTTCCATTTTGTTATATAATTGAAATACAAATTCTTATTTTAACTAAATATTTCGTTGAATGCAAGTCGCATATGGTTTGAATAAACATATTTGTAACTGGTGTTTGTATGCCTTTCCGTTTTGCTAAAACATATATTTTACTAGAGTCTATAAACTTTTGGGACCGAGTGTATATAGGGTCAGTTGGGGTAATTGGGGAGGAATTTTGCAGACTATCTTTTTTTTCTCTTTAAAAGGATAGAAAGAGATGGAGAAGAGATCCATATTTTTTGTTAGTGCATAAACGTATTCTACAGGGTTCACTAAACAATGCATCCTTTCAAAAATAATTTATTAATTAATGTACCTCACTTTTAGGAGCGTTTTTATTTTACCCCGAAGTGTTCAAATTACACCAGAGACTATAGGGTAATTGGGAACACGCATTTCGGCTTCTGATCACAGTAACGAATTGATTTGAAGATAATATTTTTTAAATGATTAGAAACTACTGTATATATCCTCGAAATGCATTTATAAGTGCATTTTCCCAATTATCACAAAATACTGCTTTTTGAATGCCTTTCAGCAAAAATATTTTCTATTTTATGGAATATCACATATAAACTATAATGACTATTTACTACCTTCAAAGTATTTGTGTAATTTATAATTTACTTGGTGTCATTTATAAACATTCTAACATAAATTTTGTCGGGAAAAGTTGGGAAATGATTCTTTATAGAAACTGAACCAACTGAATATTATGACACACTATAAGGAAATATGTAAAACTAAAAACTCGCACATAAAAATTAGCAGAAACAAATAGATAAATTTCGCAGCAGAAAGTGGATTTTCCACTTGAAATCGAACCTTCTATTCACTATTTTACTAATTTCTTTTTACCATTTACACTGCCTGAAAACCAAATAATTCTTTCTTACAATCTACTTCAAAGATACGATCTGGGAGTATAGCTTTTAACTGACGCACAGAAATGCCAAATTTGCAAATTTGTCATTTTTGATTTAGCCAAATTGGTGGTTCTCAAACCTGTAATATGATATTCACCAACGTCAACTTCTTGAATCCCACAGAAGGACGAATAATGTGCCATCATTCTGACAACTCCAAAGTTATCTATCAAAACAAACATATTTGTTAAAAAATAAACCATGAATAATTTTTCAATCCCTCCTCCATCTTCACAGCCTCCGATTCTTTTTGAAAAGAGCCAAAATCCTCATCTTTAGATTCTTCCATCAGTTTCACGCTTTCTTCTTTCTCGTCAATAGCTTCTTGTTTTCTTCCATACTTGAAGTCAAACGGCTTCATATCATTATTAACAAAGAACTTTCATACGTAAAAAGTAATATGCACGTAGTGGTGAATTGTTTTAAAACTTCAGTTGTTAATTTGACATAAAACAGCGAGCTTTACTGACACGACAGAACGCAATCCCGCTTCTAGATTTAAAATTGCTTCCTATCAAATAATAAATTATTCCAAATACATAGAAAAATACGTTTTTGTTACTTTAGAAGAATGTTCCCAATTACCCCACAGGAAAAATTAGCAGAGGTAATTAAGAACACTAAACTGTTCTTCAAGATGATATCCAAAATTGAAAATTGAGGTTAATTCGCAATTTTTATATCCTAAAGATCTAAGAAATATATAACTTAGCTTGTATATAACCGGCGTAGAGAAAGAAAAATTAAACTTGAGAAATTTTGATTTCACTTTTCTAAACATGACTGCAATTAAAGGTAACAAACGTTACCAAATAACATTGCAAAAAGTAGGAAAGTGATTTTCTTCTTCCTCTAAAGTGTCTTAACCACAGCACATGTTTTTCAGTTCGCTAGGGCTTCAGAATTGCGCTCTGTAGTCACCGTTCCCAATTACTACTTGTTCCCAATTTCCCCGCCTGACACTATTAAAATTATTCTGAAAGACCTGATAATGTTTCGTGCACCTCATATATATTTTAATTTCTTACATAGATAATGTGACAGTTTTCAACACAGTACCTATCTTCCTATTGCGGAGATTACAGGTTACAAATGAAAATAATTTATCACAGATCTGTGCTACATAAAAAATAATAAATTTATGGTAATAGTACTAGATATGAAATCCATACTCAACATTTCAAACACATAGTGACATCTCCTTTACTGTACCAATGAATTAGTTCGCCTCTATTCTCCAACAACCACCCATTTAAGTTAGTAATTTTTATTTAACGGAGAATAAAGAATCCTAATTTTTAACTACGAAGATCTGTAGTGTTCCGAAAGAAATACTGCAAGGATTTAGCAAATTAATTGCCACAGATGTTACGTATAATAATTGTAAATGCTGTTAAGATACTCAAGGGACAAATGAAGCCGCCCACAAGTTATTTGGCCGTCTAAATAAACATTGGAGAAATGAAGGGTCCCTATTGTCTCGTTCCATTTTAATGCTGACATTTTGGCAAAATTACTGGGGAAAAGCCTCCCTTCCTCATCAACCTAATATGGAATTCTGCGCTTTCTAATTCCTTTTTTCTTGCTTTCATTTTTAAAATACCCCTTAAATTATAATAAAAGCAAGAGCATTAGCGTAACATCTTTTATATAGGACATCTAAGTGTATATCTGAGAGAATACGCTTCCATTTCCATTCGGTAATAATTAACTTCAAATCAAATATCCATTCTAGCAATACAATTCACTGAGATTCAAAGTTTCACAGTAGTGCTGCATTTTGAGATTTCTAAGAACTCCAAGAGTTTCTGCGCTTAATTTGCACGACTGATAGAATTTTTCCACTGGGATCAGAAGATTATACTCTTGCGCCATTAAACCCCAATCAACCAACCAGAAGATTATAGGCCCAGGACAGGATTCCACTAAAGATTGTCCGTGTGGATAGGCCTAGTGAACGCTAAATATGCCGTCATGAATCAGGCAACCTCGTGTTTGGCGTAGTGTTTAAAAGCTGAGTTGCCGACTCAAATTCTGTCCGCGTCATCTGGCCATGGTTCAAAATTTCCAGGTCCATCCCATAATAGCACACGTGTGTCTTCAGAAAGGGATGTCAATCCCTCTTTTTGTTGTTCGCAATAGGTATTTTAGAAAGTAGTTATAAGAGTGAATTTAATAAATAATTAAAAAGCAAAATTATTTTGTAATTTTTCTGATTGCTGATTCTAAAATATCCTTTAGAATTACAAATTATTGTAAAAAATAAATTTGCATAAAAATAAATTTATAGCCATGAACTTAATATTGTTATAATAAAAAATGTTATGTTAGAAGAAATATGAGACTCATCATTTTCAGAAATATTTTATTTGTTAATTTATTTCAATTTAGTGTCACGAAAACTTTCATTCCCATCATATAGAAGAAAGGAGAGTAAATGTACGCACCTGGTGGCTTTTAGCTTATAAAGGTAAAGTAAAATACAGAGTTAAATTTCACAAAATGTTCTTTATTTATCTATGAACCAATAAATCTGAGCTACAGGATTTTGTTTCTAATCATTTAAGTAAGAAAAATAAAAATAAAAAAACGAAAATTGCGTACTCTTGGCCTACTTGGAGGGTAAGAATACGCAAGTAGGGCGGCTAAGAGTACGCACTGGATCTAGTCTAATAATAATTAAATACATAAGAGGCACTGCAAACCTCCTGCTACTACTCTTTGCACAATACACATTGAATTCATCTTTCATGACAGGAATTCCCATATACTTAGGAGATAAGTAAGGTATCATCATCAGCAGAAACCATAGGCTAAGCTGGTTGATGATTGTTTGTCGTCGTAACAAAAAGTCAATCCTTTCTTTACATTTTCTTTTTTTCTTGTTTTAAAATTACCCTTTCACTACCCTTTCTTCCTTTTTAAGGAAACTCTGTATTTTATTTTTAATCGTTTTCATTTTCTTTCAAAAAAAGGTTTAAAAGTCGAAGGAGTCGTGATTTCCGCCCTAAGCCCAAGACTCCTTTTTTACTGGTCCATATTATCTTTTTTCCTTTTGTTTTGGAAACAGTAAAGTTGAACATTAAAATCTAACATTAATTTTATTGCAAGTTGCCTTTTCTGTAGGCGTAGGTATCGCTGAAAAGAAGACAAAGCGCGGAAAAGATAAAAGGAAGTAGGCTTATTAGCCTACAGCTTTCAATTTTTACGCAGGTGCACTCGTTGATCCTGAATTTTCGAGCCATTTCCCTTTCACTCCTGCCAACCTCCAACTTGGGGTTAACCACTTCAGTTATTTCCGCATGATAGTTTTCTATCTCTTTTCTTTTTATAAGGTGATATTTATTCTTAAATGTGTTTCTAAAACAAATACAGTATATTACAAGTTTGAGAGAAACAATGAAATACTCTGAGGACAATGTTTTGTACAACTAAAACTTAAAAAACAGAATCATGTCAAGATGAAACTATTTCGCAGTAAAATATTACGTTTGTATTTCAATAAAATATTGTAGCAGAGCTATTCATTTATATACAATTGCTTATTACACATTTACAAGAAAAAAAATGAAGTAAAAGTTAACGCTAGCTTAACTAAACCTTTATTAACTTTACAAGAAAAAAATAATCTAAAAGCTAACGCTAAAGAGTACATAGTGAAAAAATGCTGTGAACATTTGGCCTCCTTGTTAGTCCTTAACTAAACCGCCGCTAGGTGCCAAAACGCCATAGATAGATAAACTTAATTTACACCAACTTGTAGCTTATCAGTGGCGAATCCAGGATTTGGATCTGGGGGAGGGGGTGCTGAGGTCATAAAAATTTTGTATCGTCGTGACGAATGTCAAACGTCATAGCTTATGCAAACCAAAACACTTTAACTTAACAGACATTATGCACCTGACAATACGAATCATAAAGAACAATACAATACTTTCAATAATTTAATAAAAAATACAATGAAATAGCTATCCAAAAAATGTCTTCGACTCCGTCAACGCTACAAGTACAGGTGGAATGTCTATAAAAGTAGGGAAATTATCGAGCCTGTCAAGACAGAAAGCAATGTTGTTACGTTCTTATTATTTTTTAAAAGGGAAATTAAGAACAAACAGTTGTAGTGATTTTAAATAAAATCAAGAATTCTGGTTTAGCTCTGGGGGCTGCAACCCCATTGCCCCCCTGGATTCGCCACTGTAGCTTATGATACGTGCTTTAATTTGAAATATACCTTTAAGCACTTAGTTCAATTCTTTTAAGACAAATACTTGTATTCTATTTTTGAAAAATTAGATAGAAAAGTATGAAAAGTGATTTTTGCCTTGTAAAATGGAAAATGAAGTGCAGCAGACCAATGGTGATACGTCATATTTAAAACAGTAGCAACACTACTAAAACATCACAGTGGCGATTCTCTGCAGTGTTACCAACAAGGTAAAATTGTCCTGCGTCATCTTAGCCGCCCGCGTACTTTTACCCATCGTTCCCATAAATGAATCATTACCTTTATTGTCTATAAGATTATTTCTGATTAGACAATTTTATTTCTAGATAATTCTCACCAAAATCCCATTTTTCTTATGATTTATCAATTTAAAATTATTCGAAATCTTACTTTTGATGTTTCTCAGACTTCTAAGTGCCCAATTCTTTTGATCTAATAGATTTAAGGTCAGAAAAATTAGCCTTTAAGGTGAATGAACAGAATTCTTTTGTGATTAATCAAATGTTTAAATCTGAAGAATATTTTATCCGTAGAATTTTAAGAAATATATTTATTTGTGTTTAATTGTTTATTGTATATTTAATATTTTTTGTTACCATTTAATTTGCAGGGATTTGTGATTTTTAATGTATTGGTTTTAATACTAATTTTTGTACGTTTCCATGTGCAATTTCAATTGTGTATGCAAATTAATACTTTTGAGATATATATATAAATGGAAATTATCTGCTTTTAAACTGAACATGAAAAACGGAAAAGGCCGACTCCCCCTCTTAGACGGTTAATGTGGACATAAAATTATGGGAAATTTCCAGGGTTTGATTTTCTAAAACTCTTACAATGAAAACACGTTAAAAATATTAACTTGGAAATCAGCCATACAAATAAATTATTTTGTAAGAAGTCCCTTATCATTTTAGTCTTAAAAATACCTCGTATAATATAATAACCTTTAATATTTTTTACAGTAAACCTCAAAAAGAAACTGATAAAGAAAATTCTCAGCATGAAAGTATCTTATATAAATCCAAAAATGAATTTGAATTAATAATTCATTATCCATACTGAGCTTCAGTTATCTTTTCCCAAAAATAATATAACTAATATGATAAGCTTTAATATTTCCGCCAAAAAAGCTAGCCGAAGAAACCGATCACGATAATTCTGAACGTGGAGTCTTCGCTTCAACTCCCAAAAGAGGATGTAAATCTTGGTCTCACTGATCGAAACAGAACAACGCAAACAATCGTTGCGGGGAAAATACCTGCGAGCTAGTCTATCTGGACAGAAATGCCACCTGCTCCTGTGCCCAACAGGACGAGAAGTCATTTTGAATTCGGCTTCCGTTTTCACTTTTAGTATGCTTCTAGAATAGCCAAAAGGGAACCCTTTCGTTGATCGTGGGTCTCCGTTTTCTTAGAAGAGAACAATTTGGAAAACTATGCGGGATAACATTGGACTGGCCCTGACGCCAAAAATAAATTGACCATCAAAGCCATCGACTGAATTCGGCTTTGTGTTCTTCAGACGTTTGACTCCATTGGGGCAATGGATACCATTGTCCTTCTCCAGGGCTATTTTCTTCCTACAGTACTAAAAGTGAGTTTTCTTCCTGAAATACAGTTCTTGGAAGCTTTTTTTTTCTTTTATGAAACACTGATGTCTGAGAAGCTGTCCATATAATGGCAGGAGTGAATGATTCAATCTTATAAAAAAGACTTATCACTGCTGGTAAAAGCGTTGAGAAAATTAGTCACGTTAGAGCCTATAAAAATTAAGCTAAAATGGGAAAATAAAAATAAAGAGAAAAATATGGAGTATACACTTTTTTCTTTTACTAAAACTGATGAAAGAGGGTTGTATTTGTTGCTTATGGAAACGCTTATATGATTAACCATCTTAGAGATCAAAAAAATTAAATTCAGAATAAACAAACAAAAAGTAGAATATGAGTACGTGCGTTTTCTCTTTTTGAGAAAATAATTTATAAGAAGCTGTCCAAATAGCAGAAGTGAATGATGCAATTTTGAATCTTGTGAAAAAGTGTGTTATTGCTAACAGTAAAAGCGTTGAGAAAATTAGTCACGTTTGAAACTGTGAAAATTAAATTAAAAATTGGAAAGAACTGAGGAGAATATTGAATATAAATCTTTTTTCAAAAAAAAACTTGTGTCTGTGAAGCTGTCCAAATAACAAAAATGAATGAAACATTTTTAGATCTAGTGAAAGAGACTATTATTGCTAGTAGTAAAAGCATTGAGAAAATTAGTCACGTCAGAGCCTGTAAAAATTAATCTAATTCAGAATAAGAAAATAGTGAGGAGAATATAGACTGGAGTTAATTAGAATACGTTTGAAAGTGCCTTCATAACTATAATGGCGCATTAGTTTAATTCGTTTTTATCGAGACTTGAAGAATTCGTTTTAAAATTAAACCCTTTGGAATCAAGATAATTAAACTGAGATATAGTTATTATAATTTACGCAAGAGCTTTTACAATAACAAAAATTGAATTTCATATACTTTGTATCACTGAAATGCTATTTAAAAATTATGTTACTTTTAAGAGTATTTTATATTCTTTAGAACTTTAAAGAAACCATTTCAAGGAAATGGGTACTTAATTAATGAAAGAATGGACATGCAAATTAATACGAAAAGGAATAAATAGGAAGGAAACTTGATAGGAAGCATCTTTATAAAATTGGGAATGCTTGTGTAATATAATCAACATGTCATGCAACTCCATAAGTTTAGATTAATTTTTAATATCTTTACATGAGGAAGAGTGTCATAATTTAATTAGATATTTTAAAATAAGCTTTCCATGCTAATGGTAAAACTCAGCACAGTTGAAAGTAAATAGTCTCTATGAACATTTATCAGGAAACTTTAAGTCTTGGACGGAAGATGAAGAAAAAATCTATTTAAATTGTTAATGATTAAAAAATGCCAGAATAATAGTAGAATAGAGGAGATTGTATTGTACTGTACAAATGCCATTATATCTATTTAAAGTGAAAAATTCAATAAAATATAAAGTATATCTCATACCAATCTTCAGGTAATTTCAGTTTTTCAAGTGCTTATCTGTCTAATAGTCTAAAAGTTCTAACCGAATCACGAATTCTATTATCTGGGCCTCCAGTATCTGAACTTCCTCGAATCTCCAAGCGTTCTGTTCTTAATATTAAGGTCCATAAGCTATATTTTTGTACTAAATCGATGATTCTCTACGACTCTATAATTGACTTTTCTCGAAAACGTCAATTACAACTTGTAGATCATCGATTTAGTACACCTTATGAACATTAATGCAAAGAATAATACACTTAAAACGTACATTTGTTTGCTCGCCACTTCCGAAACTGTGACGTCACAAAATGTGGATGAAAGGAAAAAGTGTTATCTTTTGGACAAATATGACCCCAATGGACTTTTTCCTACGGAACTACCTCAAACAGCAGGTGTATACGACTTCTCCAATACTGCAGGGCATTCGACGACGTCTTACTGATGCTCGTGCCAGCATGACACTTAATATGCTAAAATATGTGCAACGGGAAATTCAAAAAAGGGTCCAAATGTGCATAGTAGCTGATGGAGAGCAATTTGAACAACAAAAATGAATGTATCTTGTGATAATTAGTTGCTTTTTTTCTCATTCTAACACATTTGGTCATGTAAAATTGTTGGAAGTCACGAACAAATGCATGAAGTTTTAACTGTTCTATTCTTAGTATTAATGCCCACAAGCTGTCTCTACATCTTTATAAGTGAAGTGTTTTCCTTATATCGTACCGTTTTCGAGATAGGTAAGCAAATTCCGCAATTCGTCGCAGGATGGCGCTATAAATGGTCTCGTGGCATAGCGTATAACCACTTTTACTAAACCTAGACACCACTTTTCTGACTACAACTACAATTGTTCTGGAATTAAGGGGGTTAAAGGGACTTTAGTGCACCCCCTGTGTACAGATGACTTTGCATGCTTTAAGTGGAAGGAGCAGTAAGCTAAAAGATTTCTCCTTATAATAAAAGTTTGTATTTTATAAATTTTACGACGGTAGTAATGAATAAATTGGAAGTTAGTTTATAATCTATTACATAAATACATTTTTATCATAGTGACTTCCGAAAGCTGGAGGTGTTTAGTATCAATTGGGCAGATTTTTAAGTAAAATGTGCTAACCTGTAATTTCACTTAGATAGTTTTTAAATTCCATTGCACTCAATTCTTGAGTTGTATGCTACCAAGAGATATTTATTGCATTCCATAAAATAATTCATTTTTATCTTTATAGAAAGAAATGAATAGATTTTCTCTGTTTTTGCGAATAAAGTTTCTTAACAATCAGTGGGTGAAATATGAAATTATTGAAGGTCAGTTATACTCTGCATAGAAAACAAGAAATCTTTATACAATTAATAATATGAAAAAATACACAAAATGCAATACAAGAATACTTATATAATTTATTAACAATTGGAAAGAATACAAGATTATTACAATATTATTACAAAGATGTTTAGTCAATGGTTTCTTCGCTGTTTTTTTATTATTATCTCAGTCTGTTCTGGATCACTTCCTTTATATTATATTTAGTTGCCTGCTTTTGGTAGTACCTTACAATTTCTGGCCCGAAAAGGAAAAAAAAGAGTCCTGATAATTCGTTAAAAACTGTAACAGCTTAGTAGTACAGCGTCTAGATGAGACTACATACAGAAGAAAAAAAGTTGGATTGATACAGCATCTCCAGCGCACGTAAGGAAAAGATTATTTTATACTAAATCCAAATTATTCAATTATTTACCAAAAAATTCTGTCAAAAAATCGATCATACAGTATAATAATGGTTTTATTCAAGGTATTACTCTTACTGAACTCGAGAACTTTCGCAAAGTTACATACTTGTTCTTGCTGAATAGTTCTTTCATAGAACAATTTCCCGAAGTCATTGTTTTTCCGATTAGTGCGCTCCGTAAAACCTAAATAAGCAGAGTTAAGAAATTCCCAATCATTGTTGATGCTACACAAAAGAAAAAACAACATCGCCCAATAACCTTTAAGTCCAAAAATAAGGACTTAATCAAACAAAGCGAGAAGATGGCGGAAAATAATAGCGTACAAAGACACGCAAAATCTTTTGAAACTGCACCAGCATTCACGAATGACAAAATGAAGTCGAGTTATCTGATCGTTGCGAGGCTTCAAAGGGAAATTCTTGCTCGAAAACAAAAAGGAATGGATTCTTGAGAATGAAAGAGACGCATATGAAAGAAGGGGATTTCAGTCATTTTTTAGAACTGAGATTAGATGAGAGTATTAATCCTTCAGTGAAATGAAACTCTTTCATATTGAATTTCAATAATTTATTTATTCTTTCAGAATTCAGATTATTTATATACATGAAGTGAGAGAAAAGAAATAAGATTAGAATGGGAATATATTTTCTCGAAAGATAATTCCGTTCTGATGGGTTTTTTTTATTTATTTAATGATTTTCCCACTATTTGAGTATAGCGAAGGAGCCTTCTTTATTGGTTAACGCATATATGATTTTTCCAAACAAAAAAAATCATCTTTCAAAGAAATCATATCGTGTACTGCGGCAATCTGCATTTTTGATATATTCAGATCTTTCCAAATAAAAAATACAGGCTTTGAATAAATGTAATAAAAACAAATATTAAAGCACATTTTTAAGGCATTCGCGTTTCGTAGTTATAAAAAGTCCCGCCATTTTTTCGGTACGCTTTTTCTAGGATTTAACGTTAACAGGTAATACGTACAACTTCCCGCTGCGCATTCAAAAATGATCATAGACTGATATCACCTTAAATTTCATCTAAAAATAATAATCTGATCGTTAAAATCATTGTTCGTCTCTTTCATCATCTTTGATCGCTTAAAAATCACGTGAAGACTACGATAAAGGACTTCTGCTGCTATTTTCGAACAACTACAAATATCTTGCATTATTTACGAATTCCTCACATATAGCAATTTCATGAATAAAAATCACTTCATGTATTATGTATGAGAAGACGAATAAAGCTTTTGTATTAAGAAATATGAATGGAACTTTAAAGCGTACTGAACACACCAAATCGAACATCTGTTCCAAAATAAATGTTCAATGCGCATGCGTATTAATGATATAAAATATGGAATAACCATCTTCATTTCTGGATATTTACTTATACTCCTCAAACATCAGAAGAATTATGTAAATGTTGCAAAATGATAGGAATTTCACGCCCCCAGACACGTAACTTTTGCTGAGATCCTCAATAGCTAATCTCGAATATAATACATTCGTGTGCAAAATTTAAGCAACTTTCGTAAAATTCTAAAAGTTTGGAGTTAATATTCAAACAACTGTTCACAATCAGTTGTGGAGAATCGTGTAATATACAATCGGGGAAACTCACATTTTACAGTGGATATTCGGTCGCGAGGGCATTTAAGGACCAACCAGAGATTGCTGAAAATGAAAAGAATTTCAGTTCACCCCGTTTCACAGAAAGCTGATAATGATTTGCAACTTTCATCAATGGGTTCGTTCGCTGTGCGCAATACTTAAATGCATTTTCGTAAAAATAGCACATATTCTCGGGAAGATATAAAGTTTTTTTTTTTAAAAAATCTCAAATTTGTCCGCACGTTTTTTGCTTATAACATGCAGAATTTTCAACAACTTTATACGAAACTTGAAGAATACATGACAATATACCAGCAAAGCATTCTATAAAAATTTGAAGTACACATTTTGAATATTCAAGGAAATATGAGTATTTGTAATGTTTAATTTTTTTCATGTCTAAATTTTCATTTTTCTCATGACTCGCTCTCCGAATTTTATATAATGGAACTGCAACCATATATTCGGGAAATGGATGCTTGCAAATTAACAAGAAAAGCCCAAATAACACTGCCTCGAACTCTTTCGCTTAATTTCCAGAAATGTTCTTTAAAAAATTAAAGAATATTCCATAAATTTAAGCCAAACAAACTTCCATTCTTTTTTTCAGTTAAACTGAACCATGGTTATCTTTAAACCCAAGTCTTTGCGAATAAAACATAAAAGAATGATTTAGTTTGTGAATTGGTCAAGTCTTTTAGAGCTAAAACTAGGCAAGATTAAACTAGAAGAAATTAATCTTTAATTTCTTCTAGTTTATCCTTACCTAAAACATTTAAACAAAATCAAGTACGAACATCACGTTTCACATCACGCGAAGAAGCATTCTTTTTTTATACAAATAATCGGGGAAAGAGACACACACTTTGTTGAGAAAATTATGCGTCTTAAAAGTTCTTAAACTGCCTTCAGTACTTCAAATTACGGCACTCCTTAGTTTTCAGATTTAATTCAAGGTAGTTCATAGATTCTTTTATGGAGCGAAACAAGACTCAAGGGGATTCTCGTAATTGCGCATTTTCAAAAGGAATATTATATGAACTTTGTGATTGATGTGCCACTCTGTAGATCTGTATTCCCAAGATTTATTTATTTAGTTTCAAAGTACATTTGGAAATGAATTTTGGTTTTTTTTTTTTGTATTGGTATTTATAAATGTATTTTGGTACTTTTTTTTGTTTAGGAATATAAAGATTTTATTCTTTCAGCATCCCTGATAGTAGGAAGGAAAATCAGGAACTGATACAAATCGTTATTTTAAGAAAATTTGTAAATATGTCTCCTTGTTCCTTTTTTGCATGACCGTTATTCGCTGAAATTACTTGTAATGTAACGCCCGCGGATTTTTATTCTGCGTGTTACTAGGACTTTTGTCATCCCGTAGAGATTTGCTTCGCGAACTAATAATTAAACACCATTATGTGCGAGAGCATATGTGTGATAAATCTTTTTCAAAGCGCTGCTGTTCGATGATTTAGGGTCATACGATTTCAGTTTACATCCTGCTTTGTTTTGGTTATATTTTACAGCGCGAAGGTGAACTATGATAACAATGCTCATTTCAAAAATATGTTAAATCAGCAAATTAGGCGCATTATTGAATTCTACCGTGCAGTGATAGCGGGGTTTTTTTAGTCGAATTTTAATTTTTTTTTCTACCAATACCATTGAAATACGGAAAATCGTGGAATGAAAATGGAATCAAAACAAATATAATTTAATATTCAGGGCTCTATTTTCATTGATTTCCAGCTGAACAGATGAAAAAGCCTAGTTCAGATGAACTAATGTTTAGTCAATTCTAGCTGACCAGGTATTCATCTGGAATCCAGGTAAAATGATATTCTTTATCGACACAAAGTAAGGAACATATATATAACAAAAAAAAGACCAAGCATCGCCGGTTAAAAGTTTTAATATAAATTTTCTAAGATTCTAATTCTAAAATAAATTATAGATAAACACGAGTATTTTTTTAAGATTGTATGATTACCTTATCTAATAAGCGCCGTAAATTATTGAATAAAAGTGAAATTTTTGCAGTTATCTTTACACATAAAATGTATATTTTGTATATATCTTAAATTGAGTTTCTCGTGCACATAATATGAAAATACATTTTTTGTATAATGGAATTTCTTCTCATCAATTTTCTTTCCTGTAAGTGATTAAGAGTTTTTTCTCAGTCATTCGGTAACTGCAGTAAAAATACTTTTTTAATTCATTAGTGTTCTCAGACATGTTGTTTATTTAATTAATTAGTCTATTATTTTCTTGAATTAACCCCTTATCTGTATATGTTAAATTGCAAAAAAATGCAACTACATCATTTTTCGGCTTTGCCAATATTTTTAATTATTTAAATCTTCGCCACCAAAGTTTATTTCGTATCTTGTGGCATCTTTGGCAACTTTTAAAATTTAAACGGTAATTTTTAGTTTTATTAAATATCGTAATTTTTCTTAATTATTTTCTTATTAATCAACTTAAATATTAATTGCCTTAACTTTTTATGTCTTTTCCTTTAATGTTTCAAGTTTAACAAATTACAAATCAAAATTATTTAACGGGACTATTTGCTAGCCATTTTGAATCGCGGAGGTTTTTGTGAGTTAACAGTGTAGCGTCACCTGTCTGGAAGTATTCCTTTGTTTTTTGGCTTTGAAGTTGCTGAAGTGATCGCACGCATCCTTGAAGTTCGAGACCGTTAGGTTTTTTTCCTTCGGTTCTCGGCCTCTCAGACGTGCAGAAGAGTTGATTAGATATGCTTCTGAAAGAAGAGATGAAAACGTTTTTTGAAACATCAATTTAAAGAAGCGAAGGTATGCGGATGCGTGTGAATAACGACAACTTATTTTTCGTCTGGGCCTTCTGGATGCTAGCCCCTGCAGAGATTCCATTGTCTCTCAAGAAGTAGAAAAATTGCTTGTGATCACCAGCGTCATTTTTTAAAAATATATCCTGCAAGAGTCATGTTGATTGCAGTTTCAGCTATGCAAGTTTTGGTGAAATCTCGTAAGTGAGTTCTTGTGCAACGAATAACGTCCACCAATATATGTGAAACCTAAAGGCGTGTAAGTCTGCAACGGATTTTCAGTTGTATTAAACGAAATTGATTATCGCCGAAAATGTCATAGTGAAATTGAAGGTGCGAAAAGCATTACAGCAAACAAACTGGCTAACTATCAGTGCGTTCCAGATCTACATTTTTCTAGGACAACATTTGGCATATTCTTTCAATTCCGTACACAAGATCTCGTGTGAGTTTTTTTATTTTGCTTACAAGTTTGAAATCGAAATATGTCTTCACCTTTTTAACTCTGGCTCTGAAATTCATAGAGCAAAAAATTTCAACAAAAAAAAATTAGTTTTCGATGATAGCGCTATTGTGTATTGTTTCTTTTTAAAAGCTGCAGCTGTTTCTATGTGTAATTTTATGTGAATTGTTCTTTCTGTCTTTTCGTGTGCATCATAATCAGAATATATCCTTTTGTTAAATATGGCAGTAATTTTAATTTAAACAATATTTAATAAAAATATTTAAAATTTAAAATTTTTGGTTTTCTTTAATTTCTCTAATTGTTTTTACAACGCAATTGTATTATATGTTTTCAGCTATACGTTCACTTTGGCTGCTAATATTTTTGAGGTGCCTGAAAAGGTAGGTGCATTATTAAGGTGTAACAAAAATTGCATTTATTGTATTCATGTTTCTGCTCCCAGTATTCATTTCATATTTGAAATAATAAATCTAATTTTAACCTTTGGCACCAATCAAGAATTAACAATCCATAATTAACAGTATAAATGAAAAGTTTTAAGTTAATTGCTTTTTGTTTATTTTTCTAGAACTATATGACTGTAGAGAACAATTGCAATTTAATCATAATGCATGGAAAAAAGGGGGAAAATAGTTACATTAGTTGTTTTTATTCAAGAGAATTTTAAACTTTATATTTCGTAATTTCCTCAAATTCTTCTTTCAAAGGTGATTCAAAAATTATTCAATAAATAATTATTCATTATTTTTATATGATTATTTTATTCCTTCTAAATTTCTTATGTTTACAAAAACAACTATATGGCTGATTAAACTTCTGGAAAAGGTATTAAAAATTATTCAATAAATATTTATGATTTTAAAATTATTTTATTTTTAAATTCAGGCTTTTAATGATGAAGTTTCTCTTTGTAAAAAATAAAACGGAATGAAAGGATGAATGGTTTCTTAGTTTTGCTGTAGTCAATTCTAAAGTTCAAAATATCTTTTATGGAAAATTTGGGCAGAAGGAAGGACAATAATTTTTGCATACATAAAATTATTTTCTAAGGGATGCCATACACGTAACTATAACACATACTAACATAAACGTATAAAATATCTAATAATTTTGAAACGATGAATCTAATAGGAATTAATTTGAAGAAATTGTTGATTATTTTTATTAATGAAAAGTGCTTTATTTATTATCGAAATTATTTATATTTCTTTTACTTAATCACTATGCAACCAATAAAGCGAAGTGAAATAATGTCTTCTTAATTTTGGTGTAGTCAGTTCTGAATTTCAAAATATTTGTAATTGAAAATTTTACAGTTGGATAACACTGTTTAGGTTCTTAAAATTACTTTTAAAGAGGTAACAAAAATATAAAAAGTACCCAATGATGTAAAGAGGGTAAAGCTCGACATGGTCAGACTGTTCCAGACATTCTGGAGAGCTTCGCTCCAAAACACGTCGTTAGTGCCAAAATCCGATGAGAATTATCGCGGTGCGCATGAAATGTTTGGATTTTCATCTGGTGACGTTTTCTATGCGGCGCGCTAGACCATAAAACTGAAATAAGATCGTGGGTAAGGAGCAGCAAGCATATCTCACAAAAGCGGAAACCACAAAATGGGGGAAGAGGAGTAAAACTCTGTCGGAAAAGCGGGGCGGGGGTCCGCTTTGAAAGCGAGAGGAGGAGTGGGCACCGTAGCCCTAGGGGATTGAGGTGACTGGTTGTGTCGTTTGCATGGAGGCTCCATGAATGGCCCACCTAAATGGATGGGCTGAAAATTGGAAAGATCTGGAATGAAGCGCTTCAAATGGACTGGAACACTCCATTCGTGAATGTACTGCTGAAGAGGCTCCCGGGGAATAATATACTTCTTTCACCCTCAGTTGTCATTAATGGGCAATCAAGCGCCAATGGAGCCCGGGGAAAGGTATTTATTATTTTTCATCCCCTATTATATACGGCTTATAAAAGGTGGCAATATGTCCTAATGTTTTATTTCCATGGAGCCCTCTTAAGCTGGCATCCTGAGCACCTATACGCCCTTTGCCCAACCCCAGGTCGCTATGCCACTGCTAATACCCTCTGAAAGGCCGAAAATAATATAAACTATCTTCGGTTTGAAGTTCTAGCTTCCCTCTTAATTTATTCAACAACTTCGGACGTACGATTAAATTTAAATTCCAGTTATGATTATTTTATAAAATCACACTTGACAGTTTAGTAATATATATATATAACCAAAGCAGTCTGGCAATGAAGTTCGTAGAAAATTAGATAACATTATTAATTCCCATTCTGCAATCATTTACATAATTAAAATTAATTTCAGCGTATAATTTACCTCATCAATCCAAAACCTCACATCGTCTCCATGGAAATCTTCCTTTTGAATAGAAAGTCTTGTCCGATTTGAATGAAAGGAATTAACAGAAGAGACACAACCAGCTTAGCTAATTAAATATTGCATCGACAACTTAAATAGACTGGTTCTACATAACCCGACGCAGTTTAACAGAAATCGTAAAATAAATTAGCTTTCATTTGGCAATGGTTCCTCAAATATTAATTAGCCTTCTGCACACATTTGGAGGTGTTTGAAAACTACTCGTCATTCCTTATCATTTCTTTGGGTGTTTGGATATATTTCGATAAAAATACCCTCATCTTCATAAAATTATGTTTGGATTACTTTGGATTATTTACATTCATAAAATTATTTTCTAAGAAATGATTAACGTATAAATAATGCAGTCTAAAAGGATGATAATAATAATAGGAATTAACTTCAAATATGAAATATTAGCTTGCCTTTAAACTTAGTAAACAACACCAAACCCGTAATAAAATTTAACTACCTGTCATGATTATTTTATAAAATCATATTTGGAATTTTGTTCAAAAAAAAAATATGCGAATCTGTAGTAAATTATATTTGGTAGTATCCGAAAATGAATTCAGTACAAATTTAGATGTCATTATTAATTCTTATTTCTCAATAATTTACATAATTATATTTAATTTCAGAGTTTAATTTATCCCGCCAATCCAAAATCTCACATAGTCTCCATGGAAATCTTCCTTTCGAATAGAAAGGCTTGTCCGATTTGAATGAAAGGAATTAACTGAAGAGACACAACCAGCTTAGTTAATTAAATATTGCATCGACAGCTTAAACAGACTCGCTCTACATAACCCGGCACGGTTTAACAGAAATCGTAAAATAAATTAGCTTTCATTTGGCAATGGTTCTTCAAATATTAATTAGCTTTCTGTATGCATTTCGAAGTGTCTCAAAACTACGAGTGATTCCTAATTATTTCTAGAAGAGTATGAATATTTTTCGAAATTTAAATTCGATATAAGTATTTCTTTAAGATTTGCAATTCAGCTACGTATCATTCTCTAAATAATTGAAGATCAGTTATATAAAGACTTGGATGAATAAACTCAACCAAAAGTTGTTCTTAATTAGTAATTTTTCCGGGAAAGAATTAAAATAATTTGGGGAATATATGAATATTATTAAAGCATGAATTAATTTTCTTTGACGTATTATGAAGCAATATTAAACACATGAAAGAGTAGTCTAATCTGATTGAGGTTTTACAGTCTTCATGAAAGGATATCTTCATGAATATACGAAGACTTTACGATGTCCTTTTGTGAAGTAAATTCCTTTTGAAGTAATTTTGATATTGGAATCAGGTAACTGGCTGCTGGCAACCATCTGCTTCCACCTACCAGAAGCAAAAATAGAATTCCAATGCATGTCTTGAGACAGAACTCTATCTAAAGCTTTAAATGCATCTGTCGGGTACCAAATTTTCTCTTTGTCTGATACGAGATTTTCTTAATGTACTATCCTTTCTCCAAAAACATTCAGTTGAATTTTCAGATTCCATATGAGATTATTTCAATTTCCATACACAAAAAATTACTTAAAAAGGCATATATTCGGTAGTAGAAAATAAATTCAGCTCATCTAGCATTTTAAAGCACCATCACAAAATTGTGCTCGCAAAATCAATTTATTAATCACAAAACTTATTTTCTGAAAATTGCTAATAGCTCTCTTGACTAATTATCTATCTTGACTAAATTAAAAATTTTCATAATTATGTGATTTTCTTTTATTTTAGCAACAACTGTGGTTTAAATACAATTTGGCTCTACTCTCTTACTTTATATAATTATAAAAAAACTACTAAAATTGCAGCATCTAAAAATAGAAGTTTAGAAATAAAATTTCGAAAGTGTTTTTAAAAAAATAAAACTATTTAATGGCCGGGGAATTTACTATCTTGTTATTAACCCTTTGAGGACGACTGTCACGCAGGCGTCCCGGCTTCTCGTAACGTTACGCGTGCGGCCGTCCTAAAAGGGTTAAATTATTTCAAATCGATTTAAGACGGGAATGGGATGAAGTTTAGAATTTATTGGTGAATCATAGGTTAAAGCTGACCAGAAAGAAATAAAAAATGTTCATTTTTAGAACATGCTTGGATCTACTTTTTGGCTTATCATATGAGGTTCTTAATCGCTTAAGGACAAAACCCGAGTTAACTCGTCCTAAATACCGTAGGTTGCAAATAAGACGGTCCTTAAGCGGTTAAATGTTAGTATCAAATTTCCCAGAAAGTAAAACCCGGTCTTATATAATTTTTACCCCAAAAGACGCATTAGGGCTTATTTTCAAGGGATTTCTTTCTTTTTTTTGATGCACAATTTACATTGATTCATGATCAACCCATAATAATAAATCGACCCTTTCCCTTATAGCTGCTTGTGTGTACAAAGCATTTTCGGTCTAAAGAATACAAATGCCTGAAATGCGTACAGTCTTATCTTTCTTTCCCATAGTGATCATTAGAGGCGGGGTTTTTTTTCCATCCAGAAGAATTGCCGAAATACAGGTAACACTTGCACTTTCGTAACCAGAGGAGGGAATGTAGATCAACTAGGTACCCTTAGGATCAAGTGTCGTTTGAGCCCTTTGACCCATAAACACTGCAGTTTCATCCATAGCAATCATGTTAGAGAGTTGGTATTTAGAGAAGCCGATGTCATCTATGAAAGACTTGAATGCAAGTACACGTTTAATCACTTCAGTATCTTGCAGCTTCGACATTGTTGTCGATCCTCTTAGAGACAGTTCATATTGCAGAAGGAAGCCATCCCTCCTGCGTTGTGACGCTTTTATGCTTTAAATCTATTATTCAATCAAGTACCAATCGTCTCATCTCGACGATCTTAACTAGGATTTATTTAGGGGATAGGGCTTATAGTGCGAGCATCTTGAAAAATAGTGTTAGAGCTTCTTTTTCGATTCAGTCCCATTTTCGGCAGTTATTGGATATAGATATTTAATAATGTGACAGCTATGTATAGTGATTTTAAAATCTGATATAAAGCCATGGTACAAGATTAAAATCCGAACAAGTTGCATGGCAGACGGAAGTCCTCGAGATGGCCATGGATTCCAGTCTTGATGTATTATTTATTATAATCATCTTGAAAGTCGGTAGACAAAATAGATAAAACCAGGGGCAGAAATGAAGTCCTGTAAAGAGTAGAATCAAAATTTGACATTCCTATGATCATTGTTTTTTTTCTTAGCAGTGCGCTGAATAAGGATATTTTATTTCTAGCCACCTTTTATACAGAAATCATTGAGCTTCATTATTCCCACTTGTTAAGAGTGTTCCTTTTCATTAACGCAAATGTAGGTAACTTTCCTTTGAGAAGTCATCTAGAAAAATCATCTCTTTCTTAATTATCTCACGAAGCTTGTACTGTATTCTAACCTCGTTTTAAAATCTCGTGTGACAAAACAGGAATTGTTTCCTTTCATCCTTGCAATAAATATGAGCTCGTAACCTTATTCCAATTGCACAATGGCTAAGTGGAAACAGAAGCAAAAACTTCTGAAAAATAAATTTTAAAGTGTGATGATAGTAGTTAATTGTAAGTTAAGATATAGAGTAAATAAGTTGTACGATAAATTTCCTGCATTTATTTTTCCATTCCAGTAAATATATATGAAAACAAAGTAATAATTTATTCATTCCAAAACATTCCATTTTAAAAAGGACAAAAAGAAATGCTAAGTTTTAAGTCAGAAGAAACAAATTTATATTTTCTCAGTTAACATACATAAAACCATCTCTCCTTCTACTATTTTTATTCATTCCTATTGATCTTGCCTACCGTTTCGGTAATGAGGAAGTCAATATTGTTTTTACTTCCTTTTTTCGGAAATGTAGTAATTAAATCTAGATATCATTTCAACAACCGTCGGAAGTACATTTTCAACAATCATTCTCTTCTCAAGAGTTTCTTTTAGCATTTCTTTCTTTTTTATTCCTTTTTCATAAAAAACAAAGAAAGATTTCCTTTATTTTCTTTAGACTTGATTCAGTCAAGATAAAAGAATATGAAAACTTAAAACGAGACTACTTTGTTTTTTCTTCTTTCAAAGGCTAAATTATAATTCTCTGACATTTCGTGTTCCGTAGCAACATTTTTATCTCACTTATTTTAACAAAATAGTTTCGTCTATTTAATGCACGTAATTCATTTGGCTCCGAAAAGTGCTTTCTTTGTTGTAAAATTCATTGACAACTTAAATGACAACGCTGCTTTTAACGCTTTTTTTAAAGAAAAATTTTATTGAATTACAGTTCTCGGAATTTTTAACAAAATGTTAATAAAACTCAACACTGGAACTAAAGCTTGATGTTTACAAACTTTTATATGCATCCACATCAATGCTTTAGTGTGTATATTCAATAATGAGATGGCAGTATTTTTAACTAATGCAACCATTTTGGAAATGAATTTGGTGGTAATTAAGTACAAGTCTTGAATTTGGTTGAATTTTAAGCTCGTGAAAAAATGCAAAAGAATGTATGATCAGATTTGAAATGGGAAATCTACAGGATTAAATACGCACTACATATTCCAGAATTCAGCTTACTGATGGAGTGTCAATTGAATAATCACACTGTAACGCCAATGCATAGCCTTCTTTATAAATTCCTTTCTTTATTACTGCGGATGGCCAAAAGTATATGGTAAAGATCTTCATCTTCTTTCAAGATTTGATATTTCCAAAAACTCATCCCAGTCTTGAAGTGTGAAATAATGAGACTTTTACGCCTCTGCATAAAATTGCGTAAGCAAATTGTTATGCAGTGGCATAATAATCTCATTATTCCTTATATTACTCGGAATGGGCTGAAGATCTGAAAGCATACGGTCTTTGTTTCAGGAGACATGAGGAAAATTGAGGACTAAAATTGGAAAACGGTGTGAGTGCCAAATGCGGACAGATTGCGAAATCGCAAAAAACTATTCACACAAGCAGAAGGAATCTTCACACAAGCGACCTCTTTATACGCTCTTTTGAACTACTTAAAGGACAACCAGACACATTTCACTTTTACCACATTACAAAGCATTGCTCATTTGACACTTTAATGTTTAAAACTGTGTTTGAATTGTTTTGGACACTACATCGCTTACCACTTTTAGCCCTTAATTATTCTGCATCTAGAAATAAAATTTTCTATGCCTAAGTAATATTAAGGTAGTTCTTGGTTTCAAAAGGAATACACCAATAATAAGTACAAAGAAAAAAATTACAGTAAAATAGCGGGAGTATTCTCCGCTCGATTTTCTTGCACACTTCCACAATATTGCGCATTTCGTGTTTAGCTTCGTAGTTAAATGAAGAAATTCGAATAGGCAATTTGGGTATCTTCCCTTTGACAAACTGGGTCCAATCTACAGTTCTGGTATCGAGATCGTTACACTTTGGGTTATTGTATCGCCATGCACACGGACGGCCAGATAGAAAAACATTAACAGCTGTCGTCCAAAATTTGATACAGATCTACAATTTTTCTGTAAAGGCCAGATTTTTAATTTCAATCATCTAGTTTGTTCCTCTTTTGAGTTGTTATGCTAACAAACTGGCAGACATTATTCCGAAAATGGTTTTCAGACTCAGGGATGTCTAAAAAAATAGAGATCCGTCAAATTATCGAGGTTGAATGCTTTGACTATAGCAGTACTTTCTCTTTGTATAAAATAAAGTAAAAAGCGGAATATCAAGTACTAAATGCAAAATAAATATGTACAATAAAAGGTGCAAGAAGAATATAAGACAACAGATTGCCAAAGACTAGATACCAGCTAAATTAAGTGATTAAATGATAATTGACAAAAGTTTGTAAATTCAGAATTCGAAATATTCGTGGGAAGTACAGGGAATGCGTGTCAATAATTTTAAAATAAAACTTTAAATATTCACTTTATTTCAATATATCTTTTATATGTATATAAAAATGCAATTTTAAAATCATATTGAATATTACTAAGTTCAAAATTTTATTTTTAATCATAGGCTTTAAGAATAGAACGAAAATTACGGTGTCATAAGTTTAAGCATAAAACAGCTTTGATACAAATTGACGAAATCACACAGGCAGCTGCGCACGCATCTTGTTTTTGTCATTGTTTTTGTTTACTTTGTTATATAAGAAGAACCTGTCTGTTGGTTTGACGTTAATTCAAAATGGCTAAATCTAAAGAACATCATAAGAAGTATCAAAAATCTGGTGTATGAGAGCAAAACAGAAGCCCCTTTTAATTTATAATTCATTGTTATACATATATGGAATCTTGAATTCAATTTTTACTCAAATTCACCACCAGGTGGCGCCACTCGTGCAGAATAAAAAAAATAATTAATTTAATCGATTAACTAATAATTAAGTTCTGGAAATATATTAAAATAGTGTATTGTCATCTAGAACAAATTTCAAAACTTTGCCGTATAAGAAAATGAATGGAAAATCGATTACAAAATTTCATCTTTACAAACATGAGACAAGTCAATTTAAATAAGTTTGTAAAAAAAAAATCAATGCCCGTAGGAAAGTCCAAAAATAAATAACTGTCATTTGCAAAAGAAGAAGCCTATGAGAGAATTTCATTAAGTCTCTTGCAGGAGAGTCAATGATCTTGTAATGTTTACTTTTGAGGTGGGTAACTATTGATTGTGTGAACGAGACTTTAAAAGATTACAGTCGCTAGCCGAGAGGTTCACATAAAAAAGAACCAAATATTTTTTTAATGTAAAAAAACCTAAATCAGTCACTGATACATATTATTTCAACTGACATATGATAGCAATAAGCCGGAGATTCAATCATATTTCGAAAGAAGAAACTTGCATTTGGATTTGGAGCGTCTTTTCGCTTCATATGAAATTAATGGCAGCGTTTCTTTTCAGTGCTGAAATGGAAATATTTCGAAGTAATGTAAAAATTTCAGAACTGATACTGTATGTTCTTCAAGTGTATTCCTTTAAAAAAAATAATATGCTTGCAAATGCGAAATTCAAAAGAGGAAACTTGAAGATACTATTTTTTGTGAATCTTCAAGAGTTGATGCTAATAGAATTGATTCACGTGAGGTCACAGTCAAATGGCAAACGTAACTGCGCATGACGTCTAACATAATTACGCATTATCTTAAGCTGTACAGTACGTCCCTTTTCCTTCACCAAGAGGCGCAATGGATTTTAAAACTAAATTGATGCGGCGTATTTGAAATTTATCACGTGAGCATGAAATGATTCAGTTTCAATTTTACATTTCAAAATATCTACTTATTCAGGTTCAGTTTAGTTATATCTACATTCCGTTTTAAAGCGACACGAGAGCTATTTTGGGATGGACCTATGACGGTTCAACCGTGGTCAGATGACGAAGACGACACCTGAGCTGGCACGCTCCTCTCCAAACTTCCACACCATACCAGAGAAAGGATGTTTGCCCGACGACTCAGATTTAACGTGCGCCAGGCCCACATTAGTGCAATCGGGTTTGAACCTGAAACCGAGACCTTAAAACTAGACAATACATATTCAAGATATTAGAGTACATACTTATTTAACAGTCCTCTTTTGCTAAGTATTTGTCCAAGCAGAAAGCTACTTTTTCAATTAATTTTCAAAATTTAGTTATTGACAATATTAAAACTCATTTGAATTTTTAAAAATATTTTTTCTTTTTCTGTACACATCATAAGAAATTTAATAAAACAATCTTCGCAAAGAAAGGTACGCTTAACCCCTTCCGGTACGATTTCATCGTGAAAAAATGTGCCTGAAATCACCGATGTTCCCACTTAATGTTTACAAGAATAAAATCCGACTGGCCAAAAAAATTTAACTGCGACTTGTACCTAGTAGTTCTAACGTCAAACAATTTGTGATAATGATCAGGGATATTTACACAAATAATAAAAGGAGATACGATAGTACCAGACTCGATACACTAGAAATTTTTAACTAGATTTAGTTTTAGTTGAAATAACGGCCCATTTTGAAGCAACACGAGGGCTATTTTGGGACGGACCTCGTCATCTTGAACAGCGTTCAGGAGTAGATACTTTGTAGATAATAAGATACTTTCAGCTCGCATTCCCTTCTCCAAGTTTCCGCGCCACACCAGCGGGAGGACGTTTGGCCCCCTACGTATGATTTAGCATGCAACAGGCCCACATACAAAGCCGATCTTCAATGCAATCAGATTTCGAGCCTGGAGCGCTCCGGCCTGAGGCCGGGACCTTACCACTAGTCCACCGCCACCCCTTCAAACTAAATAAATCATTATCATATTCAAAAGTAACTTTAGTCACATGACGAGTGTAGCACGTCATTATACTGTATAGCAAGAAAAACCAAAGACAAGCTATACTCGTCATTTTACAGCAAAGGGTTAAACTAAAATAGACAGAACTATCAGATCATATTGACGAGTTTCCTAAAGCATATAAATTCGATACATTCTCCTATACAACTTTTATATTTCTACTACTAAATAGAGATCATTGCAAACAGCTTTCTCCCCCTGTCACAACCAGTTGGATAACTATTTCTTCTCAAACAACAATTATTCTAAGTCAACTTCGTGAAAGTTACACAACTAATGATCTTGCATCGTCTAGGCATTTGTTCTTTGCAATATATCGTGTCTCTCAAGAATCTTCAAATCAAAACTGCGTTCTTCTCTCTTTCGGTAAACACTTATCGAAGTACATAGGCGTACTGTTTTGCAAAAATTAAGAAATATTTTCTGTAGAGCCGTGTTCAATATTTACAGATCCGTATTTAAAATCTGTGCTTTTAAACTTTAAATTCAGAGTTATTCATTTCAAAACTTCATTATAATATTAAAAGTTTGCTTTCAAACTATATCGTTATGGAGATAAAAATTTTTAAAGAAAATTATATCTCGTGCACCCCTGCAATTTCTTATGAATAAGATGGGATACAGCTTTTAAAACAAAATTAATTAAAAATAATTATAATTTTTTTGTTTCATAGTCAATAATTTCCATGGTCTATTCTAGAAACAAGATATAAAAAAATTACATATAAACAAATGCGTATACGAATTCAGTCACTTCACATGACATCACAGTCACATGACAAATTTAATTGCGCATGCCATCTAATATCTAATTGCATGTCTTCTTACACCTTGCATTGACTTCATGTCCTTATCCTTCTTCAAAGGATTCCAAAATTAAATTGGCGTGTCACATTTAATGAGTCTCATGTAAATATAAATTGACTCCATCTTTTAGGTGCCGCATTGCCATCTAATATAAAATTGCTTATTGTCTTACTCTGAGTTGTGATGTCACAACATTTTCCTTCATGCAAGATGCGCAATGAATTCCAAAATTAAATTGGCACTTGACATTTGATGTGTCTCTTGTGAACATGAATTCACTGTATGAATTATAAAATTTTAAACGTAATTTAGACTAATAATTTTGGTGATGTTTGAGTCCATAATTATGTCATCGAAAAGAGCTGGATTGATGCAAAGTATTTAACTTGTAATTTCCGCCTCGGTCTGTTTTAAATAATTATTTAAATAGCAATTATTTAGCTCTTAGTCGTTGATTTTTTTAGCTCCCATATTTTAAATCGACAAAATTTTTTAATAGAATTTTCTTTAGTGAGTGCATTATCAATTATTTGCAACTGCATCCTAAATGAAACTTATGTTCTTTGATTACAACTCTTGTCTGGAAATGTTTTGCATTGTTCAAGAGCAAATGTTCTGCCGATGCAACACACTTCAAATTCATGTACAACTACATTGGAGACTACAGAGGTAGGTGTGAAGGTAGCCTGTCACATTATACTACTTAGAAAATAGCACGATACTTAGAAATTAGTGGTAAGTCGCTATCAAATGAAAAAAATGGAATCACTCATTAAGAGTCTATTTCAATTAAAGTCTTTCTTTCAAACAAAACTTATTTTATTTATAAAAATATTCGGCAATAGACTCGTCTGTGAAAGTGAGATGCAACCGTCACAGGAACAGTTTAAATGTTGATATCATGATAATGCCGTGAGATGCCAAAAATAGTTGCAATGCTGCAAACAAACGGAATGAATATTTGAATGGAAAGAATAGAATAATAATTTGTTTTCCCAGTTTGATTAACTACTTATGAACAAAAGGAGATTGTTGTCTCGATCTTAGGTAGGTGACTTCCAATTTGATTGAAATTGATTATTTGCAAATACCCTACTGGATCATTTCTTTTCAAAAATTGCGTTTCATTTTTGGTTCACAAATAAATGGAGATACATAATTTTAAAAAATTACTTCTGTTTTTATTTTATAACCTATTTGATTTTACTAGTATATTTTAACTCATATATCATAAAATTAGTTAATGATTTCAATTTATAGAATACATTTTATTAGTTAATGCGTTGGCTTATGTGCAGTATTCAGTACCATTTTTAACTAGGAGGGGGGAACTATGTGTGATGACTTAAAACAACTTCTTGCATATAAATGCAAGAGACTCATAATAACTATTACAATGATGGGAAAACTAACATTTCGTACAAGACTTCACAAAGCATAGTGCATTCACATCAATATCCAACTTTCTTCGCAGTTCTTAATGCACCTGTTTCCCCATTTGTGCCAAATGTCTTTCCCCTTAGCAAATCCCATCATCTCTCGCTGACTCTCTAATCATCAAGCAGACAGAAGATGATGAGATTTACGCTGGCGATGGCAAAGAATGTGCATCATCAACGAATTTCGTATTTCTTTTATCTTTTTCGTGATGTTTGCTGCATTTGTGTACTATCCCAATAAACAAAATGGTGAGCGAAAGATATAGACAGTTCCGAAAGTATATATGTTTGGAAAATGTTATCAAACATTTTCAAATGATCATTACGAAGACAAATCAATAACCGTTAAAACATCGTACGAAGTCATCAGATTAAATCAGTATATCGATTTAAATAACAAAAGATGAAAGTGTGGTAATAAATAACTTAAAAATTATTTTTTTCCTCGGAGAGCGCATAATTTATACATTTGTAAATTCTATTTCTAATAGCACATAGTTTGATTATCATAAAGTGGATAATCGGTTTCTAAGCCAAGCGAGTTATATCTTTAAACAAATATTTGAACAGCTATTTCCTAACAGCGCTTGTTATTTGATTGACGGTTTTATATTAGTTTATATTTGTTATATTAATGTCTCGTTTTGAAGCAACACGAAGTATGTTTTTGGATGGATATTGTCATTTTGCGTCATTTCGACACCTGAGCCGGCATCCCTTCAGCAAACTTCTATCCCACATCAGTGGGAAGTTTTCCGACCCTCGACGTGAAATTTAATGCGCACCAGGTCCACATGCATGGCGAATATTGGCTTAACCACCAGGGTTCCGATATTGTATGTATTATGAGTTATCTAATAGAAATAATTGAAAAAGTAAAAGTGATTATCTATTTATAATCCAAGCATGATTTTTGAAGTTCTGTCGCAATAACAAAGATATTGAAAAACGATAATGGAAAAGACTCGAATTCAATTATACTGGAAAAACAACTTAGTAAACAAGCGGGTAGAAAGGTTAGAAAAACATTGATGAAAGAATAATTAAAATAGCACTTCTGTATTCTATATTTTAATTATATCAACGTCCCGTTTGAAGGCAACACGAGGGCTATTTTGGGACGGACCTCGTAGTTTTGTACCACGGTCAGATGACGAGGACGACACCTGAGCTGGAACCACACCAGCGGGAGGACGTTTGACCCCCTAAGTATGATTTATGACCCTTTGGCCCCGAGGCCGACACTTTACAACTAGGCCATCGAGGCCTCAATCTGTATCATATAAAATGAGGGAAAAAACTCGGATAGAATATAACCTAAACGCTTATGAATAAATAAGCAAATGAATAATAAATAAGTAGTTATAACGATACCTACGCAAGATGAGGCATTAATTTTATTATGTAATTAATACATCAGAATCTTTCATGTCTTTAATCTGTAAACAGTAGAATTCGAATCAGCGTTGATTCTTTGTCGATCCTAGTAGGGTCGACTAAAAAGCGAAGTCTGAATACACGAGCGTGGAGAGGATAGCGTTCTTCTAATGATCGTTCAGTTTGCAAAAAAGAATTAAAATGTAACTCGTACGTACAAAATCTATATCTCAGTGCGTCCTTTTTTTATAGTGTCCCTATTACTTTCAAATAATCAAGCATTCCCAGTTAAGTAGTTGTAGATTTCAATTTTGGGTTAGAAAACTATAAGGAAACATCTTGGCAAGATTAAACTTCTTTAAGTTCCGTTACAAAAGTTTCTTCAGTTTTAAATTACCATATATTAATCTCTCTTCTTTTAAATGAACTTCTTTAACTCGTGTACGTCGAACAGCTGAAGCTGCAGAAAGAATTCCGAATATTGAAGCGTGTAATGACATTTTTGTTTCTGATCGATTTCATTTGAGATATGATACCCCCACTATATGTCGAGAATTTTAAAAAAAAGATAAAATTTCTCATTGCTCTTAAATCTTATAAGCAAGTAGAAATCTCATTTAACATTTTTCTTACGGGTGACACAGATACTTGTGCCAGTAGAATTTTTTCCTCTGCACATGAGTTCGTACAGATGATGTACCACTAAGTCATTAGAATTTAATTCTCCCCGTTGAACCAATCTGTCTGTACTCTAATCACCCTTTAGATAATTATGCTACCCTATTCTATTGAATCATTAGGGATGGCTAATGACGAAACGAGACATGAACAGGAAACCCCACAAGAGGTTTAAAGGAACTACAGATCTTATTCTCTCCCCTCCCTCTACCAGCAACCTTCTTCTTCTTGACCCACCGCGGCCGGCCTACCCGTCAGGGTGTAAGACACCACAAGGGCCGCCGGGGAAAGAGAGCCAACTACAGCCCCAGAAGGAACAAAAGAGCCCAACCCCCCGAAACAGCATTCATTTTTCCAACAGAAAATGATACATAATCACCAGGACGGCGAAAGATTTCCACAGAATAGGAATACATTATGATAGTACAAGCAGAATATACAGAGAAAACATATTTACAAAACGCCCACCTGGGACAAGAGCAAAATAAAATTCACATCATTACAAAAACACAACTGCAAACGAACTGAAGAACACAAACAAAAACACAGAGGAACATATATACAACACCCCGTGGGTAGGGGGTAGTGACCAAAAGGTCACAAAAGTCCCAAAGGCAAAAAGGCATTTGACGCACAAAATACCAATTAAATCATTGCAAAATAACATCAAATAATCCGAACATCAGGGCAAACAAAACTGAAAATTACCAAAAGTGATAACAAACAAAACTGAAGGTTACATAAAGCCAGCAATATAAACAAAACGAAAATTTCATATAAAGCAAAATATATAAACACAGCCGAAAATATCATTGAGTCAAAACAAACAAAACTGAAATTTTCATATAAACCGAAAAAACAAAACAGAAAGTTTCATGAAAATCAATAAAAGTAAACAAAACAGAAAGCATCATACCAAGCAAACAATCATACACCCAACCAAATGAAACAGAAAAAATCGGGACGGTTAAAAATACACATGAAAATAACACGTCTCAAATACCACTACAAATTAACAGCCTCCAATGCACACTACAACCAGACCCAGCAAGGAGAAACAAGAAAAATATAGACAATTAAATATAAAATATTCAAATGCATAAGGGTAATTACAAAATATCGTAATAAACATCATAAACAAATGAAAACCAACCAGAGGCACCACATAAAAACAAATACTATATTACTTTAAACAAAATTGAAACACCAAACCCCGAAAAGACAACAAAACACCAAAAAATACAATTACAAACTCAAATCCACAAATAAACTAAAAAAAAAAAAAAACATCCAAATAAACAAAACGAAAACAAACCAAATTTAAGTATTTAAAATAACAGAATTTAACTTTAACTTCAAATTAACTTTAACTTTAACTAAAGTAAACATTGCTAACGCAATCCGAAACCAAGAAACACGACAAACAATAAAATTCAAAAAAGATGCAACGTCTTAAAAGGTTCAAAAGTCTAAACATAAGAAGTATTACTAGGGATCCAACGACTCCCCAAAAACGAGATATCTCAAAAATGAAAAGCAGGGGGTTGGCCAAATTTGGAGGAAACCTCCAAAAATAAAGGTCCAACCCGAAACTGAGTTTAAAAATTTCATAAAACAAAGAATTTTGGCAGGAGTGTAAAAAAGGTCCGGATAGGAGCATACAAATAGCAGAAAGAGCTGCATCCAAAATGCGAAAAATTGCACGAAAAAAACACCAAAAACCCCCAAATGAAAGGGGGCCTGCACACCAAAAGGGAGAGTAGTAAAAAAGTAATTAAACTTTAAGATTATTACAAATAACGTTAGAAATAGCGCAAACCCTATCCAGACGGGAAAGGGACATTTGATTTTTAAGAACACTCCTGAACCAAAAGGGCTTATTAGATAAAGAGGGTTTGGTGAAATGAAATTCCTGAGTATGTATAAAATCGAAGGCGAAGTGGTCGGCGTCCCCCAGGCCGCCGCAGACACAATTTGGACTGTTTAGAATTTTGAATCGATGTAAGTAGGCGGGGAAAGGACCATGCCCTGTAATAAAAAATAATAAAGACCGGCTATGGGTCAGAAGAGAATAATTCACAGACGGGATAAACTCTCTGACCCTAACACCGTTTTTGGAAGCCTCCCAATGCCGTTGCCAATTTTTTAAAATAAAATTATTAATAAATTTTTTAAGGAAAGAGTAAGGGGCTGGAAATGGCAAAAATTCACCATTAATTGTGGCTTCTTTGGCAAATTGGTCGGCCAGTTCGTTACCTGGGATACCGGCATGAGCCTTTACCCAGGACAAACCGACCGAACCAATTGCCTTAAGCATATTGTTTTTAATCTGGTTAATATAATTTGATTTAGAGTTTGATTTTTTTTAAACTTCTATTGATGAAAGGCTATCAGAGAATATATTAATTTTAAAATTATTTTCCAAAGCCCAGCCCGCGGCAAAATTAATTGCAGCGAGCTCGACCTGAAAAACGGAATTATAATTGTCAAGTTTAAATTTATAAGAATCAAAGAGTAAATTTTTATTAAAAATACACACCGAGGCCCCGATGCTACCATCAATACCGGAGCCGTCGGTATATATGTCATAATCAGCATCACAAATTAATTCCGGGAATTCAATAACTCTTTGATTTAAATTTAAATTATTAATCTTTATATAGAAATCCAAATTATTAGTGTCAATAAAATCATAATCATTACTCCTTTTATTCCATATTTGAAATTTAATAAAAAGACCATTAGCAACGACATGGAGAGGTGGAAAGCCTAAAATAACGTTTAAAGCATCAGTAGGGCAGGTCCTATAACCCTTAGAAATTTTTAGAAGAGCAATACGCTGAATTGAGTGCAACGTATTAATCTGTTTTTTGGTAAATGAATCACCCCAGACAGCAGCTCCAAAAAGAAGAGATGGTTGTATAACTGTAAGGTACCAGTGTTTCAAAAGAGAGACACCGGTACCCCAGTTTGGACCTGTGACGGAATGAAAGTTTTTAATAATGTCTAGCATTTTACTATGCAAAAAAGTTATGTGGTCATTCCAGTTAAAACTGATTATCAATAAAAATTCCCAGGTATTTTAATGAGTCTACTGTCCGGATGGTTCTATTATTAAGTTTAAAAATGGGAGTCCGTTTTAAAGTCGCCAGCCCCCTTTTCTGCCTATTTTTAATTTGGGTGCCCCTGAAGACAACGGCAAGTGTTTTCTCAGAGGCAACCTGAAGGTTTAAATTTTTTAAATGACTATATAAAAGGTCAAGAGACGCAGAAACAGTAACTTCAAGATTTTTCCGGGAGCTGGCAGCAATAATCAGGGCCAAATCATCGGCGTAAGCCTGGAGGGACATTTGATCATTGTTTAAACACAGAATATCGTTAAAATAAAAATTCCACAGATGGGGTGCCAGGACTGAACCTTGCGGACAGCCCTGACAAACCACAACCGTGACAAGATCAGAACCAATATTAAAAGAAACAGTTCTACTACATAAATAACTGTGGATAAAATTACACAAATTGAATGGAATGTTATATTTATGAAATAATGAAAATAGGACGTCCCAGTCGAGGCTATCAAATGCCGCCCTAATGTCAATAGACACGAGTGCGACATGATGCCCCTCCCGGGAAGCCCTAATTTTGTTAACTAGGTGATCAACGGCCACTTCGCAATTCGATAATTCAAGAAAGCCAAGCTGGTAAGGATGTATCAAATTATTATTGAAAATAAATAAATTAAATTGTTTTATAAAGAACCTTTCAATGATTTTGCCCAAAGTGGGCAAAAGACAAATTGGCCGAAAAGAAGAAACGGAATGCCGGTCCCTTCCTGGCTTATGCAAGAAGAAGACCTTAGCATTCCTTAAATTTTTAGGAAAATAAGAATAATTGGAACAGAAATTTATAATTTTACAAAAGAAAATTTTGTTGGAACGAAAAAGTTCAAACCAGATATTATAGTCAATACGGTCCAAACCGGGGGCCTTACCACCCTTGAGATTTTTAAAAAGATCGTCCAGTTCTTAAATAGATATTTTGGGTAACGACATAAAAGGAAATTTTAAACTATTAAATAAATCAAGATTTTTGTTTGGAAAAAAATAATTAAGCATATAATTTATTCTTTCATTTAAAGTTGGAGAATTAATATTAGGGACGTTAACCGAAAAATTATAATTTCTTTTATATTTTTGAAAGGCGACTTTGAATGTGTGACCATACTTTAAAACATAATTCGAACAGTAAACTTCCCACGCTTTTCTCTTAGTAACATTTAATAATTTTTTAAGTTCCGATCTTTCATTACGGTAGGTAATTCCCGCGGCCCGAACCGTCTCCTCAGGTGCTCCATTCTTTTTTAAACTGGAAAATTTCCGAAAAAGTGCTATATAACCCTATTTCTTTTTACTCTTAAAGAATTATTCCAAAATTTAAAAGATTTATTGTTTTTAACCGGGTTTTTTTTTTTGAAGGAGCCAAAGGCTGCCTCACAAACAATTTTAAGAAAGGATTCATAAAAAAAATCGATGTCCTCAACAGAGGAGACCGAATCAGAAAGTAAACTGAGTTTAGAAAAACTTTTACGAAAAATTTTAAGAAATTTTTTAATAGAGTATTTAGTTTTAAAAATAAAATCATTAGACGGATGAAAATCACCCGCGAGCCGAACACGGATATATTTATGATCGCTAAGGGACTCTTGGTCCCGCCACGAATCCAAAAGATCCTGACGGGCCGTGGACAAAAGAGATAAATCAGGAAAACCCTGAGCATTTTCAGTTACAAAAGTAGGTCCAAGATCCGTACGGTTACATATCATAAAATTATTTAACGCTATAAATTCAGAAATGACCTGCCCGCGGTGGTCCTCAAAGCCATAGCCCCAAACCTGGGACCTGGCGTTAAAGTCACCGACAAGCAGGTCGGAAAAACCATTTAAGCCAAGATGTGAAATTTCGGTAATTAAATTATCGATTAAATCATGTGGTTGAAAATAAGCATTGGTTAAACGTAAAGTAAAATTGGCAAAATGGATATTTAAAGAAACAGTGTTTAAGGAACTATTACAAAAAGAATAATTTAAATTTGGATTTAAACAATAAATAACACAATTAAACATATTAGAAGAAAAAGAGGAGTACCCATGGGCATCGCCCAGAGGGAAACCATCAACAACAAAGATCATAACATAAAATAACATCAACAACAATCTTGGATGCAAAGAAAATCTGAATTAGTATCCTTAGCGGTCCTAAACGCAGCACTGTGGCCGGCCCGGGAGTGATTGACATTAACTTGGAGAACCTGAAGGGAGACCATAATCAGTCAACCTGACCAGGTTGGCTTTCTGTTTCTCATAAGATTCACATTTTGAACGATCATTGTGTTTATGGTTAATTTTAAATGTGGTACCAGACCTCTGGTTGGCATCCCTACAATTGACACATATAACCTCTTTACAAGACTCAGTGGGATGTTCAAGACCACAGTTCCCACACAGGACGTCAACCAGCAACCTGTTTGCTCTCGTATCTTAAAGGTTAATTAACACTACATCAAAGATTCTTATTTACATATCCCAAAAATTGATAAGAAAATACACGCTCATGTTTCAGGCTATTAAAAGAATCAGAAGTTCTCCCTTCGACTTTCTCGTATACTTACACAATGCGTCTCATTTTGTGCTTAACTTCGTAGTATAGTGAATAAAATAACATACGCCTGTGGCCTTCTTCCCTTTCATTGATAGGGACTAAAATTTAATATATTTTTACAATTCTGATCTCAAGACGGCATTCTGAATTTCATTTATCTTTCACGTTTTACTTTTCAATTATCAGTCAGTCTGCCGGTTGATGGATTTATTCTCAAGTTACAGATTTATAAGTTCGATGTTGAGATCATATAGTTGCGTTTATGAAATATTGCGTTCACATGCACACAAAATATAGTCAACCCGATGAAGAAATAGGCTCAAATTTTGATACACACCTACAATTGTGCTGATAAATGATAAAACCATATGCTCGTTAGAGATATTGTGTTCGCATACACACGGATAGACAGGGAAACATATTTTCCGTAGACTGATTTCCTCCAAAATTAGGGAGCCCAAATATCACCTACGTTCCCAATATTGCCCACCACAGTTTCTTCTTGACTTTAAGTGGTATACAGGGGGCACTACCAGAACTAAAAAGCCTCCCCCTTCAGTGGTTGTTTGAGGAAGCCGTTTGAACCTCTGTTGATTTTTCTTTTTTCTGGGAGTTTTTGCTGATTTACGTCTTAGATGAATTAATAAACATGTTTCATTATTTTTAGTATAATCAGTAAAGTTCAAGTCATAATGTTATACCACTTGAGGCCTACATTTTTAGTGGCTTTTGGTTTTGAGTTTTTGGTTTGCGATCCGATTCCAAAGTGAGATGCCGCCATGTTTGAGGGTTCGGTTGTTCCCAATATCGCCCACTTGGGTATTCCCATTATCGCCCACCTGGGTATTCCCAATATCGCCTTAACTCTTTAAGGGGAACTATATTAAAAAAATTACCTTTAAAAAAACACGGTTGATGTCCTATCACCTGAAAATGCTCTACCAAGTTCTTTTTTTATTTTAATACTTTACTTAGAGGAAAGGAATTAAAAGAATACTTTAAATATATTGCTAAAAGTACAAAAAAGCTGTTTTGTATTACTTTCAATTTTGTTGTGCCTTTATTTTCCTGTTTAATAAAGAAAGTATGATTATAACATAATTTAAGCTTTATTTCAATCCATTTTAGACATGGGTAACGTTAGGAGCGCTGTTTTCAGTAGGAAAAATTCTGCGGTCACAAAAAAAGTTTTGATGTGTGTGTGTTAAACTTATACGTCAGAGTTGTAATTCGCTAAGTTTTTGGATAAAAGTCCAGATAATAGATTGGAAAAATTTTTAGACAAATTGCACACGACTTAGGCCTCTGATTAAAATAATGGCTCAAGTGGGCGATATCTGGGTCATAATTTTAGTGATTGAACAGCGTGCCAAATAATCCGTCTAGCTCGTTGTCTGTCTGTGTGAGCACGAAAAGCCCAAAAATGTTTTTTTTCGACTCAGAGAGGCTTGAAACGAGGAAGTTCGTCAAAATCTTTGCAAGAATTTTTTGACGATTGCATTGCATTTCCATTGTATACTTTGTAAACGAGAACGTAAAAATCTTCCAAAAACGTTGATTTGACTATTTATGTAAAGAATTTTTAAATATAAGGATCCATTACCATCTAAATAAAATCAAGAACATTATTCGGAAGATTTCTGAGAAATCTTATATTTATTCGAGAAGTGCATTTATGGTAATTAGTAACTTAAATTCTGGGGGATGGAAGCACAATCCGCAGATTTTATTCCTTGGAAACAAGTGCGGTTAATTTCAAGGTAGATTATACCTTTGATCATTTGAATTAACTGAATACTGCAATCACTTATACTTGACATGGCGCAAATTAATGAGAATCAGTTGAAACCGATGATCATTGATTACATGGAAATGCCAAATCTGTCCACCTGCGCAAGACAGCAGGAAATAAAGGGCTTACCGTTTACAAATGTATAAGCAGTAATAAGTTGAATGAAAATCAATGGCGTGATAAAAGCAATCAAAATTTTGATCTTCAGAAACATATAATTTTTTAGAAATCGAAAAACCGTGTCTAGTTTTTTGTTCAAAAATATATTATCATGCTTCTTTACACGATTGTTTTGACACTGAAAAACACCAATTTGCCGTCATCAAACATAAAAACTTGTCGCTTAAGAAAAAATTAGATTGTTTTTCAATTCAAACTACCATGCCTAATTTTGTGATCCAGACAATGTTGTTTTTTCTATCTACATAATTATTTTCTTGAAAATACTCTTTTGACGTCAACAAATATAAAAACAATGCTTTCCAAACTCTCACTATTAGGAAAAAATTTTTTCGCTCTAAATACTCTTTCACAACGAGAAATTTTCTTTAATACAATCAAAACAAGAGTTCAATGTACTTCTCGAGAAAGATAACTTTTCCATTTACGCATACAATTAGTCGCTCGGATTATCTTAAAAATGTCTTTTTCAAGTATCACCTTTTGAGTATTTTAAGTAGTTCCTAGAAAATTCTCTCATTATCCTACGCCCCATTTACTTCCTTTCGAAATCCGAAATAATGCAACAACCCATTTTATTCATTTCCTGGGAAAAATAATCAATAAAAATGTTTGACAGCAATTAATTTCAACAGGCACACGTTATAAGAAAAATATGAACAAACTCGGTCGTGTTTTTTATGTACATTCACTAATGCATGTTCTATTGAACCAAACAGTAATGACTTCAAACACGCATAGAATCATGAAGAATTATTCATTTTTTTTATTTTGCCAGGGCAAATTACACTTTCTTAATTCTTTTTCTGCGTAACAAACGTCAGCAGGTGAAAAGAATAAAATTCCTCGAAATGGCTTACCTATCCTTATAGCTAAAGTAATCCTCATTATATTCAGGATGTTTTATTAATTTTTTCATTCCCGTAATTAAACAACAAAATTTTTACACCGGCAGCATTTCTCCCTTTTTTTCCTTTTTTATCCCCTGTTTTAATGAGATGATTCATGCATTAATTGAGATAATTTTATTCTTATCAGTCTTTGAATAATGTAATGTATGTGATATTTTCTTTCTAATTTACATCTAGTCAAAAAATTATCGTTTCAATATTTATTGAATTCATTCGTGTTTTTAATAATCTGTTGCCTTCTTCTATTCGCAGGATTTCATTTTGAGTTACCCTCAAAATGTTTTCATTTCAGATTTTTGCACAATTGCAAGAACTTTTCGCTAAAAATATGCTAAAAAGGCAGAACAAATAACAAAAAAGGTGTGCAGCGCTGTGTAAAGTGAAGAACTGAAGTTTTTTCGAAATATTATAAAGTACATAGCATAACGCTTTTAGCAAATTTACTACATAATATCTTAATATTGTGAGGAATTTTCAATAAAGTTTATTATTATATATTCAAAAAATCAAATTCATTATTTAGCAAAAAATAACTTGCCAAGTTTTTTTTCGTTAGAATGATTTGATAATTTTTCATAACATTTCTGTTGCTCATGTTGTTATACCATCACAGAAGCTGATTATTCTGTGAAAAAGAGTGCTTACTCGTCAGACAGTTGAGCTCCAGAATGGAGGACGACACATTGAACATTTGATTACTCGACTGAGGTTCTAATCCTATGTAACGTATCTATCGTTTAACTGCAGAACCATCTAGTGATTTAAATTGTAGGCCATGCACCTAATAAATTCTGGTTTCTTCACGATAAAAAATTCGGTTTTATTTCCATCCTTTCTGCATAATTCTTTTGTGAATTAATAATTTTAAAAGTTTCTCTGGACTTCTTAATCACCTTATAAAAGCAGGAACTAATGGTTTAAAGACGATTTTTTGCTTTATCATAATTTCCCTCCTCCCCCGGAGACACCGCGAGAACTTGGATGAAAAGCTGCAAGAAAAGTAAGCGGATTTCGCTTCTCCTGGAGGTTTAGTAATAGTAGGGGATGAGTAAATTTTTTTTAGTTTTTAATAATATCTCAAAAACATAATATCTCAAAAACTATTCAGTTTCCAAATTACAAATGATTTAACAAATTAAAGAGCGTAAAATTCCCTACAATTACATGCTTTATTTTTCTTCTAGCTTTAATAGTCTTGGAGATAATGGGTCTCAAAATTTGCCGCCATCTTGGATTTTATACCCCTTCTTTTAGTTTTCTTGACTATCTCGGAAACTATTTTATTTTCAAATTACATGCAATACAAAAAATTAATGATCGATTAGAATGATGCATTTCGAACAAATACATGCTTTATTTTCTAGCTTTAATAGTTTCTGAGATATTGAAAAAAAATAAAAATGGAGGATGAAATCTAAGATGGCGGCAAACTTCGAAACCCATTATCTAGGAAACTATTGAAGCTAGAAGAAAACTAAAAAGCACATCTTTTTAGGGAATTTTACTCTCTTTAATTTGTTAAATCAATAATAGTTTGAAAACTGAATAGGTTTCGAGATATACAAGAAAAACTGAAAAAAGGGATATGAAATCCAAGATATCGGCTCTAGCGGTTCTTCAGGATCCCCTCACGAACATGTGTACCAATTTTTAAAACTATATAATTTAATGTTTTTTTCACCCCCATTTTGGACCTTCGTTGTCTGGACTTCTTGATTACGGACACCTCGCCCCTGGTCCCGGAGACGAGTCCATTGTCAGGATAATCGTTGACTGGACTAATTTCGATTCTGACAACAAGAATCTATACGAATGTGACTCAATCAAATTGGCAGGTCAACATTATGCCCCACGCTCGGCATTTGCATATAAATATCTATTTAGGAAACAATTCCCGATTATCTTTGTGACAACATTTACAGACATACGTGAAGATACCCATTCTCGGAGATGGGTGCCCAAATACGATGAAGATTAATACGAATCAGTCATAACAATAACAAATATCTTCTGTTGCGTAAAATAATAATTTCCAACCGATAAACAATTTCTGAATTTACCATTAGAACGTATTGACAAAATGCTCGTTTAATGAGATGCAAACTCTAACATCTGAAATCTGTAATTTTATACCATAGAAGACTTCTAGTTTAATTAATTAATTTCATTTGCATTACCATCACTTTCTTTCCCACGAAGTGAAAATATTAATAAAACAAACCTGGATCAAAACCTCAACATATCTGTCATACAATTCTACCCAGTCGTTTCTGATTCTGACCACAGGAATCTACACGAATCTGACCCAATTAAATTGGCAGGTCAGTCATATCATCATTATTCAGCATTACCCCCCACGCTCGACATTTGCATATTAATATCCATTTAGGAAACAATTCCCGATTAGCTTTGTGACTACATTTACCGAGATACATGAACATTTCTATTCTCGGAGATGGTTCTCCAAATAGGATGAAGACCAATACGAAACAGTCATAATAGTAACAAGTATCTTCTGTTACGTAAATTAATAATTTCCGACCGATAACAATTCCTGAAGTTACTCGTTAGGATTACCGAGTTGGTCTTTTGAGTATTGACGGATGTCATTAAAGTTTCAGTTTTAATCAGTTATACGAAGATGGAATTTTGGAGACCAAACTGATACCGGTGATCTATAAGGAAAGAAGCAATTTTTGATGACGTCCGCTATTCATGAGTTTGGGTTGATGTGCATTTCCAATTACTGTAATCCTGTTTCGAAATCTGCTTTGGTTGAAATCTTGCTCGGCATGTTCTTTTATGAAACTGATAAAAGTATTGAATATAATAGCTATTATTAAACAATTCTTAAAACAACGTTAATTATATGTAAAGGATGTTCAAGATATAAGTTTAGGATAAAATGGAAAAAAGAATTTATTTCTATGCAACATTCAATAAATCCAATATACGTCTTTGTCATTATGTATTTGTGAAAATGAATTTTAGTTGTCTTTTTTGCTAAAAAAATTGAACTGATTTAAAATAGAATAATGCTTTATAAAATTTTTAATTTATTACAAACCTAGAATTATAAAATTACTTGCAATCTTGTCGTAAGAATTGTGCTCTTTGTATAATTTGTAATCAGTAAATATAACGTGAAATAGTGCATAAATCTTCAATCGCAAAATATTTAAAATTAGTTCTACTCTCTGAAAAAATGAATCATGTACTAATTTTACAATAATAAACACTTAAATGATAAACGTATAAATAAAATTTATCCTTAAGTTATTTTTCCTTCATTCTTTATACTCACTTGTAAAAAATAGCGTAGTATTAAACAATTATAATAAACAAATAACTGAAAAGATATAATAGATAATATCATAGTTATAATTAAAAAATAGCGTAGTTTTAATAAAAACGAATATTAAAACAGTATAGAGGTAAAACAGCCTTTTCAGATTTAAAGCTTTTTTTGTCTTTTAAAAGAACTTTGTGAGTTTTAGGACAGAAAGATGTGTTTCAGTTACGAAAATTTACTAAAAGTTTCAAAGTTCGAAAAGTCAAAGCATTATTCATCAAAATAACTTAAAAAAGAGAACAGAAACAATGTTGTTATTCCTTTTTTATTTGTTTACAAACTCATATCAATAACAACAATTACATTTATTAAATATCATGAGTGTTACGTTTTTTATTTCCATTCGTTTAAACAAAGAAATGCGATTTTTGAAAGCAAAAATTATTTTGCGCTTAAAAATAAACTAACGAAACGAAACCTTTTCCATTAGATCATTCATTTTTTTAAAAAGAATAATGTAAAAATACTATGGAGTATCTCGTATTTATCATTTATACTTATTAATTCTCAATGATTGTTTTTGAATGTTTTTAACCAACTTCTCAAGAAGTGAGCGAAACTTCCTTTCTTCGTTTACCGTTTCAGTTTCAAAATAAATCAAAATTATGCGACTTTTAACTTAATTTCTTTCATGTTTGTGAAAATGAAATTTTGGGGAATTTTTGACTTCCTGATTTACTAGAGTTCTGAAACTTTACACAATTGTGGGTTTCCGATTTCAGAACAATATTTTCAGAGCATAGTTATTAGTTAATCAATTAATTTTTAATTAACTTTTGATTCCATATGAGAAGCGCCATCTTGTAGTGAAGTAGAGATTTGATTTGATTATAAGATTATACAATATTGATAATGTCTAATTATGAAACACATTTAAAAAGTAGAAAAATTTTTTTAAATGAATATTTTTAAAAAACACTATTTTATTAGTACAATAAAAGGTAGCAAATTTCTTTAAAAAAGTGTAAGTCAATACAAAGCTGCAAAATCGTGAAGCGCTGAAAACATAAGGAATCATGATTACAAAACATTCATTACAAATTTAAAAATATTTTATAAAATTGATTCAAATTCCAATTAACAGAGTATTCTATCAGTACCTCACGTTCTTACAGTTTTGTTTTCACCTCTAGATTTTTGATAAAAAATTGTTTTCTACTTTTCAATTTTTATGAAAAAAAGAAAAAGGATTGTAATACTAGATCAAATAAAAAAAAGAAAGTAGAACAAAATAAAAAGCTTGCTTTTAAAAACTTTTCTTAATTTTAATATTAACCCATTATTAATGCCAAGTCGCATTTTTGCAATAATATTTTGTATTCTAATATTTACATATCGTAAAATCAATAGAAATATTACTAAAAAAAATACTGCTTGAAAAATTTATGTTTTAGTGCCCCCCTAAGCCTATTTTGAGGCATAATGTAAAATAAAAAACCCGATCAGAATCTAAAATTGTGGGAAATTCCAAAAAAAAACCCAACATAATCTTACAATTGTATTTACTGATATATTTGTTAAATGTAAGTAAATTAAATAATAAATAATTGAGCAAACTTACCCTTTTCTTCTTTTCATTGAAAAACTACTTTCGAGTCTGACTTGAAAATAAAAAGGTTGCATTATCAACCGAACACTTGATACGTCCTGCCATCGATTGAACATAAAAGAAACGAATATTTAAAAATACTTTTTTTGTAAAATTTATGTTAGAAAAATAAGTCCTGTGGTTTATGATTCATTTATAGAAGCTTCCCTAAAATGGAAAGCCAGGCCAAGGGGGTTAATACAATAGAGAGGAATTTACGAGCTATTACAAAGATCACAAAATGGCAATAAAATCTAAGATTTTTCTGTATTAAAATTTTCCATTAAAGAAGTTAATCGCCAATTTTTATGAATTATTACACTTTATATCGCATTTCTAGTCATGCTTTAATAGTAATCATTTTCATTCATTCACTATGAAGTTCTTAATATATAAAAATATTTTTTGGTGGTAAAAATGGTATAACTTTAATATAAAAAGTTAATTTTATATTGAAGTATTTTTATTTCTGTTCATATTCGATTGAGGTATCCAACAACAATTGGTAATAGCGTTTGAAACATAAAAAACAGTTTCGATTGCCTTCTGTTGTGATTAAAATAATAAATTTTCTTGTTATTATATTCTGTTTACAAATATATTTAAACCGAAACTTCGCTTATCAAATATATGCAAGGCTATCCTAAGTTTTATCTCCGTTTTCCCGATTTGAATATGCAATTCTACATTTAAATGCATATGTAAAGCCGAATTAGCTCGTTAGTTCCAACAATATTTGGTTATCCACATTCAGTGCAAATTTTAGCAAACTGACGGCTGATCAGACAAGTTTGGAGTGAAAACATTGATTGATTCATTCATGCCATTAAGTAAGACATAAAACAAGAAGTAGTTTCAACAGAATTTAATTTCTTTTGAAATTGACTACTTTTGACTGTTTTTGTTTATTTATTTATTATAAAATTGAAACCAAACATAACTTAAATCGGGTGTCGATTTGTTTTTCTTTTTTAAGTACTATTGGTTATGGATGGTGGAGCTAATGTGTGTGTAGTTCAATAAATTTTCATTCATGAAATCCTTTCAAATTCAATTCACGTACAATTATATTACTAAGACATACAGGAATAGGATACGACTTGATTCCTTTTTACTTTCTTATGTACAAAGAGAAAGCTTTTCAACGGTAAAAGACTTCGACCTCGGAATTCTGATGAATCTCCACGTTTTTGACCATCCCGAGTCCCCCAAACACATTTTTGAGTTAATTTAGTTTAGTTATATTAACATCCCGTTTTGAAGCAACACCTCGTAATTTGGAACTGCGGTCAGATGACGAGGGCGATTCCTAAGCTGGCACCCACCTCTCCAAACTTCTGCACCATACCAGCGGGAAGACGTTTGACCCCCTACGCATGAATTAACGTGCAACAGGCCCAATACACGACAGATCTTCAGTGGAATCGGGTTTGGAACCTGGAACCCTCCAGCTCCGAGGCCAATATCTTACCATTAGGCCACTGCGGCCCTACACATTTCTGGAATTATGTCGGTCGGTCTGTGAGCACGATAAGTCAGAGACGCTACAAGCTAGACGGAAGAAAGTTGGTATGCTGTTTTAACATCAAAATTGTAGAATTTTACCAACTTTTGGACAAAATTCGCCAAAGATCTATTCATCTTAAGTTTAGTAGGGATTAAGGTATTGAGTTTATGATTTTTATGATCCATAGTCCTATCAAAACAAATCAATAACCGTTTCGTCCCTGTAAAATTTATATTTTGATTATATTTTTCATGTATATTGCAGATTTATAAATTGAAGTATATTAAATTCATTTTTGTGACAAAACTATAATTGCGAAAAAAGCCATCCAAGTTGTTTCAAAAAATTGGAATCATATCTGTAATCCAATAACTTTAAATTCAAAACCACTTGTTCTATCTAAACAAACTTTCCGAAATTTGTTTCTTTAAATGTAGAAAAAAATGCTCTAAATTTATAATGTTTTTCAATCAAAGAATAAAATTTTTTGCACATTTTATTAATCAGACTTTCCTTGTATTGATCTGACCTGCATTTCACAAAGGATCAATAAATGCAAAATAATTTTTAAATAAAAAAACACGATTGATTTTATATGCAGAAACATGGCTTGTGTGTTTCGCATAAAAGTAAAGCATCTGGAATATTTTTGTTGTTTTCGACTCTACGATATCTTAGAGGTTGTTTTGCCTTGCTGGTCATATTTTATTATTCTCTGCATGGCTATATTTTCTCCTCCATCTCATCTTTTGCATTCAAAGTAGCTACTTTTGCGCTTTTATTGCACAGCAAAAGTACTTTGGAGTAAATCTGCTTGCATAAACTTTTCGATTTGAGAAACTTGCAAGGCTATCAGGATTACGAAGTTGTTTTTTTACTGTGAATTTATTTCAATAACCTCAAGTGAATATAAATGTCTCCATTTCGACTTCAGGTTATAACCATTTAAGTATTTCAAAGAGTATTATCTTCTTAAAATTAAATTTGATACTGAAAAGAATAGCTAAATTGCGGTGAGGAAATATTACCTATTCCTTTACTATTGAAAGGAAACAAAAAAGTTATTTCAAAAGCAAAAACTCTCAATAAAGTCCTACGATTTTTTTCTAATATAAAAATACGGTCTATTGCTTTCATTTTGAATACAGGATAAATTCTGTCATTTAATTTAGATAGCTTTATTCTTTCAAGACTACTTATGTTCTCTTTCGTAAATATTTAAGAATAAGTAATATTTCTTTGATTAATAAATAATATAACTTGATCTCCAATACGAATGAGTAATATAATATTAAGTAAATATATTTAAGTAATGTACGAGTACAACTGATTTATAAGAAAATCACCCTATAAGTAAATAAACATAACCAGGAAGGAAAATAAAAATCTTAATGGATATGGGCAGAGCCACCTAGCAGAAAAATTCAGAGGTAGCGCCTTTATCTAGGAAACGGTACAAGATACAGGAAAAAAAGTCGTTGACGAAAATGTAAAATTGACGAATCAGGAGAAAAAAATACCTTGCGCAAATTAAAAATAAATAGAGAACGCATGAAACGTGCATTTTGTAGAGATCCTGCCCTTCTTTCAACTCCGAAATGCTGTCTGTTATAACTGACAGAAAACACTGTGAGCTAGAAGGATAAATGAACCTAATAAACAAGTGCTCCTTTGTTTCCCGTTTCTTGACGTCACACAAACATATGCGCGTTTCAACGATTCTCTTCTTAGCATTAATGTACACGAAGTGTCTTTTCGTACTAAAGCGATGATGCTCTTCAACCTTATAATTGAGTTTTTTCTCGTATCTCGCACAGTTTTCGAGATAACAATAACTCCGAATTTCGCTGCTAGATGGCGCTATAAGGAGTCTCATCAAGTAAAGTATAGACACTTTGCTATACCTAAATACCATTTTTATGACAATAGTTGTCACCGTTCTGATGTTAGGGGGGGAGGTTCATGACTTTAGTGTGCATCTTGTATAGGGACACTCACATCAGTGCGAGTCCATTAGGGCAGAATAACTGCAACCGCAAACCATGTTACCCCCGCCCTGACTTGGCATCCCGGGACTCTAAATGACAGCCGATGCAATAGCTCGTGTACTGAGGCCAGAGTCCTAATAGCCTATCACCAGGCCACGGTCAGACCCCACCCAAAGGAGGTACGTACTATCACTGGAGGGAGGTAACACAACTCCCCATTACTAAACCCCTAGAGGAAGCGAGAACCTGCTTACTTATCTGGCAGCTTCTCATCCGTGAACTCGCAATGCCCCCCCGGGGGAGTCAGGACAGCATAAAAGAGACTGCTCTTAAATAACATTCACAGTTACATTGCCATATGATTATGAGTCGCACCTTCACTTCATTACTAAATGTTATCAACAACGAGTATTAGTAATTACATCGACTTACCGGAAGTAATTGGTTCTATTACCATTCGTAAATAGTTACCATATGATAAATATTTTTTAAAAAAATACTAATGGAAAAATGTCATTTTGTATGAAAAAGTTTCTTTTAACATTATCCATTCACAAAGCAATTTTCCATTACTTAGGTGAAGATAAATTTAAGAAGCTAATTTCTTTTTTTTCCCTTCCCATCTGTTTGCTGAACTTTTTTGTTCAACAGCATTGATGGTGGTATCTATAGTTTGTAATGAAACGACAGGGATTAACTTCTTTGCACGATATTAAAGATGGAGAAAAAGTTCATATAATTTTTTCTATCTGCTCTTAAAACAAAGAAAAATCACGCACCTCATTTAGTTTTGTTTGACTTCGGAGTTTTCTGAAGAATACTAATGCAAAAGTTCAGTAAGGTTTACTTTTAATCAAACTATAGATTCATTGTAAGAAAAGTTTTTCCGTGTCGGGTTTCCTTTCTTCAGCTTCTTAAGTGATTTTAGCAAGTTAAAAAACTTGGTGGCAAAGTTATTCTTTTATGACAGCTCTTCGATTATTTAATATTAGCTGTAACATTTTGCCAATATTCTCCTACCAGCTACTACTTTAATGAGCCATATTCTAATGCATTTCATTATAGAACCATTATCTTGAGCTTCGGATGAAAAAGTATAATAGAATTTTTTTTATTCTATTCAAGAGATTGTATCAGCCAAATTTTATTTATTATAAATTAATTGGAATATATCTTTGAGACACTTGTATCCTTGTGAGGCATGGTATGGGTGAGGAAAATAAATCCGAGGAATAAGGATATAAGTTTTATCCTTTGACTGTGGTCTTAACCAGTGTTATTCAAAAACTGACAGAGCGATGTGCGCTTTAGCAACGAACTCTTTTTGGCGGACAAAATGACTGCTGGAGTATCTCTTGATTTACAGCCAAGAGAAATGCTAATGTGAGCCAGTTTCCCCTAAAAGCCTTCTAGGAAGCCAACGTACCCCTAAATATTCGAACCAAGTTAGACTTTTACCTCGGTGATAGACTTTTACCTCGGTGATACATCAGTGTAAGAAATGCCACTCTGATAAAAAAAAAAAAAGATGCTACACTTCCTCTTTATCACAAGTACTTGACTCATAGAATGAGCTAGATATCAACGTGATTAAAATCAGCATATAACTTCGAAATGTAAATAAAAAGCAGTGTAATTCAAGTATTATACGTATCTATATATACAAAAGAGAATGTCACTCACTGACTCGTCAAAGAATCTCCCAAACCACTGGGACTAGAAGCTTAAAATTTTGGCTGATGGTTGCTCCTTGGATAGTAGGTGCTCCCTAAGAAAGAATTTTTGAAGTTTTAATTAGAATTTTAATTAATTAAAAATTACTTTAAATTTTAATGTTTTTCCACAATAACTTCGGTGCGTAGTATTGCACAAAAGCCATTTTAACATCATCTTAAAGTTCAAAAAGATTAGCTTCATTATCTTTTCAATGATACCAATTTCATTTCTATGCAGCATTCTGTTTAACGCGTTCACGCCGGCGCGTACCACCGGTGGCTCGCACTTGATGTTTCACCAGGCGATGCGTACCACCAACAATTTAGTTCCTTGAGTATCTAGAAAAAATTTCCATATAGTTAAAAATTAAAATAATGGAAATTTAACGGTCATTAACTGAAAAAGTATATTTTATTTCAACTCAATGTTATAAATATAACTTATATAATAAATTCGATAATATAAACATAACAATTCAATATTATGAACACAACAATTCAATAATATAAACATAATTGTTAATTTATTTTTATGCAATTCTTTAAAACATTTCAAACAAAGTGCTGGCAAAAACACTTATGGCGGCAATAGATGTAAAAAATAACGAGCAACAATGGTTATCATTGCGTTAAAATTTCATTTTTTAATTTAGTTAGGCCGCCCGATAAAGCAAAGCGCTCTTAAAGTAGCCGCACATGGGAGAGAAACATGAATTGCAGCGCCGCCGTTAACGTGTTAATTGTAATTAATTTTTAAAAATATTTTCAAATACAATTTCCAACCGTGTTTTTATTGTTATCGTCTGCAGCTTTTCTTGGAGCATGCGCGGAAGAGCTCCTTCACCGATTAAAAAACAAGAAAGTAACCATTATTAGCTGAGAAAGGATGATGGTCAGTTACGTTTTGAAAGCTTTTCCTACGCGGACGAAGTCGCAGGCATCAGCTAGTTTTTTTATAATTGTACAGCAGTGTTCACTTTACACTGTCAGACTTCTTAATTTTTTTTAACAAAAGTTGTGCAAATAAAGAAATGTGTGATGAATGCAAGAAAAATAATTAAAATATTTGATTCCAAAATTCATTTTAAAATTAAAACATTCATTACTTTATTAACGTCAATTATTTTATTAAAGTTTTTGATCTTCCCATAATTCAATATACTGTTACACCAATTATAGTATTAAAATTTCTTCCTCCAAGTTAAAAATGTTAGAATAAATAAATGTATTAATTAATTAATTAAAATTCATTTAAAAATTCCAGAGTTTCAAGAATGAAATATTTTAAATATTTGAAATATTTGTGATACAATAGCAATAACTTTATTCCTAGAAGCATCAAGAAAACATTAACATCAACCCTTGATAAAATGTATTTATGCATTACATTCCTGGAAAGTCTCCAAAAATTAGAGGGCTGAGTGAAGAAATTTCAAGATAAACGAAATTAATTATTCTAGTTTAATTTCTCGGAAAACTTTGCAATATCACCCGGATTGAATTTCGTTTTTATCAAAAATGAAGTGCATCAACGATCCATTTGGTATTTTTTATGTGCGTGTCCATTCAAACTTCCCTATCTATTTTAGTCATTTATGAAATTATAGCATTTATGTTTATTAGCTCTTTATTTAGCTAATTCTTTCATTTATCTACAAAATCTCTATGTTAAACAGATCGGTTTCGACTTAGAGAATGAAAATTGGAAAATACTTATGAAATTTGACATTTCATTACTTTCTTATTGAAAAAAATATCCGTTTGTAAAACTCATTCGTAATTAAATTTTTATGTAACGGATTTGAAAAAACAGGATGTTTAGTGGTTTTTTTCTTGTTGTTTTTGTTTAGAAATTTCTCTAACGGTTTGCTAATTATCATCTTGAGAAATATATTTAAAGCACACGTTGTGAAAATAATAAAGTTAACACGTTCGCTGCCATGACTCACGTCCGAGATTAGAACCATCTATCTAAATAGATGACCCTTTCTCTGCTATCTCTTAAATACAGTAGAGAAAGGTTGATCTAATTAGATAATAGGTGTGAATAGCATTTGATTCATACGGCGATTAACGTGCTAATATATGCAAGTATATCTGTTAGTCTTATATGCGTGTCTTAGTATTTAAATTAAGTCCGCTTTGTTTTCCGTTCTCTTCATCTTATTTTGTTTAGTATCATCTGAAAACACGCTATTAGTGGGAAATTATCGGAAGTCCCTTTTCCTAAAGGTTCCGGTTAATTCAGGAAATGAGACACAATAATGTATTCCATCTAAGATTTTACCAGGAATTGTGCGCAGAAATTCGTCCTCTAATTTTGGTACTAAGTACGATAAATATACGTATTTTTTCTCATCATCTAAAATAGTCCCAAGTAAATGTTTAACGAATATAAAAACATAATATATGGAAAATTCCTCATTAAAGAGACGGAAAATACAGCAGGTATGATTCAGAATTCTCGATTCAGCTCTTCTTTCTCGAATGTGTACAGGATGCCCACTCAAGGCCTAAGCCACTCCCTCCTTAACTTCAAAACGGCAACATCTGTAGTCATAAAAGTGGTATCTATGTATAGTAAAATGGTTATGGGATACGCGATGGAACCGCATAGAGCACCTCTTTGTGGTAAAATTTAAGAGTTAGACTTCTTATCTCGAAAACAATGCGAAATATGGAGAAAAAAGTCTACAAAGTTGTAGAGCATCATCAATTAAGCATGGCAAGACACCTTTCAAACAGTAACTTTAGCAATAGAACACATAAAAAGCGCATTTGTTCCACCGCAGTTCCCACAAGAAGACTGTACGCCTCACAAGAAGACACGTTTGGAAAGTCCTCAACAAATTGAGTGCTCATCCGTACTGGCCAATGTCTCTCCAGAGATTGCTGGTAGGGGAAGTAGAGAGAACTTACGCATGTCTTAGCCTCATCAATTATAGGTCCAGGCAACATTCCACGCAGATATTTAGCGTACACATCAGGCAAGCGTTTCACGAAATGACGTGTACAACAGGCAGTTAGTTATATTAACATCCCGTTTTGAAGATAAACGAGGGCTATTACTTTGAGGCGGAACTCGTAATTTCGTACCACGTTCCTATGACGAGGACGACACCCGAGCTGGCACCTCCTCTCAGAACTTCCACACCACGCCAGCAGGAGGATGTTTGGCCCCCAACATATGATTTAGCGTGCAGGAGCCCCTTATATACGGCGAATCTTCAGCGGAATCAGGTTTCGAACCTGAAACCTTCCGACCCCGAGCCAAGAGTTTACCACTAGGCCACCGCGATCCTCGTACAACAGGCAAAACACCCATTACTAGGCGGTGGAAAATCTCTTTCACCAACATCGACAGACCTTCGACTGATGCTAGTACCAGCGTTTCACTTGTCATGTTGTACATAGTGCAAAGGAATCCCAGTGAAATCTTTCTGCATGTTCATTGAAGCAGCAAGAAAGATAAATGAGAGTTTCGTTACGCCACAGTATAGAAATCGGGACAAAACAAATGGGCGCTTTATGTGAAAGATTCTTAACACTAATGTGCACAAAGTATAATTTTGTACTAAATTGATGGTGCTCTGCACCTTTGCAATCGACTTTCTTCTATATTTCCTACCGTTTTCGAAATAAAAACGCTAATTCCTAATTTACCGCTAGGTGGTATTGTAAGTGGTCTCATCGCGTAATGCATAGCCTTTTTACTACATCTAGACACCATTTTTTAATCATAGCAGTCCCCGTTCTGAATTTAAGGGAGATAGGAGCTGAGTATTTTAGTGGGGCATCCTGAATATATGTTTGAAAATAGAAAAATATCGGTGAAGATTTAAGTCGTGTCATATAAACAATTATTTTTTCCTCTGCGAACGGGCTGGTAAAGATGCTGTAACATTAAAGCACTCATTAAGATTTCATTACCCGGCGGAACTAATGTCTTTCCTCAAATCGTCCCCGGTCGAATTATTGCATCAGCCCATGTGTGATGTTTGAATTTATTGCTAATTTTAAATATATGCATGATGGAAGGCGAGAGTAGATAACTCCATGGACTATCAAAAGAGACCATAGATCTTTTCTAAGAATGGCTTGAAAAAGGGCAAAGTACTTTGTTTCTTAGTCAAAATTCCTGATGTGAAGGAATATTATGAGATTTAATCGTAATATAAATGTGAAGGATATACATACTGATCATTCATTATTTGAATAGTGTAATGCATAACGGGTGGGGAGGAGACGGACTTCAAAATTTGGGTTGTCTACACTGAAGAATTGTAGAGAACTTCAAACCGTATATTTCAGGTGAAAACCAACCAAATGGTGTAAAAGTTGTAATTCTCAATTGCGAGATAAATCTGGGAGAAATGAAAGAGTCCGACAATTTTATTTTTTAAAATCTATGGATTTGATGCATTCTGTATTAAAACCATCCAAAAATATTTTGATGACAAAATTCAATAAATAAATTTAATATTTTATTTTTCCATAACTTTGCTTTAAAATCAAATTCCTTCTTAATAAAAAACAAAGATTTTTAACTAGGTGGAAGAAATTCCTAAGCAACAGAAAATTTAACTGCATATTTTTTAAAAAAAACCTAATAAATTGTGGAAAATTACAGACCATTCAAAACTCTTGGTTCATTTTTTTTATTTAGGAATTAATCTTTATAAGAAGAAAAATTTTATACGAAAGTTATATACTTCTAATATAATAATTGGTAAAAAAATATACTTTTTCTACTTAAATGGTTTATAATTTTAATAAGAAAAAAAAAAATTTTCAAAAACACTTTTATTACAGTAATAAAAAGTAGTTTTTTAAAAAAATTTCTATATTTATTCTTTAATTTATAATTTATTATTATAATTATTACAGAATCTAATAATCAATTTTTCTCAAATTCAATACCTGGTGGCGCAATTGGTACAGAAACGAAATTATATTTAATTAATGATTAACTGATAATTAAGTTCTAAAATACTTAAATAATGCAGTGTCATCGAGAACACAAAAATGTACAAAATTTGAAAACTCTAGCACATTATGAAGAGAGTGAAAACTCGATCAGGAAATTCCATCTTTAATAACAGGAAATAATCAAGTTTAATAAAAAATAATTTCTTTTTTCTTCCTTATTGATTGAAAACCTGTAAACATTTATCCTATAATTTTATTTAAATCGGAAGTATTCAAAAATCACAAGCAAAAATTATTAACCATTATAATAATTCAAAAAGTATAAAAATTACATTTATTTTAAAGTGTTTCACAAACTCTTTTAATTAAAGAATTCAAAAGTAAATGCATCTCTAAAACAAAAATTAGTCGCATTTTTTTACAATGTGGATATTAAATTTTTCATTCAAATGATCGATGAAAAATTACAGTTTTGGAAAATTAATTATGTCGGATTCAACGGCTAATTATGGTTTAAATAATCGCAAAATAATTTCATTTTTTTTCATTATTTATAATTACTCTTTCGTTAAATGCCTCAGTTGCCTCAAATATTTATATAGCTATAAAACACAGTTCAATTTTTTTTAATCTTAGTGTTTTAACATACATAAACATGCTATTTGATTTTTTTTAATTAATCAACGTACAAGAGTATGGGAAAAGCAAAAACACTAAAGTGTTTGAAATAATTCTTCTGAAAAAGAAATATAAAGCGTGAGGCTATAGATTTTACAAGCACAACATTTTCACGACATTAGAAAAACTAATTTATATGCAAACATTTTGTAAGCAAATTAGGAAGAAACCATATTTTACATTAGAAATTTATTTTTCTTTAGTTAATCAAGTTTCTACATATTTATTTTCTTACCAAAAATAAAACATTTCTTTCGCAGCAAAACATAGGGGAGAGCTGCCGAATTTAGACCACCTGGATATATTTTAATGTACAGTGATGGGGAAGTAATTTTATTGAAAAACAAATAATATAAATTTTTTGTACTTCATTTATGTCCAGAACAGTGCTTTAACTTTTTATGAAATGCACTTTAAATCGAAGAAAACTCAGCTTAAAAAAGGTATTACCGGTCCAATCAAGGAACCGGTTGCCTAGATTGAACCACTGGTTGCCCAGATTCCACCACCAAGTTCTTTCAGCCCAATAAAAGCAAAAATATTCTTTTATTCTCAAATTCACATCAGCACACAATTCATGAACCCAATTTACGACATTTTATGTACTGTGTCACTCCCTCTACTCCCTTTCTTTCCTCCACAAATGATATAAATGAAGCGTATCCTAAGTTTTTACGCTTTTTGATACAACATTTGATGGCTTCAGTGCCATTTTATTGTTTTTAAATTTGACTTGTTCCAATTCCAATTTATGAGGACTACTAGAGATAATAAACTGCTTTCCGAGACATTTCTGTGGTTTAAGATAATAACCCCATTGATTTAAATGTTCCAATTTAGGCAACCGTTTGTGGTCCAATCTCTGTAACCTCTCTTTCTTTAGACAGCAACAAAATAAATTCCCCTAACCTTAATTTTAATCTATTTTCATAAAATTATAATAAATTGTAGAAAAGAAATTTTCTATCTGAAGATAGATATAACATACTTTCCTACTTGTTGGTTCTAAGGATGTTAATTATTGATAGGTGCCAAAGGTTAAAATTAGATCTATATATATATATATATCAATTATATATACAATTTTGCTGTATCTAAGAATGCACCTACCTTTACTGTCTATTGGCCGAAGATGCAGGCATAGCTGAAAACATTTTTTTTACATTGCGTTGAACAAAATAATTTAAATATTAAAAGAAAAACAAAGTTTTTAAATTTAAATATTTTTTATTTAACAATTTTTTATATTGAATTTATTACTGCCACAAATTAGATATATATAAAAATGATGCACACGACTGAACATATATTAATCAAAATAAAAATTGTAGCTACACATTGATACATAAGCACTGCAGGCTTAAAAAATAGCAACTTAGGATACTAAGTAAAAAACAACCTATATTCAAAAACATATTGATGACAATTCTGTGCCACATAATAAAACGTCTTGAATTATTCAACACACTTTTTTAAATGAATTTCTATTCACTTATATTCAAATATTGCCTTGAAAACCAAGCTTTCTTAGCCTAGAATTTTACTTGAAGCTTTTTCTTGCACACTTTCATTTTTGCATCAGCAACTTTAGATGTGGCACCACTCATTCAAAAAAAACCGGAAATGCTGAAGATGGAAAAACACATACAGCAGAACTTATAGCGTAAAATAGGGACTTGAAGCACCAATTTACATTGATTTGCAGCACAAAATATTTCGATGTGTGAGAGAAGATGCAGATGTTAAAACACTAACTGTAGGCTTTGAAAGAGGTGATACGCACTCATTAATCAGGATCACTGATGAGAAAAAGTGTCCATGCCACCAAATAGCAGAGTTTTTAATACAAGGAAGCAATCACTGCTTTTTTTTTAAAGAAAACCATCTTAATTCACAGATTGTTCTGGAAATGCACTGTAGAACACACCTTCATTACATGTTAAACTTTCCATCACAGTTGTTTCGCATACTGTTTTCCTTAAAGGAATTAAACTTTCCATCACAGTTGTTTCGCATACTGTTTTCCTTTAAGGAATACCAACGTAAAAATACTTCAGCTTCAGATCCAAAAGGATTCAATGAAAAGTATTAACGGAAAAAATAATTCCGGGGCAAGCCCTGAAAGGCCTAACGGCCCTCGGGCCTGCAGCTGTAAAAAACACCAACTTCTCTCTTTGTCAAGCCAAACTGAGTTTCAAATCACACAAAGGAAAGCGTTTCCAGTCAGAGACTCCAAAGCCTATTAACGCAAAAATTCATACGCGGAAAAAGATGGCGAGTAAATAGTCCCGTTGAATAAATTTGATTTATAATTTAATAAAGTTGAAACATCAAAGGAAAAGACATCAAAAGTAAAGACAATTAATATTTAAGCCAAATACTAAGTAAATAATTAAGAAAAATTTAGATTTTTAATAAAACTGTAAAAAATTACCGTTTAAATTTCAAAAGTTGCCAAAGATGCCACAAGATTCGAAAGAAACTCTGGTGGCGAAGATTTAAATAATTAAAAATACTGCCAAAACCGAAAAATGATGTAGATACAATTTTTGCAATCTAACACTACTTAATTTCGAACAGCGTAAGGGCATTTTGTGTTTCGTTAAAATAATTAATTGCTGATACTTAAAAGCTAAACACTTGCTCTCTAACTTTAACCTCAGCGCTTTCTTTTAAAAATGATTTTATACACATGTAAATCGTTATAACATAATTTGCCTATTTTACGGCCCAAATATTTAATAGAATTGAAGTTATGATACCGGTCTAAATTCGGCGTCTGCCCCCTATCATTAGTTATCGTTTTCCAAGCAGAAGTAAATGAAGTTAATTTTCTTCGAACAGTCTAAAGCATGCGTTTATTTATATGTCTGTTGATTAATTCAACAAAATAAATTAGCAAAATGAACAAAGCTACAAAGGGATTAAATCAAAATAAAAAGAACCCGGCAGTGGACTTTTTCAAGGATCACACGCCTGAAGGGAATCAAAAATTGGGATTCTTTTTCTGTACAGGAACCGACTGTTAAGTCTGAAAATTGGATCCCTAACCGTTGGATACTTTACAGGGAAAAAAAATACCAATTTTTGATTCCAGGCGGGTGATACTTGAAAAAGACCACTGACGGATTCTTTTTAATTTGATTTAGTCCTTTTGTAGCTTTGTCCATTTTATTAGTTTATTGAATTATTATCATTGTTTTCTTTGAAACTGCTACATTTTTTGCGCGCTCCAGATATTTAGTGTGTATTTTCTATTTACTGCTTTTTTTTTCTCAATTGTAATTTCCCCAAGTAGTTATAGTTTTATAATTTTCAATTGTTTTTACTTTATTTATTTGTTCATTAATAGTATACTAGATGGCATGAAATCTTTATAATGAAATAATGCATTAAAAAATTGTTTTATTAGAATGTATTTGTACCTCAGAGGTAAACTATCTCATCAATGTTTCAGGTTTTGATGTTTCCATCGTATTTGCATTATCCTAACCGTATCTTTGGATGGGTAAAGTGTCGTAGATGTAGATCGAAATGAGCAAAAAATAACCGCTCGCAAAAAATAATTTGAGCATTGCAATACATTGCCATCAGGAACTTCTTTTGGCTCTCCTGTATAATGCCAAAACAATTGCTTAGTTTGCATATAATGTACAAATCTGACTCTGCAATGCTTGAATTCTTATTATACATTTAATATACATACTTATACTTACACATATACATACAATTATACCTTTAAAATTCATAACTTTGACGGAATTATACTTTGGTATACGAGTTGCTATTTTTCGCAGATAACTGAAAAATATATTACAGTAAAACTTCGATTAACCGTCACTCCTTTAACCGTCAGTTTCTGTTATTCGCCATCGTCTAAAAAGTAAAATAGGTTTATAGTTACCCATGTACATATAGTAGCAATGTGCGTTTCTGTACATTGATACTCTTATATTGAAGTTTATATTGATAGTTTTGTAAAATTAAATACAGCATGTATGCATTATTCACTTTTAAAATATTTTTTCATTTTCGTCCTAAGCCAGGAATGAAATCATGGTACTGTACATATATATTATAAATATGAAATACTGTTCACCTTCTATGTTAGTCTTATGGCAAGAAAGCGATTTACAGAAGAATTGAGATCCAAGCCAATGAACCCACCTTGGCGACTATTTTGACGACTTTTTGACAAAATTGGCAACTTTAGCGACAAAATTAAGCTTCTATAAAATGCAAGAATTATGGGCCTATCTGTACTAGGAACGGATAACCTTCGAGAGAATTCTATATGACGTTACGCCCTGTCGGAAAGCTAAAAATATCCGAGTTGCTCAAAGGAGGAATCAATCTCTTCGGAGTTTTTTCCGCAGTGCAAGCCGATGAGTTGATAGATGCTGAGCACTATTGAAAGTACTATTACCGATATTTATTAGTGATCTGCTATCTGTTTGTTAATTTATACAAGTGCTGTTTATTTTTCTTACCTGTGCTTCGTGCTGTCTGGAATATTCGTGGAATAAAGCGTCATTTTTTTATTATCCTGCTTATTGCACTACATTCACGTAACCCACCGAACGATTTTTGTAACAATATTAAGAGATTTCTGCTATCCTTCTATTCGGTTATCCGTCACAGCTCTGGTCCGGACGGTGACGGTTAATCGAAGTTTTACTGTACTTCGAAAATGAAATTTGAAGAAATATAAGAATGTCTTATTGCTCTAAAGTTACAATACAGTATTATTTTTCTTCAAATTCCTTTTTACTATTCATACACAAAAGCACAAAGCAATTTACTTTCAACCAAGACTTTTTAAACTTTTTCCTCTATCCAGCCCCTTTCAAGTCATACAAAAAAATTTCTCTTGGAAAGCCAGAAGGCAAAAGTAAATTCCGTCATATCTAGGTAAGGTTATAAAATGCATGCAATCCTTATACAACAGCCATTAGTATCGAAGCATCTCAGACGAGATGAAAACAACAGAACTTCAAAGGGGTGACTGCTATCAAAAAGCTTTTAGCACAGAAGGTTGTTGGTTATGATGAGGGAATAATTCGCCTTATTTGGAACATCATATCTTCAATAGTAACAGAGTTACGGTTCCTATCCCCTTTATCTTGAGTCCTTGATATATTAGACTGGATATACTAAACGAAGTGGGAATAGCACTAACATTACAACTCATTAAATCACCGAATTAATTTATATCTGGGTTACGTGAAGAGAAATTTTATTTATAATTCATAAAACGTTTAAGTAAATAAAAATTCCTTGTTAACCGATCGATTTAAAGAGATAGAGAAAATTACTTAATTTCTTTTACGGAAACGGCAGGAAAAAATCTATAGCAAGAATTTATATTTGAACAGCAATTTGCTAAGGATTCTTTCTGGAATTGGTTTAGGACGTCTGCCGGTATTCTGGTACACAACGTTGCGTTTCTGATATTTTAATTTATTTAACCCCAATTAAATGACTTTGCGATGACTGTAATGAATGAATGATATTATTTGAAGTCCAAAGAAATATTTTTAATAAAAATGTATCTCTTTGATAGCGAAGAAATGATACTGGATTTGTTATAAAAATCCAACAAGAGTATTTCTTGAATTATCTTAATTTGTATTAATTCTAACATATATCCTATTTTCCATCTTCTGGGGAATCTCACATTATTTGGTGATTAATTAGAAAAAAACGTGACCTCAAATTATAGCAACAAGATTAAGACATGTTTGTCGACTTAAGATAATTAGACAACTTAAAAGTTAGGGCAACTCTAATCAGAGGTAGTAAAATAACTAACCATGCACATTTCAAAATTAATGAATTTGGCAATAAATATATTTTCTAGGGCCTTAGAAATAGTTGAATAAAAACACTGAAATTGCTACCAACTTCAGGCACTTCGGCCATACATTACTGTAATTACGGTTATAAAATTATTCAAAAACATTTCTTTAAATTTCTTCTAAATCATGATGTTGTACAAATTTATCACTAAAATGTCGGTTTTATTAATCTCATTTCTTCACTCATTTCGTACCGTAGTTAAAAAGGTGATCGGAAACCTTGGATATGCATTTCAAGGATTCTAATCAAGTCATTTTATATCAAACCGTGACGCGCAGCACTTTTTAAATTAACTTCATTTTACTACCTGTTATATTTTCTGAGATAAAATCTAACTTCCAAGAATCGCCACTATGAGAACTACGACCAGTGTCAAAAGTTAGTGCACGATCACTTTGCGCTAGTTAGACATTCGTTGTTTAAGGATATGGATATAAACTATGCGTAAATATTAAACAATACTCATGAATTATGAAATAATCTTAGTGAAATACATATAATTATATTTTGTGATTATTATAATCTAATCATGAAACTTTACACTCACTGGAAGGTAAGATTGAGTAATAAAAACGAAAACCTATGCCATATCTTCTCCCTTGTCGCTCAAGTTATGCATATACCATTAGAACTTTATCAGAACGGGAAAATAAAAACATTACACTCCATTAATAGACGTAAAACGACTCTAGTGTTTGTTCAAACACTGCTACTAACTAAATCTTCATTTATTATGTATTTGATTATTTAATGGTTAACGTAATACTGATAATCTATTCCTTTGTTTCAACAAGGGAACGCACTAATCAGAATTCCATTAAGAGGGCAATTAGGAATGGCAACATGTAAAGGAATTACTTGAATCTAATTCGCATTATTTATTTTCTTTACTTCCCGTTGTTTGTACTTTGAAGTTTATGCGCCGCACTTTCTTTCCGAAGTGAGATTTGTTTCGTTTAGAGAAGAACTAAAATTAACTCTCGAACCAAGTTGATTCATTCTTCTTTAGTGTGTGGCTTTTGAAAACTATATCGGAAAATTTCCAGCGTAGGCAGTTAACGATCTTCTGATGATATTTGTCGATTAGTGAAAGCCCCCAGAGGGTTATGTTACAGAAAAAATGCGTAGGAAGTTAGAAATATATAAGTGGGGAAAATGCAATGCGAAAATTTCTGAATCTTTTACTTTTAAAAATTTGCATTTTATATCGACTTATGCATTTCGGAAAATATCTTACTTCGAAGAGGATTTTGCATGAGCAAATAAACCAATAAATTCATGTGGGTTTCAATTCATGCAAGAAAGTAAAAATGTACGATAAAATTCGGAAGTGTTTTAGTTTCACTTTGTTTCAAAAGAAACGATGAAATAAGGAATAACTCTTTATCGTTCCTTGTTAGTTATAATCCTTAAGTTAATAATACTTGCTTAAAATCTAAACAATTTCAACCATAAGTGTCTACATTTCTTAACCATTTTATTATTCAATATTGTTAAATTAAATGTTTATAACTAAACTGAATGTATTCATTTTTATGTTATTTCTTTGACTCATTTTTCAAAAAAATTTAACTTTTGCGTTCAATCCCCTTGACATCGTTTGCAGCATATAACTAAGAATGCTTTGCCATTCTATATATACTTTTTATTTAGACAAATATATTTATAAGGAACGAGTGGGTTGAAAGAAAGTAAATTCCTTTGCGAGTTCACTAATAAGTGGTCCACTGCTTTGTATATTGTTACATATCTTAAATGGCTAGTTTTGTTTATTTCTGTTTTAAATGGAAAGCTATATTCTTGATTTTTTTTTTAATTCACATAGATTTCCATTTAATTTAGACCGCAGACTTCATGAGATACAAACTACATGAAAATTTTTGAACATTTTCATTCAAGCAACGAGAGAAAAGCGAGAAAAATCGAGGAAGACTGATGAATCAAATTTCTCTAATGTTTGTATAAACTTCAATAAGTGCCACAACCCAGGCGACTTATAATCTTTTACTTAACTTTCAGAAAAATATATTTATATTCTCTAAAGCAGGGATCTGTAAGTTTTTTAGGAGCAGGTCAAAACAAAAAAATGGCGGGTTATTATAACTTATAAAATTCAATAAGGAATCAAAAAGTATTTTAAAAATTCTTTAATGCTATTGCAATGAATGAAACTGTGACTATATTTTTAAAAGTTTCTCATAATCTGGTTCGCACTGGGATGCACTAATTATGCTGGCTTTTTTAACTCTTAAATGCCCTGTGTTGCCTTTAAGTAACATAACCATTTTTGCCTTCTAAAATATTGAGAATAAGACTGAAGCTCTAATGCCTGTTATTTTTCCAATAGGATACATACTGAAAATGTTATTAAATCAATTACAACATATAGATGGCAGCCTGGGTGCTGATGAAAAAAAGTTTTTCACTTGCGACTGCATCGTTTTTCCTTCGTAGGCTTGAGAATATCACATTTTATTCTACAACGTTGAAGCAAATTCCTTATCCTTATTATTAGTTCTATAATATTAAACACATATGAATTTTAAGAATTTTATCAAGGAATAGTTTTTCTCAACTAATCCCCAGTGTTGCCAATTGGTAACTGTCTTTTAGCCGTAAACCATATTTGAAACAAAATATGATTTTTAAAGTATTTTCCCATGTTTTATACAAGAAGTGAAAATCAAAAAACCTTTTTTAATTAATTTTTTTTAAAAATCAGGCGTTTAAGGGTTAAAATTTGCGGATTAACCCTCTGACTGCCAAAATTTTGAAATCATTATTTCGATGCAACGTTCGCAAACATCTTCAAATATCATTGAGACAAGCGGATTGTCATTTATATGCAAACCTTTATAAGTATAATATGATCCAACGCTATAAGAATAATAATTAAACACATAAGCTTGCAAAAATTGCAGGATGCAGCAGAAAATAGATTTACTTCCCACCCCTGGAAATCGCGTGATAAGCAGTCAGAAGGTTCAACTTCTAAGTGGGCCGCATCTGTCCCGCGGGCTGTAGTTTGTCCACCACTGCTCTACAATAATCTATGTATTTTGGTATACTTTTTTCCAGCAATAAGAGAATAATTGAAGTAGAGCACTTTTTTAGCGTAGACACAATTATGTGAAAAGCGTGAGTCTGGATTTTCAGTCAATGCTGGATCGGTAGCAACCAGACAAGTTGGAAGTTCGAATGCTGATACCGCAATTTTAATGGTATTGTTTTAATCTCTGCAATTGTTTTCTACTTTAGGTGTTTTGCCTTTTCTTTCTATGTGATCAACTTTGTGAAATGCAGTAAGCAAGAAAAGCACGTGCACCTATGCTTTATGGTGTCTAAATAACTATAGAGTAAGTGTGACGGTATTGTCATGAATATTACTTTACTTAATAATTACAATATTTTTTTATATTATATGACTATAATTTTTTGCTAAAAATTAATAATACATATTTAAAAAATTTATTTTCTCATACCAAAAAATATTTGCATACCTATTTGTCTTTAAAGTTGCCAAAAGATAAAACATAGTGTCACTGTTATAACAAAATGTCGTTTAGCAAATTACGCAGCCTTTTATTGATATGAAACAAATGTATAGGTTAACAACATCTGCTCCCCAGTTGTTGTATGCGATTGTTGCGTGTTGTCCTAAAATACCATATGACATCAAATTTTCACATGTTTTGCTGTTTCTGTGGGCATATAGCATTTTGATATAACAGCGACGATATATCAAACTTTCAACAAATGTAAAGTCCCGCTCTCTTTTCAAACGCATAAAATGATCATTGAATTTGTAATTCTGACAATTTCAATTAGCATGGCACCAAAAATGTGTGGGCTCTTTGTGAATACTCGTGAGATGATAAATAGATCTTCATGATTGTTGGATTGTTGTATATAGAAATCGATGAAAAGTTTAATTTAACTTCTCTATTGTTCATTACATAATAAAAAATTTAAGAAAAGATATTTGTACGACAGCGAATAAATTTCGAACTGAGCGTGCATTGAAACTAAATGCAAGACAAAGGAGGAACATCATAGAACAATTGACAAGAAACCCCTTTTTATGTGCTCGATAATTAGTTTTTCATATCACTTTAACATCGGGAACCACAGTTACATCTGAAACTATTCAAAATATTCTTCAATATACAAAATATGTGCCGTAAAAAAAAATATTTATCGGTGAAACAAACTGCAAAAGACTTGCCTTTGCCAAAGCTTCCGTCAATAAACTGGTTGAGTTTTGGAAAAAAAGTTATATATTCTGATGAAAGCAAGTTTAATATTTTTCGCTCAGATTTTTAAAAATAAGATGTGTAGCGGAAGTTAAATATAATTTCCTTGAAGTAAAAAATTTAAGATAAATCATCATATATTATAGAATATTTGATATAAGTACAAGAGAGTAAAAGAAATGAATGACAAAATTAAGTAAGTGCTGCTGAATCGTATCTTGTCTAATATCTGTATAAACTATATCACAACACAGAGGATTTACATACTTTCTCGAATCTTCAGAAAAATATATCTATATAGTATATCCTTCTCTCCCCCACGAAAAATATATCCATAAACATCCACTCCCCTCATCAGAATCTCATTTTCTCTCCCCTCTTCTCCTCCATTTCGGTTATTAAAGTACCCAAAAATATTATTTTAGTCGGACTCTCAATATTATGCTAAGTGTATGAAATCCCCTACCTGTTTATTCAAGTATTTTATTTACTTAATCTGAACTGGTGCGGATTATATTTCAAAGGTAGAAATTTTAATTATTTAGTGTCTTGCATTTAATTATTTAGCTTTTCTCGCCTGCGTGATTAAGCCTCTCTTGAGATCCTCCTCATTCCAGTAAGGCGAAAGAATAGCACTGTGTGTGCTTTTCACTCAGCCGGAAGCTTAGAAAATAACCCATACTGATTTAATCAAGTAAATCCTTTTTTCAAGAAGTTTAACGATACTTCACAGTTTATGTGATTGCGGTGAAAATAAGCATCTACAGATGCTCTTATTTCAAAAATGTTTACGCCACTGCGTAAACATCGAATTATAATTATGCTCACTAAAATTATTTTGCTCGAAAAAGTGAATAATCCCCTGTTTTCCTAATTTGACTCGATTTTTATTGGCTAGTCTTGAGAATTTCATTTGGAGGGTAAATTTAATATTTCCTTATAATCAAAATTTTCCAACAAATAGACAGAAAAAGTAAGTTCAGTAATCGTGTCATAAAAATATGGGTTAATATTAACCTTTCACTATCAGACGAAATAATTCTCTGAAATATTTTCTATGGCTCTTTTTATTTACTAAAGAGATTCGTTGAAAATTAAAAATAGCTGGGAGATTTTAAGATCATACATGATAGTTACAAAGTTATTTGAATAATCAAATTAAATTGAAATTGGTGAGACGAAAAATAAAAATATTTATATTGTTAAACATCTAAGAATTAAAGATGACTGGTTTTAGAAAATATACTTGTGTCGAGAAATTGATTTTCAGGAAAATTTAATAGTTCCCTTTAATCAAAGTTTTCATGCAAAATAGAAAAAGTTAGTTTATTAATTAATTTTCTAATACACATTTAAATTGAATTCCATTCAATGTCAAAGGAAATTTTTTGAATAAAAATTTTTATAATTCTTTTCATTTTTCGAATAGACATTCATTCAACACTTTAAAACTTCTTTCAAATTCTTAAGATCATACATGATCATTAAGCGGTTTATTCGGAAAATCAAGCTAAATTTAAATTGGAGAAACAAAAAATAAAAAGCTATTTCTATGGTTTCAAAGTAAACATAAAAAGATATCAGGTTAGGGATTCACGACATTTTTTACATCATTTTGCAAAATGCTTTCAGACTTAAAAATATGATGAATGAATTTAGCATTCATTCATATTGAAACCCTAATGAATGGATATCGCATTATGTGGATGAAGGAATATTAAATATGGTTTGAATCTCCTACAAGGTAATTTAATTGCACAAAAAATTAATTAATTTTGTGTCTTTCTTGGATTAATTAATTTAACACAGAAAGAAAAAGAGAGTTTGTTCTTGTTTAATTTTTTTCGTTCCTTTGAAATGTCATTATGTTGTACTATAATTAATCGGACGCTATAATTTGCTAGAATAATTAAAAGTGGTTTGTATAAAAATGAGCTTTTTGTATTAAGTTGGATATTCCTTGTAAATAAACGCATCAAAATAAAAAAAAAACTTTCAAAGAAATTTCAACTTTCATAAATTTTCCTTGTTTTTAATAAAAGCGATTTTGTTATAATTAATATTTTCAGAAACATTATTAATGGCAAAGAGAAAACATTAAAAGTGGAATTTTTACTTCATCAAATATTTATTACTACAGTAGAGTCCCGCTAATCCAGACTAGATGGGATCGGACCCTGTCCGGATCACCGAAAGTCCGGATTAAACGGAATTTACCTTAAAATGGCACGCAATACAAGTTTTAGATGGGTTAATCTATAATAATTTATGTATTTTTTAATAAATAAATTTAACTTTTCCTACAGCTTAATTTTAGTTTTAATACTACTGTATACGTACATCTAAATTTATAACCTACGAACTGATATAAGATTAACAAAATAAAAACATCTTTATACATAATTAAAATACATACTTTGTACATAAATATTTTTTTAAAATCCCGTCCGTATTAACCGGATGTCCGGATTAGGAGGACTCTACTGTACCTGAATGTTATTTTATAGTAAGATTTGTTTCTTTTCGATGCTAAGAATCATATGTAATTTTTATTTTTTAATTTAATGTTCCATTTTGAAGCTACAGTAGAACTCCGGGAATCCGAACTAATTGGGGCTGGCCTTTTTTCAGATTCTGGGTAATTCGGATTATCTGGGAAATTGGGTAAAATATTCTTGATATACCAATTGCAGTAGAGTATAGAGTCTGGGTGCTTTGTAAAGGCGTACGGAAAGAGCACGCGGCGATTCGCACGGTACAGTGGCAAACAAGTTGAGGGTAAAAAAAGGATATCCGAGTTTGTTTTAACTAATTGAGGTGCGATATTCATTCTTAAAGACCAATTCGAATACTTCTTTTAAGTTAGGAATAAACGTTAGGAACAAACATTTTTATGGTTCGTAATTGTTATTTTTCATTTATTTTTCAGCGAAGTTTTCAGAAAATTAAAAAGCGATGTTCGGATAATCCGAAATTTTGGATTTCCGGGGTTCTACTGTATTAGATGATTACTGGAAACGGACCTTTTGAGACATAGTCTGACGACGAGATCGATACCTAATTATACATAAATATATTGATAACTACAAAAATTATTCTTTGACATCCACTGAAAAAGACGGGAATGATCTTCTACACAATGATCTTGAACACAGAACTCGCTCTTTAATTAACAGTGCATTCTACTCTAAAGGAGAAGGGGGTCTCCTTAAACTGCGGCCCAATTTGGGTCAAATAGAAAACAGATCTTTCTTCTGTTAGATCTTTTAATATTGAAAGCAAACGTGATTAAGAAAAACATTCGATTTGAAAAAATATCAATCAGATTCATTGAATAATTATTTCCAGCATTTCTTTCCCAAATGTTTCCTTTTCTATTTACCTTTAAAAAAATTTTAGACAAAATGTTTTGAATAAAATTGGATAGCAAGAGGAAAACGTTGAAGCCATGCTGTAAAGTAACTATTAACTACAAAGTAAGTTCAGCAGGTTAAGTTGTTGGAGAATTTTTATCATTTGATATGAACTGTAGGTCGGATAGTTTACCATTGAGATTGTTTGACCATATGTTTGGTGTAGTATGGCCAAATATGGCTCTGGTTCCATAAAACAATACCAAGTAAATTTATAAATCAACGCAACTGTGCCAAATGTGCATATTTTTTTTAATAATGAAGCCAGTCATGGTACATTGCGTTGCATTTTGAGCGAATGTGCTAAATGCTTATGGAAATCTGGTAGCAAAATATCAGCTACAAGTTCAGAAGGTTACAGACTAGAGATACTATTCCATCCAATTCATTAGGCTTCGAACACATTAAATCTGGCCTGGTATCAAACGAGCTCACAGTGGTTTGCAATTTTGGAGAATGGAATGTCCGCTCAGATATTGTCTCAATTACTCGAACATGATTCAAAATCATTCCTTCCCTCCCCCCCAAAAAACCCTTCCCTTTTTAGTACATTTTGAATTAATCCATCAAACTTAATTTGAGGACTTGATACAAAGTTGTTGAATTTCTATTTTTCTTAACGCTTGTCGAAACGACGAGAGTCATTGCCAAAAAAAATTATATTATCAACGATAGTGTTCTCCATCAATTTTCGAAAGCCCGTTACAAAAACTTAAATTTTGCAAACCTATGTTATTAACGCTTTCAACAAACTTAATTATTGCCTTTTACCTAGCTTCCGTTACATTTTTAAAGATATGTAAATTTAACCTAATTCCTTTTTTCGGAAATTTTCAACCTCTTATGCAGCTTCTGCATCTTAAGGTAAGATATAATGAATAAGACACTTTTCTTTATATCTCCATTATTCCAGCTATAATAAATTTCGTATAAGGAATATTCAAATGAACATACCGCATGAAATTTTAATTTCTTATGACAAAGCCCGAAACTTTGCTGAAAGCTGATATTAAAATACGGTATATAATTTAAAGCTCTTATTTTATTTTATTCGTATATCCTTTTAAAATTATGCATAAAACTTTGCTTAATTCGTTTCTGACCTTTAAAAACAAGTCACTGCCATATTAATGTACTACGTTCCCAGCAAATTAATCTATAAAGCGAAAGATTGCGATATCCAGACTATTTATCTTTAAATATGCAGGAAATTTAAATATATTACAGGAAAGGTAATTGAGCTCTCGTAAATGATATGCAAATTAGTGACGCTAGCATAATTAATGCAAATTTACAAAAGATCCCGACTAGTTACTTCTGAGTCAGCGTTTCATGCCCAAAGGAATGTTTACGGAAACATTCACGATATGATTTTCTTACTATAATTTTCAGAAATAATTAACCAGTTGGATCATAATGCACATTTATTAATTGAAAATAAGAAATGTCGGAAAATTAAGGCATAGATAGCTTTGTGGCCGGTTGAAAACCTGAATTTTGGATTCGATATCATGATAAATAATAGGATCAGTCAGAAATAAACAGAGATATGTAAACTTTTGTCTGCTAAACTCTGGGAGAAAAAACTAATTTGACACTCAGAACCTTCCTTGCGTTAGGAATGGCATTTTACATTACATTCAGACATAGATGGCTGTGTGACCGGTTGAAAACACTCTTTCAGCTGAGTTTTGGAATCGTTATCATGCTAAATAAGAGGAATAAGCAGACATAAACAAACTTTTCTCTGCTGATCTCTGAAAAAAGTGAATTTGATACATAGAAACCTTCCTTGCGTTAGAAATGACATTTTACATTTGAAGCGTGACGTCCTAGCTTTAAGTTTGGAAATCGTTTCCACCAAAGATACGCCGTGTAAACGGGTCTGGTGCTCATTTTATCTGTCAGGATTAAACATCCTCTCGGTGCTGCGGTGTTGAAGTTTGGAACTGGGGTTCTGGATGAGGGATCTCACTCATCATCTGATCGGGACTAATAATTACGAAGTCGGTCCGAAAAATAGCCATAGTGTAATTGCAAAATGGGACGATAATTTAATCTAATCATGTTAAGCAACAAGATCAGACAAAGAAAAGTAAACCTTTTCCTGCTCATCTGTGGACTTTTGAATGCGTCATCTCAAGAGCTTCAATGTGTTTGGTGTGTCGTTTCACATTTGAGACGTTGTGTCCTAATGGTAGTTTCGGGTTCTCATCAATCTTTCGCTCATCTGGGTTATAAGTGCTCTCGCTACTGTGATGTGGAAGTTTGGAGAAGGGGTGCCGTCTCAGGCGTCACCTTCGTTATCTGACCACGACTCTTACTTACGAAGTCGGTTGAAAATATTGCTTTAACCCTTCGGAACGGGCAATCAAACGTTCACTATGAGACGTGAAATGACATCAAAAGGTCCGAGTAGAAATTCATAAAGAAAAAAGATTTTAGGACCTGGAAGTAGTAAAAGACAATCTAGTAATAATAAGAGGCACGTTTTCAAGTACAATAAATTTTACTATCAGTATATCACTTGTTACACAAATAAATATTTTATGTATAAAGGATAAAAAATCACTACGAGACATATAATAATCCGACAGGTCCAATTAGAGATTCCTGAACAGAAAAGAAAAATTTGGGACCAGGAAGAAATAAAAGACAATCAATAATAATGAGAAGCACATTTCAACGTAATATATTTTACTTTCAGTATATCGATTGTTACACAACAGAAAAATATCCTAACAGCTAGTATTTATATTAGGAGGCGCAATGAACCTATCAGGTATTTCAGGCTGCCAAGGATACGCATACCCACCTTGCACGCAACCAATTAACTGACCCGATTCTCAGACGGGTGAGGGAAGCAAACGGTCTCCACCACGACCACATCTCAAGCCAACACTTGGCCTTGGAAAAAACGTGCGAATTGAGAACTCACAGGACACGCGTTACGGAGGGTTAAAACTCAATTCTCGAATTCTTATCAAGCTCAACTATAGGATTAAAAAGATAGAAATAAACTTTCCTATGCTCAACTCAGGACTTTCTAGCAAGTTCGAAGCTCGGGACCTTCATTGTGCACCGTCTGCGGTTTTACATTTGGAACGAGGTGGCAGACTTTCGGGTTCGGGACTTATTTCCATCAAAGATGCGCCGTGTAATCCAAACTTTTCGATCCAAGATCGGATTCCGATTGAAAAATTTATGTTCAGTTGCATAGTGCGGGAGAAGTTAGTTAAAGATTATTTTCATTCTTTTAAATCTACCTACAATTATTCAAAAACTGTATATTCATATTTTGGCGTGAATACGTCATTATTTGCAAGTAATAGGGTCAGTAATCTAGGCATGTGCTGACGTTTTTATGACTGGTGACAGAATGAGCAAGCATTGGGAGGATTCTCCGTTCATAAGATACTCTCCAGATACCTCGTCTCTAGACGTCCCCTCCACATCCAGACAAAGTCATGGGGAATCAAAGTTAGTTCAAATTTTGCTTTTTAACCCTTTGCACTCCACTGCCCTGCTACAGCGACATTGAGTTGCATACACACTTTAGGCTCAAACGACGTATAGTTCAATTTTTGATTCAAACAATTTAGACAAACTTTCATACCGAGATCAAAACTTCTTGTTTTAGTTACTAATGTAAGTAATTGCTTTGCCCTTTCAAGAATTTAACCGGCAAATGCGTCCTACAAAGCGCAATATGCACCTTAACACCTTATTAATTCTAGAAGGCAAAGGGTTAAATAGTTGAACATAGCAAAGATTTCTGATGTATTCCGTAATATGTTTTTGCTTTGTTTCGGTTAACATTGGTATCTAACCTAATTGATACTTCATTACTCATAATGTATACATATAAAATGCAATCACTCGTAAATTCACCATCAACTTTTACTAAATAAAGTAGAAGACGATATTCATGTTAATAAAATTCACCGAAGTAAGGAAGAATAGATGCATGTACGGAAAATGTAGATAGAGAATGAAGATAAAAGAGCACTTGTACTAGGGAAGTAATTTAATTAGTGTATATACATTTACAAGTAATTTATTTAGTGTATATACATTTACAAGTAATTTTTATTTAGTGTATATACATTTACAAGTAATTTATTTAGTGTATATACATTTACAAGTAATTTATTTAGTGTATATACATATAATTGTTTACGTATCCACGAATAAAAATATGTGGCATCAAGGACACAGTCCTTTTTACTCTTTTCTATGGTCAAATCGAATTGAAGCCCTTTGAAGCTGTTTCAGTCGAGATTTTATCTTGAATTAGCGTTTGAGCCCTATTCATTTGTATAAAAAGAAACACGTTGCAAATTCAATAATATAGCAAAGATCAGATTTTTTATTGAACCTACTCGTCATCGAATACATTATATATATATATGTGTGTGTGTGTGTGTGTGTGTGCGATATTTTAATTTTTTAACTTTCTTAAATAATCTTTTAACGACACCTCATTTTAATTACTTCTACTTTCATCGTAATAAGCGCACTACAACTTTCTTTTCGAGTCACGAGTCGTTCCGGGAAAATTCCCTTCTCTGGGTACGTAAGCGTTCTGCGCATTCCTATCTGCCCTTTTTGACTCCAACATGTAAGTGAATAACAACGTCGCGCTGTTTCGCGCGTTGACTCTGAATTTCTGGTCATGTAGCTAAGTAAGAACTGAATCCTTTACCATGAAGAAATATCTTCAATGATTGAATAAAAGAAGAGTGATTCAACTAACGTTGTTTCCTTGACTCAGATATTCGACATTTCACCTTTAATCAAGATGTTGCATATATATATATACTGCGTGGTACACAATTTTCGGTTTTCACGAAGATCAAAAGTATTCGCAAACATAAAAAAATTTCAAGATTTTATTGAATAAAAGTAGATCATTAAAACTTTTGTATCATTACCAAGATGTTTACGTTTGGTTTGAAAGAGTTATCGTTTTTAAAAAGTTTCATATATTATTTTTGGATATACGCCTGCATAAAATAAATTCTTCCAGTATATAAATTTAGGATATGTAAATTTGTATACTGGATATATGTCGATTTTTTGTATTATAAGCTAGAAGAACTTATGCCTTTTCATTATTTTGATATAAAAAGTATTCTGAGAATAAATTTGTGATATTTTCAGCCACATTTTTCGAAGTAATACATCATGTATTATAATATATTCTTTTGAGAAGCAGTGGTATACAACTCGCAACAAAAATTCATGCGATTCTTTTATGTTTAATTTCTGTCTGAATTTGTTTCTTTTAGATAGCTTTTAAGATTGTTTTATAAGCTGTTGAGATTCTTTGAATCTTGGGATAGTGGTAACGATTTCAAACTGAAAATTATTTTAATTTGAAGGTTTAATGTTTAATATAAGTGTCACTCCAGTTAATCGTCTAAATTCCTTAGATTAATATTAATTTAAGTTTCGAACTGTCGAATTCAAATAATTTTCTTGACAATATTTCAGTAAATTATTTTTTCACAATCTAATATCCAAAACAGACTAATGCAACCAAAATTTTATGATATTTTGGACTTGAACTTGCTTCTTGGATCAATTATTATGATTGGCAAGCATAGAAAGCGACTAAGCAATATCACTAAAATGCAATAAATAACTTTCAATTGTACTGAGTAAAATATTAGAAATCAGAAAGACAGGACACTGACAGTTATCTTCAACAGTTTATGGAAGAGTTTTCTGGTTTGTTTATTTACCTTAAAAACCTGAACTTCCGCTTTGAAGGTTCCATAAACTTAGCATTACACCGGAATGATGAAGGTACGGCATTTTAATGTAAATAAACAATACAGAAAACTTGTCCATACAGCCATTTTACACGAAACTTTTTCCGAAAATATTTTCCTGGTATTAAATATCAAGATATAATAAGATGGCGGACCAATTTTTATTCAAAGTCCTTGAATTTCTCGAATATTTTGTTGCTATTATTTTTTTGATTTGATTCGTTAGGTCCTAATTAAAAGGTTTCAGCTAGCATAGATTAATTAGGTAAGAACGATGTAATTCTTAACTGTAATCATAGAATAAAAACGGAAGCAGAGAGTTCAACAAATAATCTTATCACGAAGTCTAAACCCTACTACTGGGCCTTTGCGACCCTAATTAGGGCTTCAAATATTGATTAGGAGAACTTCTTTTTAAGTCAAAATGGGTCAAGAGATGCTGCTAGATTCCGAATGATTTTTGAAGCAAGTGATCGATTCTTCTTTTGGTTTATAAAATCAAATTTTTGTTATACATTTTCAAGACATACATTTAATTCTTCTTTTAGGCGATTTTAGTCAACGTAACTTCTTTCCTGTTCGTGAAGAAGGAATTTTGTAATCGATTTTTCACTCACTTCCTGATGACTAGAGTTTTAAAAGTTTGAACAGTTGTTTTTTCTATGTCAAAACGATATTTTTATATTTTCAGAAATTAGTTATCAATTAATCGCTTATTTTTATTTAATTTCGATTTAACACTAGAGTTGACATCTTGTACCTTATCGCATCATTGATTATAAGAGTTAATAATAATTATAATAATGAATTATGAAACGTATTTAAGACTGAAAAATATAAAATATTAAAAATAAAAAAGTTTTCAAAGAAACACAATTTTATTAGCATACTGAAAATATAAAAAAAATTATTTAATACAAAATCCGGATGTCAAAACAAAGTTGTAAAAACGTGTGGAGCTGAAAACAATAAGATATGGAAATTAAGCGAGATATTTACACCACATTATAAATTTTCTTACTATATAAACACTTCTCTTATGATTACCATCCGTTTAAGCGGCTGTTAAAGTTTCAAAGCATTGAAAGGACAGCTCTGAGTTCTATTCTATGCTGACACAAATAACTCTCAATAGAGACATCGTTAACGAAGTACGGTTATTTCGGGCGGTTTATTATTGAGTTCCAATTCCGATCTTTCAAACATCTCCTAAATTTTCTCTTATGTACTTTTAGATTACAAGAAATAAAGAAGCTAAAAGATCCGATGTGCAGTATTCCTAGATAGAAGTTAAAACATAACTTAATAAATTTACGAACATTAATATACCGGATATCAGACTTGACTGAATCGTGTGCAAATAATCTGTTTATCAATGTAAGGTTCTTATTTCCTGATGCATATTTCCGACTATTGACTTACACTTGCCTTTCAGCAAATAGCAATATATTCTCTCCGCAAACAGCCTTATTTCAGATCCTGCAAACATTTAACAAAATTTTGACTGTAATAAGTCAAATGATGTTAAATGTTTGCTCGGAAACTTCATCATCAAATGCCTTTCGTGTCCATAACTCGCCCAGTAAAGACTGCTTCAACATAAAATCAATTAATATCGTGATTCTTTTCAAAGAATGGATTATACAAACCCAAACGTCCGTCAGTTTTCTCTGGGAAATCAACACAATATACAAGTACTATCAGAGTTAAATATTTGTCAAAACGTTATTGACCGTCGCGCTTGTAGTGTTTGTTGAATTTGCCCCTGGTTCAAGTCTCACTGGACTTGTTTCGTGATGTCAGCAATGGATTGCAAAATTTAATCATCACTTCAATTATTCTAGTAGCTTCACTTTCCCTTTGCCAAAAAGACAAAGATCGGGAAAATACTTTTAATTGGCACCCCTTTTCCAGATAGAAAACTGATTTCAAAAATTAAGTTATCTCTAGAGTGAAATGAAACGCACCGAGGCATAAAATTCTCCAGATTTTTGGAATTTAATGCGATAAAATATTGCTTGCAAGCACGGGCATTTTTCCGCAAGTCTCCGAGCAAGCAAATAATGCAATAATACAGAATGGTTAATCGATAATACATTTTCAACAACGATAGAAATCGGTTCATTATTCGAGATAATATCCCGGGCAGTGATTCATGGTGACATCGAGATCTCATTTCCATTAAATACGAATGCATATCATATGGAATTGATAAAGGATGATAAATTTAGTTAATACCGTGTTTCTGTTATCTCAATTTCCAACGAAACGTCAGATTAGTTAATTGGGGCGCAAAATTAAAGAAAAAATAGATATGTGCCTTATTTTAATGGAAAATATTTAGAAGAGGTTTGAAATGTGATAAGTGGAATGTGAATTAAATTTTGAGATATTTGATTGAAGACTACTTAAATGGCGGTATATAATTAAAAGATTATTGTACCGAGTCATTTACGTCCTCTTCACGGATTGAAATTTTTCCAGTGTGTTTTGTGTCATTAAAAAAAAGTATAATTTTTTTATTATAATTTCCCTTTTTTATTGCAGTGAAAGATTCACATAAAAAAGATGACAAAAGCCAGTGGGAATGTTCTCCACTCGACTGTTACGTACACATATACAATACGGCGCGTTTTGTGTTTAGTTTCGTAGTACAGTGAAGAGGACCAAGCATCTAATTCGGATCTCGTTGCGCTGATCGATTGGGTTCGAAACTTAATATACATCTGCTACAGTTTTGGTGTCAAGACCACATGACAAATTTTATTGTATTAATTATATTATTATTTTATCTAGCTTGTTGTGTATTTAGTTATCATGTTCACATACACATGGACATGACATGAAGCCACCCCACACCCTTGGTGCCTATAACCTCAAGGGTTATCTAACCGGTTGGATGGATGCAGGATGGACGAGAACAACCACTTCTACTACAGGGCCCCGAGATCCCACGCGAATACCATACCCCTAACAACTTTAAATTCTCCCCTCCCCATGATTTAAACTTATTAAAAAGCCATAAAAGTTACATTGGTGCAATCACAGATTCACAACAAATAACAGCCCTGTCTGGGCAATACACTCTTAAAGAGTTTCACATTTACAGACGGAAATGAAAATAAACATTTAAACTACAGAACTTGATTAAATACAATACAAGCAGGAAACACCAAAAAAAAACTTTTGGAAAATAAACACGATTAAACACAAATATCCAAAATTTTAGGAGCAAGAAAAATCAACTGCCAAAATACCAACAATACCAACAATTTGTATCAATTTTTTTTTATTTCTTCGTTCATACACACGGCAGACAAACAATCTATCTGGCAGCAGATTTAGTTAAAAATCAGACAAAAATCTATAATTTTAGTGTAAAGACCTTTTTCCCACCAATGAAGCAAGAGATACGCAAAAATTGCATAACTTTTTGAATTAATTCTTTTACTTACTAATTACTTTTTCAAAGTTAAATCTTTTTTCAATAAATTATCATTTTTACTTTAATTATTTTTAATTACTTGATTTTATTTTTACAAGGATTCTCATATACAATAAAGACGAATTTATTTCGAGTTTAAAAGCATTATAATGTTTGTGTTTACATCGAAACCGGGAAGTGAGTTTTTGTAGTCCAAATTATTTGCGAACATTCAGTGAATATTTTAAACTGAGGTCAGGAAATGATTCAGGAGTAACTATTTTCCTATCCCAAAACAATGGGTTTTTTTTAAACTTTTTCGGAAAATATCAGGACAGGGAAAATTATTCGTGAACTAAAGAAATTTTGGCTGTTCATTATTCATTTTGGACGATGGTTTCGAGCTCTCTTTGAACTAAAATTTACAAGGCGGTGAACGACATAGAAAGTTTTTAGAGTTAAGAGTGTACATTAAATCCCACAGTTCCACTGAGAGATAAAATTGTAAAGTAATACTTATTGAGGGGTCTTGCTCATTTCCAAATGCATACCAATGCACAGACTCAGCAGTATCATAGAACTCGAGAGAGAAAATAGATCCTAAGCCTATAAGAACGAAATATTTTATCTACTTCCTCTAACTCAAGCGACTTAAGCCGGCCATTCACTTCACAGACAAACTGTATATTTTGGAAGGGAAAAATCTATGGAATCTTTCCAAACGGCATGCCATGGTTGGAATTCCGTCTGGACTGAAATCGGAACAAAAAATCAGAGGCACCCTGAAAGAGGCTAGCGAAAAGAACAATGCCTTGCGTAGATTGAAGCCTTGCTTCGAGGGTTGCATAAATTAAAATCTGCTGGCCTTGCGTAGATTGAAGCCTCGCTTCGAGAGTATCATGATTAAAATCTGTTGACTGGGGAAAATCGAAGAGCGATTAAGAAGCAGCTGTAAAGAGGGAAAGAAGATCGCTCCCCCTACTTTCGTTCAGAGTTAGCGTCCTTGTGAATGACGTGCCTGAATTTTTCGATTAAAATGGGTGTGAATAAAAACGGGCTTAGGACAAATGGCGTGGCTATACTTCAAGTGAATGGCCGGCTTAATGATTCTTGTTTGTTCATATTCAGTTCAACTAGCTAGGGTCATTTGCGCATACGTCTTTTTGCAGATGACACATGCTTAGCTAAACTGTCATCTCTGGCTCTGTGCTTGACTGAAATACACTGAAGAGCCAAGGAAACTGGTACACCTTCTTAATATCGTGTCAGGCCCCACGAGCACGCAGAAGTGAAGCAAAACGACGTGGCATGGATTCGACTGGTGTGTGAAGGTATCCTGGAGGAAATTCACACCATGAATCCTGCAGGGCAGTCAATAAATCCATAGGAGTGCGAGGTGGTGGAGATCTCTTCTCGACAGCATGTAGCAAGGCATCCCGGATATCTTCAATAATGTTCATCTCTGGGGATTTAGGTGGCCAATGGAAGTGTCTAAAGTCAGAAGAGTGTTCCTGGAGGCACTTGGTAGCAACTCTCGACGCGTGGGGTGTCGCATTGTCCTGCTGGAATTGTCCCAATCCGTCGGAATGCACAATGGACATGAATGAGTGTAGGTGATCGGACAGGATGCTTAAGTACCTGTAACCTGTCCGAGTCGTCTCTAGACGTATCAGAGGTCTCATATCACGCCAACTGCACACGTCCCATATCATCACAGAGGCTCCACCAGATTGAATAGTCCCCTGTTGACAAACAGGGTCTATGGATTAATGATGTTATCTCCATACTCGTACACGTGCCTCCGTGCGAAACAATTGGAAACGAGACTCGTCAGACCAGGTAACGTGTTTCCAATCATCAACACTCCAATGGTAGCGTTGTCGGGCCCAGGAGAGGAGTAAAGCTTTGTGCAGAGCAGTCAACAACGGTTCACAAGTGGGCCTTCTGCTCTGAGAGCCCATATTAATGACGGTCCGTTGAACAGTTCGCACGCTGACACTTGTAGATGCCCCATCATTGAAATCCGCGGCAATTTGAGGAAGTATTGTACGTCTGTCTCGTTTAAGGGTTCGCGTCTGACGTCAATGAACCAGTTTTTTCAAGGTCTTTTTTCCGAACGCACCGATGGCGAAAATTTGATGTTTTACCGTATACCCGATATTCACAGTACACTCGTGAAATGGTCGTACGTGAAAATCCAAATTTCATCGCTACTTCGGAGGTGCTATGTCCCATCTCTCGTGCGCCGACTATAACGCCACATTCAAAGTCACTTAAATATTGAAAACACGCCATTGCAGCAGCAGAAACCGATCTAATACATTTGTCAGACATCTGTTGTCTTATATAGGCGTTGCCGACCGCATCGGGTTACGATGATTGGTTGCATATCTCCGTTATTTGCATATGCACGCCTGTACCAGTTTTTTTGGCTCTTCCGTGTATGTTAACCTTTTAAAGGCCATTTTTTTCTAGTCATGCTATAATAAAACAATTTTGGGATTGAGATTAATTTAAGAAAGGACATTCATTTAGCTTATTGGATGACATTAATTTTTTTAATTAATTTAATTAGTTGATAATTAATTATCAAGTCATGACAATTCGATATGGTTTTAGATAAGAAACAGGAACACATCTAGGTTTTTGTTTCATCGACACATTTCGTGAAAACTTTCGCCACCCTTAAAATTTCATTCAAAAATTGATGAATTTGGGGGGGGTATACTTCCCATGCCTTAGAAAGGGTTAATTGGTTGATTAAACGATCACTTTTGTCCCCTAATTTCCCAAACTTGTAATGAGGTTGGTGAATGAGAATATATAATTCGTTTAAAATCGAGCGTCGATAATACAGATTTCAAATTAGTGCTACTTCGAAAATCTTCACCAGAAAGAAAACACGTTTACAGCTTTTAGGAAATGAGCAATAACATATTTCACAGCCAAAATATAAGTTATGATCAAATGTAAATAAAAGGGGCTTAATTAAACCTAACTGCGCATGCCATCTAACACCTAACTGTCCAATGCCTTACACAGCGATGTCACGTTATTTTCCTCTTGCAATATCCACAATGGATTCAAAAATTCAATTGCCGCTTCTCACTTGTGCCAAGTGAGCATGAATTGACTTCATTTAATAAGTTATCCTTTTTTTCATTAGTTAAGTGGTACTAATTAAAAATCGGTCCAGGAATCCAAATATGAATCCATGAACAGTTACCCTAAGCTGAAGAAGAAACACAAATTGCTTTATTTTCAAGCAAAAAAGAAAGCTATTTCTGCTTAGTTACATGCATGTCACGACAAGATAGATGAACCGAATTAGCCCAACCAAGATGAACTAATTTACAGATCACGAATTAAAATAAACACGAAATAACACTGATGAGTCTTTAACGATGTCGTAGCTTAAAACTAAATGCTCTAATTCTATTTCCTATAAAATCATCCTTTATTAATTAACTCTGTATTTTATACACACTAGTTGCAAATAAGTCAAGGATATAAAATAATTAAAAAAAGAAAATGATATGATCAAATATTTTATACCTAATGATTCAAAGCAAAAATAAAGCAAACACATTGCCCGAAATATCTCGGCAATAATTGGTTTAAAAATATCTCTTTAGTCTAGATTTTGCTTACTCGAGTAAGTTTATGTTTAGGATTTTTCTTGCTCAATACATCATTAAACTTGATAGTTATTTAAAACATTCAGACTATGAAAACTAAATGCAGGCTCCGCCCCGATGTATTTTTAGTAAAGAAGGAAAAGCAAAAAAGAAGTCGGCAACAAAAAAAGCGCATGAAAACTAAAATTTTGATTTAGTTTTTAGAAATTTTAGTCTGCAGAATTTTTAACCCTTATTAATAGTCTCATTAGTGAATTCTTTAAAGACATGAAAGCAACTTTTGTTTCCGTTCCTTTAACTATAGACTAACCAAAGGAAGTTATTAAAAGTTTTAATGAGATCCCTGGACAAGTTGGGTTACAGACTGATTTCTAATTAAGTTAACGTCTTTTGAATTGTTTTCAACGATTTCGAAAAAATGCGATTGCAAAACTTCCGAAGAAACAACATCTTTTAAATTATAATTTAAGTGGTTTTTTAGGTAAAATTATTTTTAACCTTCCAGCGGGCGCGCCTGCGCAAATTTTACGATAAACGGGATTTTTCATACCCTGTTTTTTTATTCGGAGTCAAAACTGTCTGAAAAACATTGCTATTCCTTCATGCAACACCTATCTTCAGGATTAAATGGGTTTATCCCAGTTTCCAGGTATTTTTATATTGTTTTATGCTTTTGTCGTAAATTTTATGCAGCACGCCCGCTCGTGTAACTTAATAATTTTTTCACGTCTTAAAGTTTCAGTTTGATAATTATAAAACCATTGCGCATTATTGAGATTTAATATTTAATTTTACATTATCTAAGATATTTAATATGTAATATTCCTGAAAAATAATCCTACTAGAGCCCAAAAAATCTGATCATCCCCAAATGACGTTACCATGTCTTTAAATCTAAATTATACACCACAACCTGAAAAACCAAGTAAACAGCAACCAGTATTGAGAAGAAGAGCTCGTTGTTTGTGTTTGAAAGAAATAAAACGATCTTCAAAATTCATTAAATGCAGCAGGTGCATTATATAGTGTACTTGTAAGCGTCACTCTCTAGCAAAAGTTCAATGTTTCACATGCAAGGACAAAGATTAAAAACTAAGAAGAAAGACTTTGTTGTAAATTTTAGCTTGTATTATAATATTTTTTATTATATATTGCTTAATACCTTTTATATAAAATAATATTATTAAATCTCATTACTTTCTCTGATTTCAGTATAATTTTAGATTTTGCAAATAATATTAAAATTATTTTTCACTCTTGATGAAAAAATTTGCGTTTCTGACGTGTCTCTTATTAGTATTATGAAATAATTTGCAGCTGCCATAGTAAAAATGAAGAAAATTATTGTGTCGTAAAAAGTATGACACGCGCTCGCTTGTGTGAAATATTTTAGCGCGCCCGCTGGAAGGTTAATGATTTAATTCCATTATCTAGAAATTTCGAAAATCACAGATTGTAACTTGGATATACAGGGTGTCTCAAAAAAAAGGAACAAGCATTTATTTCCTTAAATATTGCACTTAGACATATACTTGCAATTACAAAGTTTCATCAAATAAGGTAGGAATTTGTGTGAAACCACTTTGGCTTCTGTGGAAGTTGAAAATAAAAAGTTAAGAAAATTAAATTTTTATACGTTCCCTGTAGAGCAAAATTGTCAATGAGTGAAATGCTCCTCTTACACTCATCTATGTATAAACTAAATTTCACGACTCTATCCGCAAAGAAAAAAATCTCTGGTCTGGAGAAATGCAAATTTTTTGAACAGAGAAAAACTGCAAAATGCCAACATTTGCCTTGTAGTACATCATCCATTCATCATGGATTGAAAGAAAATTTGCCAATCACGTATCCTGTTACTCAGTTTCATTGCCGATAGTTGTGTGGTGTCGTAGCCCAGTGTTACCGGGGTCTGATCAGCATATCAAAATTTAATTAAATTCTTGAATAAATGGTTATGTACAGGTCAATTTACAGGTGTTATGTACATTCAAGAAATAAGAATAACAAGTCCTGGATATGTATCGCGAGAGTCAATAATAAACGTAACTTGACTTAGTCGAAGTTACCAAGGTGAGCTTACTCGTGAAGCACCTTATGTAAAGTTCAGGAACTATGATAGTTCAGCAAACTGTAATACCTCAGGGCGAGTTATGATAACACCGAGGATCGGTATATGAAATTGAGGTTATCAGAACGCTCACTAAATTGCAGTAATCCCCCACAGGGATTCTTATGGCCAGGCTCTGACTAAGGTTTACTCAAGATGAGCAAGAAGATACCGGGGTCGGTATATGGCAACGAGGTTATACAAACGCTCGTTGAATTCAAGCAATCCACCAAAGGGATGCTTCTATTCAATGTGACAGCTCACCAAAGGAGCTAGTCCAGCCAAAGGTTTGGCTACAATTACGGGGTCAAAAATACGCCCGTTTCATCTAAGTTCAGATCTCGAAAACCAACACCACGGAGTAGCTCTCCGTGTGTTTACTTCTCAGCTCTCGCTATCCGATCTCCTCTCTTCTCCTTACCTCCCTTCTTAAACCCTTTCCCTCAGAGGCCAGGGGAGTGGCTGATGAATTATTTCACTGCGATTCGTCCACCAGCTGGACAAACCACCCAACCGCAGTCGTGCGCCTTCCTTCTAGGTTATCATTGGAAGCGGTCAACTCTTAACTGCCCGTCTTTGTCGGCTAAACTTGTGTGGGCCAACTCAAACGATACCACGATCACTCTCCCTGAACCCCTCTAAGTTTGCGTAAGACCGGGCCGTTTTTACGACTCGTTTTATGACTCTTACGCTTTTCCTCTCAGTTTCTCCGGGTATTCTTGTGTGGTCCTGTCGTGGGAACGAGGTAGGGGAGACGTCACAGTTGCAACTATCGACTTGAAAAAGAATAGAAGGATAACTTAAAACAATTAAATTTAACATAAAACAGGAAAATAGCCTAATATCAGACACGAATATTAAATTATTGGCTCTCAGCGTTTTGCGTATTATTTAAGTTTTACCTAAAGACAGTGGTGACTCGTCCTCTAGGGTTGCAGAACTTACTAAAATTGTTTTAAAAATTCGTATTTTCGTTTTTATTCTTATTTCCTTACTTCTCCATTCTGAGAGTTCGATTATCTACGAGAAAAGAAAAAAAACGAGAAAAGAAGATACAAAATGAAAGAAAAAGTAAGACAGACAGTGGCGGGGCTGCACTCCAAATAGTTTTGGAAAGCCCAAAAATTTGCTCATTGCAACCAACTAAGTGACATACTGGGACAAGGCGAATAGTTGTCTTTTGTCTTTAAACTTAGCCAGAACTGGACTTTCAGATGCTCCTGTTTTTCGCTAGGTCAACTAATGCTCTTTTTTTCCTTTCAATCTCACCCACGGTTCGCCTTTCGCGCTCTTGATTTTTTTCTCTCTCATTGGCTGTTTTTAGGTTTCGGATTCACTTTCATGTTGCCTCAACGCGAACTTGGCTGGTTTCCTCATATTCGATTTCTGTTATTAAATTTTCTAAAATATAATTCAGATAATTACAACCTCAAGTTTGGACTATTGAAGGTAAAGCTTTTTTTGAAAATCGTATTTCAATTTTATTCTAGTAATATTTTTCTAGCACTGCTTGTTTCCGAGTAGATGAGCGTCACAGCTTTGAATATTTTTCGAAGGTTCACAAGGCGAACAATTTTTTGTAAATACTTCAATTAATATATTATTTGACAATTTTTTAGATTTAACAAGAGTTAACAAATACCTTGTTATTTTCTGATTCCGCCCTTTAAATAATTTATCGAAATATATATATTATCTCTAAAATATACGTCGAAGGACTGCATAAAACAGCAGTGAGAGGTATGGAAAAGTGGTCCAATTCACTAACTTTGTCTTCTTATATCTTTGTAAATTTTTCAGATAGAAACGGGCAACTTTGTATGTGAATAGGTGAATGCAAGAAAAACATTTTACTGATTGACATTTTTGTTCTAAGGGGGCCGTATAAATTTTTTTTAAACTTTTTATTATCAATTCTTTTGGTATCAAAGTATATTCATATAAATTCTTACTTTATTTGATGAAACTTTGTAATTGAAGTATGTCTAAGATCAATATTTAAGGAAATAAACGCTTGTTCCACTTTTCTGGGACACCCTGTATAACTGTTTATGAAGATCTCGGAGTTAAAGTGAACCAAATCAATCTTTTGCCCATTTTGCACTAACACTGCCATTGTAGTATAGAAATTTTCATTCACGAGAAAGAAATGCTAAGCCATTTGTCCCAACAACTGGTTTGTATTCCACTTATTTTAGTCGAAAAATTAGGCAAATCATTCACGGATGTTCCAAAGTTTGTTTTGAGACAAGGTTCAAAGTCACAGAATTCCTCCCACCCTTTACTCCTACTCCCCCATACGGGAGATTTCGAGTTTCATTTCTAGCCTCGGCGCGAGGTCCCAATGTAGGCAGATCGTTTATCCTCCTGCTACCCTCGCATCGAGGTCCCAAATTGGAATCGGCGGATGGAGTTTTGGATTCTGAGTTCTTTGAAATTCCACCACTTCCAATCCATTTGCTCCAAATTTCATCGGTTTCTCACACTGACGAAAAGTTTTTCCTTCCGTGTTCCAAAAATTCCAGATTGGAGCAACGGTGAATGCCCCGCTATATATTTTCTATGTGATAATGATTCAAGTCTATAGTTCAGTTTGTATCCACCAGGAAGCAAGAACAATTAGAAGTCTACTGTTATTTAAAATGCAGCTAATCAACTCTGAGCTTTGCTTCGTCAGAAATGAATCTTATGGACTTGGTTCACTTTACTCCGAACCCTCCATATAATGGTTTTTGTTTAGTTTAGTTACATTAGCGTACCGTTTGGTAGCTACATCACGAGGCGAAAATAAAAATGTAAACACAAAAAGAATACATGCGCAAAATATAAAATATAAAAACAACGCGAAAGGAATGCATGACATACGTACTAATATTTAAAAAACAGATATTGAAAAAGAATATGCAAATAGAATAACAATGGCATTTAAAAATAATTGAAAAAGTGATTAATTGGCTGGTTTTGTAAATAGGTTTGAATGAGTTCGACGTTTTTGGACACTCTTGGCTATGCAGCGCCACACGCATGGTAACAAAACATTTATATTCAATCTATAAAAATTGCAAAAAATCAAAATATAAAATTGTGCACGAAATCCACGTGTCTAAAAATGTAGAATCGTTTTGAAGAGGGAACCAAACGAAGCCGTGATAGAAGCATGATGATGCAAAGAAGCCATACACCCGGGAAGGCATGGCTAAATGAAGTTAAATATGGTTATAAAATCCTATTTTTATTGAAACTGAAAAGGTTAACATGAGGAGCTTTCGAGATGAAATCACTGAAATTAGGATGTAACATCGGAAAAAATGTTCGACACTGTGAAACAAAGCTTGAACACCCTGAAAAGGATGCGTAAAACCGATATTGAACAATTGTGAAGTGCACGAAATGGAAGTTCTCCCAGAAAATGAGTCTGAAAAGATTTTATCACGTAAATTGCGAATTATTTGGTGCACTCAATGACTCTATACATGGTGGATATTTCATAAAATCGAGTCTCTAACCGATGACCCTCCTGTCTCAAAGGCAAAGGCTTGCCAAGAGGCCATCGCTGCTTCCCAGACTATGCTGGTTAACCCTTTGCTGTCGATGCCGCAGTGGCGTCATTCTCAAGTCGTCGTAGAAGTCGGGGTTTCTTTGTTTTGTTTTAGACCTACACCAACCAGCCTACCCAAACTGGTTTGCTGGTAGGTGTGGTTAGGTATTGTTCGACGATTTCAATGAGCTAAATCCACGTTAACCCATTATTTAACCCTTTAAAGGGCCATTTTTTCTAGTTGTGGTATAATAACTTTGGGATTGAGGTTAATTTAAGGAAAGAAATTCATTTAACTTATTTGATGACATTAATTTTTGTTAATTAATTTAATTAGTTAATAATTAATTATCAAGTCAAGACAATTCGATATGGTTTTAGATAAGAAACAGGAACATCTAGGTTTTAGATTCATCAAAATATTTGGCGAGAACTTACGCCAACCTTAAATATTGCATTTAAAAATTGATGAATTTGGTGGGAAGTATTCTTCCCACGGCCTTGGAAAGGGTTAAGATTTGGATACTATATACTCTCATGAAAATTGTTGTAGCAAACGCAGTAGCTTTATTAGACTTGAATTGAAAAAAAGTTGCGTTGTTTCACTTTATAATAAAGTTTGAAAAGCTAGCTATTGCCGTGTATATGGCGAATAATTTGTAGCATTTAAGACCTGTATACAAGGAGAATCTTCCGTGGAATTGGGTCTCTAATCTGTGATGCTTCAGTTCGAAAACAGATTCTGAAACGAGACCTCAGCTGCTGTGTACCAATGAAATAATTTTTCAGTAAATTAAACAAAAATACCTGAAACAGGAAAATAACATCTTAAATACGAAAGAAATAACATTTGAATACTTATTCCAACATATTTTAATCAGCCAAATCCGAGTCAACTCTTTATTTAAGATTTGGATCTTGTATTCCTCCATTAAAATTGTATTACTAGAGTGAAGTCCTGGCACTTGACTTATGAAATGAAACAATTTGAATAAATTAAACGGCAATCATGCCCGAACAACTAATAACGCTAAAATATCAAACAAACATTTGAAGACATATTCAAGCATATATCTACAAGTAGTCATAAATTCCTTTTGAATCCGCATAAAGAACTTTTTCATATCCTATCAGAAACTATTTATCGACAAGTAGCCATAAAATACCGTTTGAATATGTATAAAGAGCTTTTTTATAAGCTATCAGGATCTATTCATCATCATCAATGTCCTCCTACGTAGATTGATGAATAGAAAAACAGTGGTACAGAGCACTGAGCGGCGAATGCCACTCCAACCCTGTTTTGGCCATTATTTTGGGCCATCAAACTAATTTCCTCAGAACCTCAAGAAATGTCTTTTTTAGCCTGGGTGTGATGGATCTCCTGCAGTTAAGATGAATTTACGAAAAAATAACTTTCCGAGTAGAGAGCTTTAAATAGACCTGCAATATGTTATACACTTCACCAGAACAATTGTAGCAAATAAAATATTTAGAGACAACGAGAAAGCTAGTTTTGATGTCGAAAAGTTCTATATTAAATTGCTCTTAACCTTTTATCTTCTAGTCTCGTTGATGGTTACTCCGGAAAAAAGCAAACAATAAGTATATAAAGTTTTTTGTGAATCATCTACTTTCTCCATTTAGTCATGACTGCACAATCTCAAGATATTCGTGCTCTGTTTATATACCATTTATGAATATACGTCAAGTGAAACCATTTAATATTCAAATGAGAGTACTTTAAATATGTTTTTGATACAGTAAAATCCACTTTATTACGTCCCTCGTCAAGGCATCTTTATCGTTAGAACGTCGTTTTGCCTTTGTTTCGATTCATCTCAATTCATTTCAGTGTTAACTCTAGATCCACGGAGTGAGTCAATTCGACTCGTTCAAGGTTTTTTTTCTATATACATACAGAAAACATAATATTAAATTAAATAACTTATGCAAATAAAAATTCATCCCACCGCCCACTCTTTAATTTTTTATTTTGATATGTGGCTTGGAATATGGGCTACTTTTACTACTGCAAGTCAAATTGACTCTTTTAATGATTTTATAGTTATTTGTTTTAAGCATGAGAAATTTATGCCTTCCAGAAGGAAATGTCTGATAAAAAAATAAGAAAAAAAAGTGCTGCGTAAGCTTTTATGTTCAATCGTGTCTATTTAATTAGTTATATACAAAAATTATCAATTCAGTGATGTAACTGAATGTTAGTAAAATATTGTTGAAAGATGTAAAAACATCTGTGCTTAGTGCAGTAAAAATGCTTGCTGAAAATGCATTTCGAAAAAAGTTTATATGTAAAAAAATGTTTTGGATAAAGTTTTTTCATATAAAAAATATTTATTTAAAAAAGATTAAATTTTTTTTTCTTATTCAGAAACCTCATTTTGAGTGAATCAAATTGACTCATTTCACTAAAAATAGGTAGATAATCAACATCTGTAAGTATATTGTTAAAAAAATCTTTATAGCGTCGAAGCTATTCGATAGTGTGTCACCTATAATGGACTTCCAGACAAACTATCTTCCCTTTCTGAGCTCAAAAAATTTTAGCATCTTTTTTCCCCGTACAGAAGGTAGCCGAAGAACAGGTTATATTATGTGGAGACTCGAGACATTCTCAGTCTTGTATAGAGTATAGTACAGTCTTGTACCTATTAGTTTGACGGGGTGGGGGAATTCCTAGTATGGAACATATAGCTGTCGCGATATTAAATATTACAGTGTATCTGATAATAAGAATTATATTTTATTGTTATATGTTCTTTGATAAAATTTAAAGAAAGGAGAAATATGTGAATATGGTTATTCAAAAAGGATTATTGTATATTGCTGTAATTATCATTAAATATTGTTAAACTAATTAGAAATTGAAACTTTTAAAAAAATTGAAGTATTTTAAAACTGTTTAATATTTTTCAGCTTTATAATATTCTTAAATGATTAAGAAATGTTATTAAAAGTTTGATCTATACAATTACATCGCGCAGCAGAAGTAATCGCATTTTGTACTCCATTCAGACTGTGCAAATGTTCCGATAATAATCAGATTTTAAATAATAGTATAAAGTAAGAAAAATGTGGCTTTAGCGAACTCTAAGAAATTACACTCAAACTATTTAACAATCCTCTCCATCTATATTTACTTACACTGTTGAAGAAACCTTGCTATGTATTAAAATTTTCAACCCCTAATTTCAGAAGATGTTGCTTAGTTTTAATAGCTAGATTGACGTCTCGCTTCGGATGCACACGAGGCCTAATTTGAGGCAAGCCTCGTAGTTTTATACAGTGTCCAGTATCCCTCTTTCTAAACTTAAACGCCACACCAAAGTGAAGCTGTTTGACCCACGACGGTGGATTTAACATACACAGCAGATCTTTGGTGGAATAGGATCTCGAACTTTTGATGCACTGATCCCAAAGCCGAGCACTTATCAGACCACCGCTTTCCATAAATGCTGCTAATAAATGACATTAAAAATCTGTTGCTGAGTAGTAACATTCTATCTCGTAGACTTTTTTCAAGAATGATTTTTAAAGAAAAAATTATTTTTGAGCAAATTTTTTAGAAGTAACATTTAACCATTATTTCAAGCAATTATAGGTTGATGAAATTATCAAAAGACATTTAAAATTAATTTTTAATCAAGAGTTTTCTAAACATGTACAAAATAAATTATCTTCCGAAACTTATGAAAAAGATAAATTACTTTGCAACAAAAAATCAAAACGGCATGTCAAAACAGAGGTGTAATGAAACTTCAAGAAATATTTTCAACGCAATGACTGAAAATTAAAATTCAGAAAACTCATACATTCTTCTATATGTAATGATCCTATAATTGAAAAAGTTTCTTCCGCAGGGGAAAGTTAATTTGTCTGAAAGGTATACGAGCTATAAAGCAAAAATTGACACGACTTTTGTGAAAGACTAGTTGATTGCTTACCTGTAATTACAAAAAGTTAACGCCTACCTACGCAAATCCAATAAGTAGACACTATAGTTAATTAAATTATCTGGAAAGGCCTTTTAGGAAGTATGCATACCCGTCATATATGGACAGATATGCATAAGGAATGACAATACAAGTTGCCCACGCGTTGTAGTTATTACTGTGCGGCATACTATCATTATCCGTCAGATAATCTATGAAAAGTCACACCGGATCTTCCCTTTATCCATCGGCGTAATGGATAAGTGTATTATCTCTTGTTCTTTAACAATGCGATTCGACGAAATTGTATCAAAATGACATATGACTTAGGTTATTGTCATACCTCAATAGAGAACGGACTGAGGCCTAAATTGTCTGTGGTCTAATTGAACAGGAGAAGTCGTTATCAACGCTTGAAACTTCAATTCGGTAGGAAAACAGGAAAAAATGTTTATTTAAATATAATTAAATTAAATACCATCCTACGAAAAATTATAGAATATAGCATTTTGAAAAAGTCATCTTTTTATTTTCTCGTATACGAAGTTTACAATGAGCAAATGGTTTTAATCACCAGACTTGTAGAGCTCGGTCAGATTTGGGACCAAATGCTTCAAATTCATCATTCATTCATCATTTTATTCATTCATCATTTTATTCATTCATCATTCTGAGAAATTATTAATCTAAAGGATTAATGATTCTTGTCGGTCAAGAATCATCAATCCTTTGGAGGATTTGGAATTAACAAGATTGTCGGTCTTGTCTATTCATGTGTATATGTAAACGCTATAATTAAAAAGCGCTACAAGCTACATAAATTAAATTCAGTATGTTGTCGTGATATCAATATCACTTATCTGTAATTTTAAACCCAATTAGCAAGTTAACGCCGAACTTAATTTAAAGCATAGATTTCAATAAAATTGAGTTAAAGACACCAAAATTAAGATAACTGTGAGGTAAAATTAAATTACGAAAGAAAAGTTTATTTTTATTTTTTTAGAAAAATTATCGAAAATCAAAGGAAAATTTTCAAAATCTTTTTTATAGATTGATATTAAAGGAGTTTTAAAATATAGTAAAATATCAAAAAGTGAAGATTACTTTCGAATTCATTGCATTACCTCGAAAATAAATCAAAAGAAACATCAAATAAATTCAAAATGACACTTTAACTTGAAAATATGGCTAACTGATGGTATATGCTAGTTGAAAACTCTGAGGGAGTTTGGGAATACGTATTGACTTAGACAAAGCAAAAAAGAAATGATAGAATGCGTTCGGTTTAGCCACGGAAGTGAAATGTAACTGTCTTATAAATAGGATGATGGGCCTTAATGGGTTAGTCAAAGGGAAGACGTCCAAAATTGTGTACTCAAGTTTTTTCACTGCCCTATGAAGCTCACAACGGGGCAAATTGTGTAAAGCGGAACATTCACAAGAAGGACGTTCCACTCCATTTCGTTCACATCGCTCCAAACCCTTCGTCTGGAAATCGAATTTTGTTCGTTTTCTAGTTGGCGCATTCTGTCATAAAACTGAAATACGATCCTGGAAAAGGGGAGCGTGCCTCTCTCACAGAAGCGAAAACAGCCCGTGGGGGAGAGTGTGGGTAGGAATCAGTCTGGGGAAATCAGGACAGGGGGACCCGTTTTGAAAGCTCGGGGGGGGGGGCAAAATAGCCCTAGGGCAAACGTTCCCAGCCTGTGGTACTCGTATCCCTGGGGGTACGCGAAGGACCATTTGGGGGGTACGCGAACTCAAAGTCGGTAATGGAGGATACAAGAAAACATAAAGGATTAAAAAGTTACAGAATCTTGTTTCCTCAAGTTCGTGTAAAAAGTACAAGTGAAAGTTGTGCAAGTCCTAAACCTACTCTCAAAATAAGTAAAAAAGAAGACAAAAGGAAATGTCATTTTTAGCTTTCTTTATAAGTTAATGCGAAATTATTACAATACCGATTTCATCTGTTTTGACGTTGAACTAATACTATTGTAAAAATGGTATAAAATGCAAAATCAAAAATAAGTCCTGCACATGTTATAAATTCCAGTCATTTGACTCTGAAGCTCACCTAGGCCCTTAACATTATTGATAAAAATGTAGACGTATGGTTGGAGGGGGGAATATAACAGCAGGAGGGTACACGAAATTAAACAGTCTAGTCAAGGGGTGAGCGAGGGAGTAAAAAAGCTGATAACTCCTTCCCCAGGGGATCGGAGTGCCCGTAGGTGATGGGTTTGCGGTTGACGAGGTCCGAGCCGTGAATGACCCGCCTAAATGGATTGGCTTAAAATTGGAAACGTCTTTAGCGAAGCCTTCCAAATGGTGTGGAACAGCCTTCCCTTGAATGTGTAGATTAAGAATATAAATAAGTCGAGGAAAAAATACCCCCGCTGGTTTAAATCTAAGATTTTTAATATTTTTGTCTTGGATATGCTGTTTTTAAGTAATAGGGGCACTGATCGAAGAAAGAAGTCATTGTGTTGAATTCTCCATATTACGTTTTAATTATTTGCGTCGAACTAGGAACGTATTACATATATACTGAATATATATTGCTTTCTAAAAGCTAGTTCGTTTCTACATGTCTCCTTTGCACTTGGATTGGCGGGGAATTAATGATGGTTTAAAGTTTACTTTTTACTAAGTTAAAGATGCTAATTTGTCCCATAATACGAATCAACGATGCACTTGTTTTGGGTAGCAGGGTAACTAATCTATTTAATATTTTATTATCCGTGTTGTATAAATCTAAAGAGCAAGCATTTATATATATTCCACATTAATTAGATGCATCAACAGAAGAAAAGACAATTCGCTCAACTCGCGGAGAGAAAGAAAACTGATTTTAACCAGTGAATTAATTTTATTAATTAAGAGTGTACGTATCTACAATTGCTTATTTTCCCACGGACGAAAAATATACGCATGCTTTTATAGGATATAGCCAAGCCAAATTTTTATTTGCTCTTTTATGCTACTTTCAGTGATAAATTTATTTCTAAGTTCTGCTTCTTTAACCCTCCAGCTGCTCATGCCGCGATTTTCGCGGGTTTTAAAGTTAGTCTATTTTTTATGCATTACGTTTTGATGCTTTCCGTTTACTAACACTACTCATTTTAAATCTACGCGATATCAAAAACTGAAACGACATTCAGCAAATGGAACTAAAGAAAGCGAAAGAATGTGTTGTGACATATGTGCCTAATCTCTTAGTAGTTTTGTCAAACACAAGGGAAACAGGTTCCCTCTGGAGTGCAAAGGAAGGCTGCTGTCTGATAACCGTTCCTTTGTCGATCCGCCGGTTGTAAACATGGGTGATGGATTGAAAATGACCATCACAAGGTGGTCGCTGTTAATAAGGTTTCCCCTGAGGTAGTGTCACCCGGTGACAGGTTGGCTAATTAAGTGCAGCTTGTGTGACGCAGCTGGAGGATAAAAAGTCCACCACGGAATGAGAGGAGCAAATGATTCTCTGAGACAAAGCTAGTAGAAAACAAAAGTGGTAATTTTGGTTCGCTATATCCGAATTCCTTGCTTTTAAAGTTCGTTACAAGCATTTGAAATTACATTAGTGACATAGGAGTTCGGTTAGGACCATTTGAAAAGTTCGTTATACCAAGGTTTGTTTGTAGTTCGAGTAAATAAAAAGATTGGCAACAAGAGTTTTTAAAGAAATTTACCATAATGGATGAATGTCCAGTGTCAATCACAATTTTAAAAAATAGTGTCAGTTCATACTCTTGTAATACGCATCAAACTCGCAGCGCCCTTTATACCCGTCCCTCATTTTGCAGGAGGAAAAAAGAAGTAACATCACAGCACAACGTGAAATAACATGCAATAAATGCCTAGTTGACCTGATTGAATGTACAGTTACGTTCACCCTGTGTGATCTCATGCGACTCGATTCGGTTCAGTTATCTAACTGTTCTAAAACGTTAGCTTGAATTAAATATAATTACTTGCCTATTTTTACGTTTGTTTCAGTTTCTATCATCATTAAATTCTTTGATCACTGTGATTGAAAATGTTTCAAGAATCTTATATTTTTTTACTAACACTCTTCAATATACAACAAATATTTATGAGCTCTAAATTTCCGAATTTCAGACAGCTTTTTAACTTCGGAATTTTAAATGAAACCTGTGATATGAATAAACTCTATCAATAGTTTTCAAGAAACGAATGTATAGTCTACCCCCTAACTTTCAGGGTTTGTGAGATTTGAACTCTAAATTTAGTTTAGTTAGATTAAAGTGCCGTTTTGAAACTACACGAGTGGTATTTTGGGACAAACCCGGAAAATATTGAGCCGTGTTTCGATGATGCTAAGGACGCCTGTACCGAAAACCCCACTCCAAACTTCTACACCATAGTAGCGGCACAATTAAATTCAAAGATATCCCTAAAACAATCCTACGTTTGCATTGAATAATTTGATTCTAATAGTCTGAAAGCAACTTTTTTCTGTCTCTTAAAACTGAATTATAAGAAATTAATTAATAATTATTTTCTGTCTGCAACTTAATCTCATTTGCAAGAGTTTTCGCGCTTGCAAAAGAAAATTTAATGGAAGTACATTTACAAAATTAACTTCGTACATCACTTTCTCCCGGCATACAAACTTCTTTAAAATTTTAATCGACAATTTGAAAGGCTGCCGAAAATCTTGTTCGTTCATTTTTAGTTATAATAAACAACGAAGCAATTCGATGTTTTAAATCTAATTTTTTTCAAATTTTGTGCGCGAGGATTTTGAAACATTTACAGGAAGGATCAATAATGATAATGAGCTTTCGTTTGGAATCAATAGATGGCACTACTGTTTATAGCTTTTATGAAGAACACGCGTAGGTGGATCAACAGCAAAATAAAAGGATTTTTCCCCAAAACATGTTCTGAACTGAGTAAAAAATATCAATTTATAAAATTGCATTCAAATAAAAAAAAAATTATAACATCTAACATAAGACATTGCATCGATGTATTCAAAGATATTAATAAAGATTTTTTTTTTGACATTTCCAATTAACGAAATAAATCCATTTAGGATAAAGCGATTTTGAGACAACACATAGGTGAATATATATTAGATATACTTAACATTATTTTGAATTTGTGCCTTTTAAAATGTGCGGTGGCGGCTGAACGCAGTGATGATTTAATATTGCCTGACTGTAAATCCAATAACTTGAAAACTAAATATTCAAATAGCCAGTGAAAATGATGAAATAACGAAAATGATTTGCACTACAAATGAAAGTTTTGCTTGTCTTATGGCGTGAAAGCTTCGCTTGCCTAAGAAAGTACTGTTATATTAAAGCATACAACATTTTGATTTCCATAATTTTAATGAATACTGCAATAATATTACTACTAAAAGTTCTTTAAATTTCAAAAGAACCTTTTTTTAAGAAGCATGTATTTAAATTCATAATTTTATCATTGACTGCGATTGATAAAAATTTTTAGTATTTGTGATTCTAGGAATTTATAATCGATTTTTCATACAGGAAAATTTTTCATCCTGTATAAAGAAAATTCAGCAACTTAGAAATGTGGTACGTAAACTATGTTTCTTTCTCAAAACTTTCTTTCAAAATTAACATCAATTTATGCATATTTTTTTCTCCGACGTTGTTCTATCTAAATGAAATTACTTCCAACAATCCATATAATTCACATATGTGATTATTATTAACTGAAAATAAATTGATGTAATTTATCTCAAATAATAAATGAATACTCTCCAAGAATCCACTTCGCTTTAGAGACACGGTAAGGTAAGTGCAGTTTTACAGCACAAAATCCAATGGAGGACAAGCTTTTTTTCAGCTGCGAAAAAGTATATGCATCAATTATAAAATTTATGGTATAAAATTTTACAGCACAAAAGCCAGTATGTAGTATAATGCACAAAACAAGTATCTAGTTTTATGGATACTGGCAATTCAAAATGTAAATTCAATATCAAAGTTCGAAGCCTTAGGAATATGCGCTTTAAACTGTAATTCGAAAAGAAAATATTAAATAGAATAAGAGTTTGTTCTTAAATTGCTTGTTAATTTGTAAGCCTTTATCCTAATTTGAATTTATGAATCAGCAAATCAGAAATGAAAAATATTGATTAATCTATTCGAAGCCCGATTCAACATATTTGTACCGGTGTATTATGTAGCTGTTTCAAATCAGTCTTGAAAGGATTAAGAGATTTGATTATTCTGATTTCAGAATTTTCTAAAGATGAAATTTTCGTAAAATTATAATTTTTCAGTTTGGATTTATACTATAGATAGCAAAATATATATGTCATCTGCACTAATACAATAGAAAAATTACTCTGCTTGATGACATAGCAATAATGCAAAGTCTAAATTTTAAGTATTTTTATTGATGATATATTAGTTTTAAACAAGTAAAATTTGCTTAATTTTGGGTCTACTTTTAGCAGTTTAAACTTTGATTCCTAACTTTTATAGAAGAAACTTATTCCACTTGCTAGTGTGCAAGTTCGGATAGGGGTGTACCGGAGACTTAAGTGCCGCCATCATCATCTGACCACTGTTCAAAATTACGCCGTCTGTACTAAAATAGCTCTCGTGAAGCTAAAGAATGGGACGTTAGTCTAAGTAAAGTAGAACACACACACAAAAGCATGACTTTAACATATAATTACATACATAAAATTTACTTTATTTATAACGTTATTATTTAGTGGCTGCTGATAGTTTCGTTATTCAATAATTTAACGTTGCAAAAAATTGACAGGCTTTGGCTAGTTTCTTTTCATCTTGTTTCAGAAGAAACCGTTGCATCGATTATTCTAAACACAAAATTATAATAACCTTATTTAGGAACATCAATTCATATTAATGCATTTATTTAGTCTATCGCTCTTAGTTCGAACGGATTAAAGAGAATAATAATTTCTAACGTGAAACAAAAAGGGAAACGAGTTTTACAAATTATTCTTTCTTTTCACTGTATTTACAAAAACTGAGTATTACTTCTTAACCCCATTGTTCACAAATAAAATAATTGTGATGAAACTGTACTCGAGAAATTCTGCTTTTACTTTTTTTTATGTAGTTCATGCGATTAACATTTGAAAATTAAATAAATGGAGCAGTTTTTTTAAAAAAATATCAGTGTTTATTTTTGTGATTCAATCAATATGTTCATCATCTGAAGGTAAAAAGATTAGATTTTGTTCTCAAATAAATGAAAAGTGGGAATTCCTTGACGATGGAAAAAATAAGCTGATATTTATTTGAAAAATTTTCTTTCAAGTAAGATACGTTGTCCTCTACTCGTCATAAAAAATATATTTATACGCTTTTAAAAAAATTCGCAGTATATTTTTTTTAATAAAAGGCCTGTAACGACGACTTAATATCCAAAAGTGTTGCCTGTTTCAAGAATTTAAAGAAATTGAAGAAAGAATTGCCTATTTCTTTAAATTTTTTTAAACATGAATCATTCTGTGAATGATTCGAAACTTATGTATTCTCAGGGTAAATATAATGAAAACGGAAACAAATATTTATATACATTATATATTGTAATACCATTCAAGATCAAATCTTCAGAAAATGCTGTTTAAATACAATAAATTATAAGTTTCGGCAACATGAGCGTATTACCTTAACTTATACTATTTGTATTTATTTATAAAGTGAGTGGGGGGGACGTCTTTCATTTCCAAAATAAAAAAGACAGAAAATGCTTAAATGTGTCCAGTTTTTAAAAATATTTAAAGCAATTTTTCAGAAATTGAAAAATTCCGTTAAATATTTTTTATATTGGTAGCAGTATACTTTTAAACTTTACTAGTAAGTAAAGGAATGATTTTTAAAAAGCACAAGCGATGTGAAAATGATGATTTTAAAGATAAGAAGGAAATTTTCCTGTCGTTCAAATTTATTGAAAAATAATAATTGGTCTTTAGAAATGCAGCTTTCCATCCCCCAACAACTTTGCCTTGTAATTACTAGGTTGGTGCAACAGGTACGCAGGTACACAGTTCACAACAGAAAAGGGCTCTTAAAATAAAACAACCAAAACTTATGCCACTGCACTTTGTTAATTTAAATATTCGCTTGACATCATGACCAAAAGAGAAGATCTGAAGTTTTTACACTCTTCAAATGAAATTCTTTCTCGGTGTTACTACTATTTTAATAACGCTAATGCATTGTTTATATAACATGCAATCAGTTTATCAAAATTTCGGGCTACTATAACTTTGCAAGTTCGTAATGTACTTTTAGAAGTGTACAATAGATGGCAGCACTAATCAGACTGTTTAAGTGAATTCCATTCAATTTTCAAATGCAAAGGAAATGTTAATGATACAAACACGGGAATATAAATATTTTGTAAGAAAGGAATTTTTTTAGGAGGTGGTTTTTATAGTTGGCGCCCCGTGCTATCAAGTATTGTGTTTTTTTTTATTGTAATCAAAGCAGTAATGATAATAGATTCGAATTTCAGAGGCGGCTCTCGTCAACTCAAAAACGAGCAGTGCTGCAATAAATATTTCTCAAGAGAATATAATTAAAATATGCATTTAAAAAAAAGCTTAACCTCTAAATAGACAAAATATTTTAATTGTAATTTTCCGAGATGTATTTTTGAATATTATCGATGTATCTTCTTTCCGATGATATTTAATTACAAAAAAGAAAATAGAGAAGAAACAAAAGAAGGAATCATAATAACAATATACCTTTTGCCCCCAATCCACCACCCAGGGGGGGGGGGGGCCCCCCCCCCCCCCCCCTGTCTGGGATGCTGTGCCCCCTCGTCGGGGAAAATTTTTGTACGTTCTATTGAACTGTAGTTGATAAATAATAATCTGGCGAAAATTTGAGACCAATTTTGTTACACTCGTCCCCCCGTAGGTGAGATCGTGCCCCCCTGTCGGGCAAATCGGCCCCCCGTCGGGCAATCTCTAGTGCCATTCCTGGCAGCAGCATCCAGTTATTGCATTAACAATATTGTCTGAAGTCAACTAACAAATTAAGATACAATCAAAATCATGTTTTAATAAAAATTAAAACACATTAAGATAAAATAAATAAAATGGAAAAAATGGAAGAGAACTCGAATGGCGAACTTTTTCAAAGTGCCACTCGAGGTCGGAGTTCTAATATGAATAGATTTTCTGTCAAGGGAATGACTAAATCGTCGAATAATATTCCCTCTGTAGCCTGAATTTATCCAATAATTGAAATAAACAAAAAAAGCTTTCTTAAATAAGAAAAACTTCTTAAAGTCTTTTTGAACAAATCCAATAGAGAGAAAAAAAAGAAAGTAAAATTACCTTCTGCCAAAAATACCAGTAAGAGTACTTTCCGTTGAGTGACTTAACAAAAGAAAACGAATGTATGTATCAAAGCAGGTGAGTTTCCGTCGGGGCAACATGAAAATGAAACCCTAATCAAATAATAGCTAAAGAGAAAAAGCGAAGAAAAACATATCGAGCGAAGAGGAGCAGTAGGTGGGAAGGATAAATAAAGGAGCATCACACAGTTGCCGAGCACCCAAACCAAGGCGGCGGCCTGAGCAGCCGAGTCACCACGAGACTCAATGGGTATGGTTTTCGCCTTTCAATGTGTCGCCTAAGCGAATTTTGATGCTTTACAAGGCTGTTCGGAGAGAAGACTCAACTTCTGTATTTCCTACTTACTGATTCAATATCAGTCTTCTTTCTTTGTTTTTACTATTTTTTCCATTATCGTTGCTCATCAAATTTTCAATATGGAAGAATTACAAAGTAAGATTTAAAACGAAAAAAAAAACTTTTAAAATAATTTCAGTGGGTGCTGCAGCTCTGCAGTCCTAATAGACGAGCCGCCACTGTTCCAACTTGTTAAAATATTCCATATGGAGCACTGAAATTCCAAAGAAGCTTTTATTTTCTATTCGGAAAATTTGATTTTTTATGAAAGAAAATTTACTTATTAGTATGTTGGCAAGAGTTAAAATGCCGGTATAATGAATGAGGCTGTTGTAATCCCTGAATAACAAAACCTTTCAAAACTATTAATTGGAAGAAATATTTTAAACATCATATCCGGTTTGATCAAAACTTTGTATTTACATTAATATCGACTTAATTTCTAAGTGAAAAGTTAGTAGACACTGGTACAGGGACAGACTTTCATTTTCCAGTCGGCGAGTCAGAGATGCAAACGCAAAACAGGCCTTCGAATTGATTCCAAGACTGTTTTTGGATATTTACGTCTCTTGGATATTGCAGTATCCACGCAAAAAATACTGGTGACTATTGGGATTCCTGGCAATTTCAGTTACATAAATGTTGAACAGAGTCAGAGAAAGAAATGCTTCTTCAACACAGCATCTTAAAATTTTTGGGGGGAGATGAGGGAGGGGGATAACTCCATTTACTCGCACTCGAAAGTTAAGAGTAAATAATTTTGCCTCGTCGAGACAAACATCAAAGTCACCCGAGCGAGGTTAGTAAATCATTATAATAAATTTTGGCAAAGACTTTAGCTACGTCAGAAAAAATTATCAGTCGTAAACAAGTTCTGTAAACTGCAGTAGATTATTATTAGAGCTTTGACTTTTACAGGAGTCAAACTGCTCAGATAAAACTATTATCCGTGTGAATCACGAATTCTTACTTTTACTTTATTTTGCTCAGGATGGGGGATAATTTTAGTTAAAATTTAAATCCAAATAATTTTTGAAATAGGCATTGCCATGACAGTATTCCAGCAGTTCTGAAAACATTTTTTGATGATACAATTAATTAAATACGCAATGTAAAGAATAATTTTTATTTGGAGAAATTTAAACATTGATTTGTCGGGCTTTAGATTTTCACTAAACTGCGCGAAATTTCGGCTGCCGTAAGAGATTCTAGAGAAAGTTATTGAAATGTAATTTGAATGGTATCTCTTCAGGTTGAAAATGATACCATTAGCATATGAATTTTCATGTAGATTTCATTTCCTAATTATCACGTCTTTCACAGTATGAGGAGTTTTAAGCTGTGGAGATTTGTGGAATCTGTACCAGATGCATTCTAACGCAAATGCAGTTCCCTTTCTCTACAGACTTCCACATGGGTCGAACATGATCAGGGCTTCTTAACAAATTTGAGCGCCCTGGGCCAGATTAATTTGTCACCCCTTCAGACATGTAGTTAGGAATTTGCTCGCCTTTGGCCCAAAGAAAATGCCAACCAAATAAAATATTCGAGGAGCAAAGAAAAAAGTAGCCCGTTCTCTGATTAACGCCTTACAATATTTTTGAACTGATATAACTGTTTATATAACATTACAAAATTCATGACAGTCTAGTCATAATCCCAATCATATTTTTAACTTATTTAAGATAATTAAATAAATTCTTTGGCTCAAAATAAAATTAGTAAATTTTTAGGCGCCCTTGGATCAGTGGTGCCTCAGGGATACAGCCCAAGTAATTCATTGGATAAGACGGCCTTAAACACGAGGGCATCCAGATAGCAGCAAATGAAATATGCACTTGTTCGCATGCATGGACCTCTTCAGTTGGATTGGAACTCGAACTTTGTTTTGCCAATCGAACTATGATGGCTCCCTTCAATCTCGGAAAGAAGGACCTTTTGACATTCCTCAGATTTAAAGTAATAAATACTTTCATTGCAATGAAATTTTTCAAACATCAGGCTGGTATTATTTTCTAACTGGACGAATGTGGTAATATTGGGGACGCTAATAATTATGTGTTCAGCTGTCCCCTCACAAGAGAGTCCCATCTGGTTAGGCCTCAACAATAGCATGGTTTGACATGACTCGTTTTATTAACGAAAAGATTCTCAAAGATTAAGGATGCTTTTTATTATCTG
>BGPR01000174.1:166021-251949 GCA_013235015.1 Araneus ventricosus | reverse complement strand
ATGGCCCAACCAAGTTTTCCTATATGAACCTACGATGGCCCAACCAAAGTTTTCTTATTTTTTAGGTCTATATACACCTACATTGAAAAAAACTGGAATTTTAAAATGCGGGAATTTTGGAAACTTTGGTGGGAAGCATCAATTTTGACAATATTTACATAACTACTAAACTGCTTACTGGAAGATTACTTTTCCTTTTTTTATGAAATTATGCAAGTATACAAATATATATGAATACTATATTTTTGTGGATAACTTGTAGAACTTAAATAAACACTATGCAGTTTTGGTGTTTAGAGGATGGAAATATAATCTGCATTAATATTTTTTATTAGCGTTATTTAAAAACAAATTCAATCAAAAATAATCTGACCACTTCACATTATCAGGAAACATCAACATGCCTTAACACGTAATCTGTAAACTAAAATTACCATTAGACGACTAAAATATGAAATTCCATCAGTTCTACATAACGTTTTGTATTAAACAGTGCTGTTATCACTTTAATGTAGCACAGAGCATTTTAAAAAAACAATTCAAATTACATACTTTAAAATGATGAAAGTCAAAACCAACTTCAAAATGAGATTTGAAATTGTATTCAGATATTTATAGTAACTTTGTTTAAATTACAAATTTATAATATGCGACATTATGCACAATTATCAAGATTGGATTATTTATAGAAATAGAAATGACCCAAATATAAAATATGAACAAATTTCAAAATTCTCTCTTCCCTCCCCCCCCAAAAAAACCCCAGTGTTTTCAGCCTCTACAAAACTCTTAACCACATGCTAAATCATTACTTCTAGCGTGCATCTCTTTATTAATCTTTATCAGGTGATAACCAACCTTGAGATAGGTGTTCCACTACAAGAATTGGAATACCTCTACAAAGATATACCTAACTACAAGGGATCATTTAATAGTTTAGGTATCCCTGCGGCAGTATTCCGCCTCTTCAATCTTTGCATCAGAAAGTTTTAACTGTTTCTGTAGAAACCTGCACCTTCACCTAATTGAATCATGCTGTCCCCTCAGTCACGACTGATTTGGATAATCAGTACTATATACCATCTCAATTGTTAAACAAGAATTATAATTTTTCCCTAATGAATACTTTTTCATAGTACATAAATTAGAAACTAAAGTGTTACAGAAGAAAAGCTATGTGAAAAAAGAAATGTCATTTGTCAACTTCAACAGATTTCGTTTTATTTTAGAAATAAAATAGTTAAATACATTTTACTTCGACGTATACAAAATATTTATTGAAAAAATGTTCATTTGCAAAAGCTTTAAAAACTCAATACTTCGAGAACAAATTCAATAATTTAAAATTCATACTTCATGTTTAGGACATATATATTAAAATGTAGATACTAAAGAGACACCTATAAGCATAATCGTATCATGAATTTAAAAATAACATCTAGATCTGGCACTGACACAAGCACAATGAAAAGTATAAGAACTTTAAAAAGTTACATGGTAAATCAATGAAAAATATCCATATTGCAATAAGGAAAGCAAATAAATGATTCTTTGTTTTCTATATTAAAATCTAGTAAAAGGAGACATTTCCTACATATGTCAGTGGATAAAATAACTTTACTAGATTGAAGAGAATGAAGTTTATAAATTCCTAGCCTACTACTTTCTAAAGGTACTATATAAAAATTATCTTTGTACAAAAAAAAATCACAACACAGCTTAAAGCAATTTGAAGTGCCTACATCTTCAATAGATTTGGCAATCACAATATGATCACTTTTAGTCAAAAAACAAGAATCCGCTAATGTTAAACTGACAACACAATTATTTTGGGCAGTCTTATGGATGGGATCTTTCCATTCTTTTTAGTAACTATATTTTTGGATTTAGAAGGCAAGTCTCCGCAAAAAATTTTTTCTTCAAACCTTTTAGCTACTTGCTGCAGGGGATTGTTTGGTGCACGGACCATACGTTTTATTGTGTTACCCATAAAATTCTCAAATGGAAAAGCTGACAAATTGTCCAAACAACCAAAATTTTCTACGTCACTAACTAAGTGCAAAAGATTATGAAAATTGTACACAAGCAATTCCTTACTGTAACACATAGGGATATTTTCAATAAAACAATGCAAAAGCTCATTTGTATAATTTCTCAAAACTTTCATTTTCCAAAAGTCACTAGCCAATATGTAAATAGCACAATCGAGAAGCATAAAATGAGTATACAATTCCTTTGGAAGTATATTACACAAAACAACTGGTCCCAAATATAGGATAAATGACCTGTACTCTGTGGCTTTCCAAAATTTAAACATTTGGATTGGACGAGGCCGTCTAGAAAATTCCTTCGGATAATGCTGTTGATTAATTACTGACAATTTAAAAGAAATGTTTTCAATACAATGAGCATTAAGTTTACATTTTTTTGTCCTTTTTCAACCCACACACGAACTAGCCTTTTCACAACTCCAAGACATACCAAATGCATATAGTCTAGAGGTACCTGTGTCACTAAGCCCACATCAAGCTCTGAAAGAATACTTTTTGTGCGTTGGTGGTCTTCATAAACCAATTCTTTAAAGAGAGCATCGGTTCTAACAGTAGTTTTTTTGTTATATTGCCATGTGGTCCTACATAGATATATACCATCTTGGGTACATTTTTCACAACCATGAAGAGAGTTATGACCAACAATACATTTAATAAAGGATCTAGCATGGGAATCAGCTATAATGCAACTCACTCGCAATATATAGTTTACACCATTTAGCATGATTCCATTTGTTTCCAAATTTTTGCATTCCTCAAGAATGGGACGTAAAAAGTTATTAGCATTAGCTGGCTTTGAATTGCCATAATATAAGGCTACAACAATGGGATTTTTGTTAATTGCTTGGTCCACAACACATAGTAGCGGCCAAAATGATTTAGTGCTGCTTGTGTGTATAGGTAATCCATCAACATTAACGGAAACAGACAAAAAATTATTATGTGAAAAATTCATTAGACCTATATTTTTTCTATCAAAGGATAGTTTGATGATGTTAAACCATATGAAGCTCTCTTTACCAAATTCCGTTCTAGCCCAAAATATACAAAGGAACCCTCATCACATGACACGACATCAACAGTTCTTGGGGTATGCAACAAAGTCCGTGAATCAAGTGGCAAAGAAGAATGATAAGGTTTTAAAATAAGCAATAAATCAATAATTGCTGCATGGCTAATATTGTGTTTTTGGGACCACAAAAGTAACTGATCAGTTAAGTTAGGGGCAATTAGTTCACAATCAGAATCACTAGAAAGATTGCTATCACTACTGCTACTATTATCAGTATTGAAAGAAAATGAAGCACTGGTTGAAAATTTTGGATTATCTAATGTAGCATCGGGTGTATTCGGATCTTGAATTTTACTTTGAGTCTCTTGTCTAAGGTTTACAGTATCAGAATCAAAAGAATCCATTTTACCCATATCTAGTAATTGCTGTTTTATGACATTTGCTTTCTCAGCAATTTCTCGATATTTTGTTCTTTTTGACTGACCATTTTGTTCTTTTTGACTGACCATTATAACATTCTCTTTGATTATTCATGGTTCCAACCCTTTTTCGAGGGAGAAAAAAATAATTCTTATTTTATAAAAAAATACACACATCAAGAAGATTAACTGTCAAAAAAGGCTGTTATTAAGATAAAATTACAACATCCAAAAAATTATAATTTCGTCGTCAGTGGCATTAGCTGTATTCCTATTTCTACGAACAGTTTCTAAAATAAACTTAAACTAAATAATCATAATTAAAGCCTTTGTCCTGTGATATTAACATATACAAAACAAAATAAAATAATTTAGTTTTCTTTCACTTTTCGATAACAGAAAAAAAAAGTTAAATTTTAACCATATTCCCTGGAATTTTAATAATACTACATTTGTACATAGACCAAAGCCTTAGGAGTAATTTGAAAATATAACTTCTTTATTGTGATTTTACAAATTCATTTACATTTTAGTGCTTCAGCTTTAAAAAAGAAAACAAAATCTATATTTACAAAATATAAATATTTTTTAATATTTGAAAAACAAATTATCCTCAAAATTTACTATACATCGATTTGAAACTGAAAATTTAGACCAGCTTAGATACAAATAAAAAAATATTGTGAAGTTTGAGTTACATATTTTAGATTTATGTGGGATATATCGATACAAAAATGGAGACTAAAAATTATTTTAAAACGAATGTAAAAATAATGCTCAAATATAAATTTCGATACATTTAACTAATATGCATTCAAAAATTTACATGCTTTAAATACAATATAAGTATTATAACACTTGAAAAAATGTTATGAAAATAACTCAAATATTTTGCATATAGAACCAAAAGAAAGCTTATCAATACATTGAGAGGCAGGGAAAAACCATGTACACAGTGCCTGATAAATGCAACGAGAGAAAAGTAGTTTTCCCACCACCACCTTTTAAGCTCCAATATGCAACTTTAACTATACTAACCTGGAATAATCTTTGTAATTGTTAAATCTTTTAGGGCAAATTTTTTGTATTTTCCAGTCCCGTTGTAGGAAACAGCGACTTTATTTGTAAATAATTTTTCCAAAATTCTTCTGACAGTATTTGGCGTTTTCTTTCCTCCAAGAATACTTAAATTTACAATCTGCAATATATAAAAAATAAAAATGCTTTATTCATTGTATAAGATCACATGTTAATGAGATATTGCCAATACAGATTTAATTACTTAAATATCTTAAAGACACTTACATAAATTTTACATTTGAATTTCATTTTTGGTGATTATATTTTTGTTTTTAATTGATATGGGCCTTGAAAATACCTAAACACACTATTTTAAGTTATCTTAAAGCTCCAATTTTCATTCAAATAGTATCACGGTAGAAGAATAAAAATTTTTCAACACCATAAAATAAAAAAGATCCCTGAAAACATTTTATTAGTACTAAAATTTGACACATTGGTCATTACATACCAAAGCCTTTACATTGTCTTCATTCGTTAGCCATTCTTCAAGCTTGTTGACAACTTCTAAAGACTCGCAGGGAAGCTTTATTTCAGATGGTAGTTCAACAAACGCAATCGAATGGTTTGGGCTCAGTTTCTCCAAAATTTCTTTTTGATTTCTCTCAATTTCAGTTAACCTTCTATCTATTTTGGCTAATGCTCTTGCAATGTTGTTAAATGCTGAAAAAAATACAAGCTAGGCTTAAGTCATTAAGTTAATAATTTAAGGGGGAAGGGAATAAATGAAACTTAAAAATTTTTAAGTAAGCAACATGAAGATAATTAAAACAATCATTAATCTTGTACACATTTACGAAATAACAGTATGAAGGATTGACATGAATTCTTTGTTGTCCTACCATCTGATTCTTGGTAAGAAGCTTTGCTCAATAATCCCAATGGTCCTGCAACTGGGGTGCTCACAGTGTGGTGTGAAGCCTCACTCAATAATCCGAATGGTACTGAAACTGGGGTGTTCCCCTGTGTGGAGTGCAGCCTCTAACGGAAGCGTCACTTCTGATGATTCTTCTTAGAAAGAAATTGATTCATTAATATATGACAAAAGGAACTCAAATTACATAATATAATTCAAAGCTATAGATATAAACCCGAGAACAAAAAAACTCTATGATTGGATTTAGACTAAAAATGCATTCTTTTATATGACACTTCAAAACGAACTTTTACTTTAGTAAATGAACTGTTTTTCCTTCGTTTATAATTATATAAACACTTAGAATATAATAACTGAAAATTTTCATAATCAAATATTTAAAACTCATTTTTTAAAAAGAGTATATGAAAGTATAAAATACTTAACCCCTCAACTCCGGGCTTAAAGAATTACCTTAGTAAACTAGAGGTATAAGATCATCAGACAGTTTTGGAACTTTCAGCCTACAAACATTCTTGGAAGTGGGATTGATGTTATCGTCACTAGACTCTTCATCGCTGTTGAAGTTGAACCTTTTGCACAGTTTCCTTTTTCTTTTCAGGGGATATTCCTCTTCTGCAGTAATTAATTCAGATTCCACAGCTTTCAATTTCTCTGTGGCTTTTAGAACATCACCTGAAAAAATGGATTTACGATTTAAAACTGCATATTTAACAACAATATAAATTGGTAAAGATATTCAAGGCCAAAACAAAAGTGACTAGTTTTAAAAAAGGTTTTTTGAAATAGAAACTTTTTGCTCGGTAGCCTTGATTCTCATTTTTTATAAATCTCAATAGTTTTAACTTAAAATACACTTCTACAATAATTTTTCTTTTACTCCATGAGTGCTTATTACACGCACTTGCAATTAGGGTTAGCAAGGTTTTGGACGAAATGGTAGAAAACATGATAAAATACATGGTTTAACTATGCTGTCCAAAATAGTCTAAAACCGTCCAAGACTATTATTTAATATTTTAAATTTATTTTTTTTGAAGGCGATGCTAAAAAATTGGCAAAAGATTACAATACTAATTTGCTACCTTTATTTTATATTGAATTATTTAGACAAAAAAATGAATCCATGATTAAGAAAATTCTACAAGTGAGAATACATGTATGAAAAGTGTACTGACCAGTGCTATAGAAAATTCTGTCTATAGGAAATAATGTCCAATCATCTGTGATATCTTGGCCACTTGTCAAACATTTGTTGAATATATCTGCATGTTTGAATGGTGGCCAAAAACACTCTTTTTTTCTTGGAGTAAACCACTCTTCTCTTACAATCCCTAAACCACCTCCAGAGCTTTTATTAAATTCTACTACGTGAAACATGATTAAGAGTCTAAAAATAAATATACTTCCATTAGAAATTACTATTGAAAAAAATACTATTTTATCCTAGGAACAACCTCATATCGTTAATTAGCACCAATTCAGTTGACAAGTAAATATTTTAAATTTTGTGCATCTATCTAATCCAATTTTAACACACTGAAAATAAATAAACCATGTTGTTAATGTCTATTTTAAAATAAGTTTATTTTCATACATATCTCTGCAACATTTAACTTTCTTTCCGACTTGGATGGGAGTCGGACCATTTTTCATAAAAATATATGTCACAATATCACAATTTGATCATGTTTACCTGGGGTCTGTCACAAGAAACCGCTCAAAACAAAACCAGCGGGTCGCTGTGTCTCGTAAAGAGGGAGAAATGTCGCGGTCTGGTTGAAGACCCAATAGCCGAACGGTTACGGCGCTGCTTTTTTATACCAAGAGACTCGGGTTCGAGTCGTTGGACTTTTATGTTTACAATCATTATTTCTATTATTTAATTAATTTATATGCAAATATAATTTATGTAAATTTCATCCATGTAGATAACTCCCTGGTGGAGTGTTCTAGAACATTCCACTAGGTATATAAAAAGACCACAGCTGAATAAGTCTTCAGCTGTGGTGCTGCCCGTGTAGAGTACTACGGCCAAATAAATATTTCTGTTAAGTCACATTGTGTAGCAAGCTCATTTCTACGTGACAATATTATGACACACTAAAAGGAAATACTTAAGACTTAAAAACTACACATAAAAATTAGTAAAAACAAATAGTTCAATTTAGTAGTAGAAAGTAGATTTCCCACTTGAAATCGAACGTTTAATTCAATGTTCTACTAATTTTTCTTTGACATTTACACAACATGAAAACAAAATATTTCTTTCCTACAATCTACTTCAAAAGTAGGATATGGAATTATAGCTTTTAACCGATTCTCGGGAATCGCAAACGTAACATTAACCACTCACACAAATTTTGATTTAGCCAAATTGGTGATCCTCAAACCTGTCGTATACAATTCACACCACCGTCAACGCGTTGAATCCCGTAGAACTAAGAATAATGTGCCTTCATTCTGGAACCTCCAACGTTATCGATCAAATAAAACAAATTTGTTGAAAATCAGCCATGGATGATACCAGATAAATTATTTCCTCCATCTCCGCAGCCTCCATTTCTTGTTGAAAAGAACCAAAATCCTCATCTTCAGATTCCTCTATCAGTATCACATTTTTTAACTTTTTCGTCATCAGTTTTCTTCCATACTTGAAGTCAAACGGCTTCATATCATCATTAACAAATAATTTTCATACGTTAAAAAGTAATATGCATGTAGATCACATGATAAAATGTTTTAAAATGTCAGTTTGACATGAAACAGCGAAGTTTTACTGACGGGACATAACGCTACCGCGTTTCTAGACCTAAAATTGCTACCATCAAATAATAAATTATTCCAAATACATAAAAATACAAGTTTTTGTAACATTAGAAGTCTGTTCCCAATTACCCATCAGTGAAAATTGTCAAGGGTATTTAAAAACACTAACCTGTTCAAGATGAAATCCAAAAACGAAAACAGAAGTTTTCTCGTAATTGTTATATTCTACAGATCTGAGAAATATATAACTCAGCTTATATATAACCGGCGCGGCGTAAAGAACGAAAAATGAAACTTAAGAAATTTTGATTTCACTTTTCTAAACACGGTTGCAATTAAAGTTAAAAAACGTTACTAAATACCATTCAAAAAATTAGGAATGTATATGTCTTCCTCCTCTAGAATGTGTTAACCAAAGCACATGCTTTTCAGTTCGATAGGGCTTCAACAGTGCACACTTGAGTCACCGTTCCAAATTATTACTTGTTCCCAATTTTCCCGCCTGAACTTATTTTGTTAATTTTTTGTAAATGTGTTTCCATTCGTCGAAACTATCCGCAAACGCTTTAAGCTTTTACATCAAAAGTCATTTATATGCTTCATTGCTAAATGACGATTAATTGAAATATCCATTATCTCCAACAAACTTCATTACTGAGGGCCGTTATGGTAGGTACAACAAACGTAATATAAAATTTTAAATTATAAAATATCTCTTTTACGGTTTATTAACGTTATGCATAAATCTATGTAGGAAATGTATCTATGAAAATAACTTTTGAATATATTCTTGGAAAAGTTTTAAAAACTTATTATTTCAAAAGAATGAAAAAATTTTAAAATAAATTATTTTAATGGAATTCACTGCCAAATAGCCATTAAACAGAAAACATGGAAGGTAAAATCATGACATTTTTGCTGGGAGTTCAGAGCTTCTTTCGATAGTTCAAAATTAATATTAATTAAAAGTTTTCATTCTAGACAATAAAATAGTCATTCGCTTAGCGTCGATATTATAACTGTTTCAAGAATTCTTCCTTGCATTTTAACTACTTAATGTTAGTATTTTTAATTTGCATTCAAGAAATTATTTTGATAAAAGGGTACAAAAAATTTCAGGAGCCTTGTTTATTTTAAAGAAAAGAGAGGATTTACTGAAAGAAGATGTAATTTGCGATGCTGTTGCCATCATGTTTAATGCAATTTTCCTCATCAATTGTATTAATCATAAATTCCTCTTGCAACAAAAGGAATAGTTTCAATGAAAAACCTAGAAAATACAACGTTTTCACTCTAACATTATCAGAGAATGGGTTTCCAACCAGGTGGTTACACTAGTGTGGTGCAAGGTCATTACTGCAGCGGGAATCTAAGACAGAATTACATATTAATCACAAGTAGCCGCCATTGAGCCATTATTTCCATGTGTAATACAAGATGCAACAGATCATTAAAACTGCACGAATGTTTATTAGAGGTTTTTCTATATTGGTCAAATTTGCTATCACTTTTGCATGTAAACGGATACATAGACAAGCAGACAGGCTATGCTTTGACGGATTTGGTCCAAAATTTGATACAGATCTACAACTTAGATGTAATCTTCAGGTGTTAAATTTGATTTATATAGCTTCTTCTGTTTTTGAATTGTCATGTTCATATGCACACAGATGGAGAGATAGAAAGACTAAATTCCTAAAATGGGGTTTTATTAGACTCTTGGAAGTCTAAGACGTGGAGATTCACGAAAATCTAGAGCTCGGATTTATTGACGATTACAATACTTTTTGTTTCTATACTTCGTAAACGAGAAAGAAAAAAAAAGATGTCAGTGGTAGTTGGTTTAGAGGTCAAAATCGCTGCTGACCCCTAGCGGAATCAGGAAAGCGATTCTTGGAAAGTAACGAAGGTGTGAAGATTTCTCAGAGAGCGCTAAAAGAGGTCATCTACAAATTGTTTTTGACCCAGATTTCCAATATTTATAAGGTAAACTCGTCTCTGAAGTATTTCTATGCCTTTTGTCGTTTTTCTAAATCGCGACCTTCGATTCTTCTTTACCGAAAGCATCAAACTCAAGCTCCGAAGCTATGCTTGCATGGATCATCATTGGCCTTTTGGCCATCATCGTGTTGTGAGTTGTTTTCTATTTCATATCAAAAAATTTCTCTCAAAACTATGCCTTTTCCAGATTTACATGTCTTAAAATTAATTTAAAGATTAAAATTAAGTTAATTTTTGAAGTAATTGTATAAAATTATATTAAGGATTTCTGTTATGCACTAAAATAAATCTGTATGTCCATTCTAGGTTTCTTCCTTATCCGTACAGTCAAAAGTCAATTTTAGTTTAGAAAATCACAAAATTCTAATGAAAAATCAATATTTATGAATAAAAAATATTTTCCGAAAATCAACTCTTACAGGCAATTACAAAATAACACCCAGATTAGTTCAAAGTATAATCTTCAATGATAATGATGAAAAAACTAAAAATCAGAACGAAGATTAAAAATTTTATGTCCGATTTTGAAACTTTTTTAATTTAAAGGATTTTTAACGTATTTAAAACAGAAATATTCCAATGTATATGTAAATAATAACTATATGTCAATAATTTACAAAAAAAACGCTTAATAAAGTCACCCGTCCTCTTAGGTAATTATAAATGTTCGTTCTCAAGCTGAAAGACGTTGAAAACCAATTTCCGATTTGATTGTCTCGAAACAGGGTTTCTTAAACCTTTTTCTCTCCTAACTTCTTTTAGTGAAAGAATACTGACTTGTATTCATTCTAAAGATTTATGACGACCCCAAAATGGAAACTGAATAAGAAACTGAAGCATTAACTAATGTTATGTTGAATAAAATTAAATTTTAAACAGTTATTCATTAAATTTCAAGGAAATGGTTTATGTCAAGATGGTTTTTAAAGCTATTTATATGGTAAATATTGAAGATCTGAAATAAGAATGTTTTCGCAACACACTGGAAACCGTTTTGAAATTTTATTCTTGTTGTGACAAAGTGCACAGCACCTCAGATTCCGATTTTAAACTTTAACCAGCGGGAGTGGTCTCCCCTAAACTTTCTCGTATACTTTCTAAGTGGAGATTCGTCAAAATCTCAAGTTCGAATTTTTTTGACGATTACAATACTTTCTCTTTGTATACTTCGTATACGAGAAAGTAAAACAAAAAAACAAACAAACCTGAAATCAAATATCTGTTGCCACGTTTCAAAAAAATATTACTTTGAAGCAGGCGCGATAAAATAGGCAATGCAATGAATACTGAAGCGAAAATTCTGCTTTGGAATTGAATTCCCAAGAAAACAATTTATATTACCACAACCGTAACTATTGCAAAAGCGCGTGAATGAAAGATTTGCTGAAATAATGAGATCGGTTTGATTTACAACAATAAAAAATTGTTAACAATTGATGCTTGAAAACATTATTTATTGTTGTAAATAAAATTTACAACAATAACAGATTGCTACCAATACGCATGCGCATGAGAATCGGATTAAAAGAAATTGAATATGCAATTTGAACGCCTCTTTTTGACGGATTTGGCCCAAACTTTTATACGGACCTACATTCATAACGATAAAACTGTGCACCAAATTTTATCCATTTAGCTATTCAAGTTTTTGAGTTATAGCGTTCACATGATCGCGGACATACAAATAGACAGACTTCCCGTTGACGGATTTTGTCCAAAATTTGATAGAAACCTACAAATTATGTTTAAATACCACATACCAAATTTCATCCCCGTAGCTCTAATAGTTTTCGAGTTATCGTGTTCACATACAGACACACACACAGACACACACACAGACAGACATACAGACATAATTCCAAAATTGTGTTTTTCGGACTCAGGGAGGTCTAAAACGTGGAGATTCGTCAGAATCTCGAGTTCGAATTTTTTGACGATTACAATACTTTCTCTTTGTATATTTCGTATACGAGAAAGTAGAAAGCGTTTGGATGAATGGTTTGGCTTTCATGATGAGCTTATTTGGGTATTTTCATTTTTAAGAGTAGCAATGATTTTTTTCTATCTTGTTTAACTCGATTATTTCCTAGCACTGTTTTTCAGAACCATCACATCCAAAAACATAGTAACAAGATTACCCCTCTTTTACATATTTAAAGGGGCAAGGGGAATAGTGGTGTAAACCGGGGGAAAGTGTAAATCGCAGGAAACCGATTATATTAATTATCACTGAGAGGGACCAACGAAAAGTGTTGTAAAGGCGAGAACACAAAGACAGGACCGCAAATGCTGAATTATACTGTATCTTCAAAGCTAGAACAATTTACGTACATTTTATTGTTTTATACCCCAACGAGACTAAATACATGCAAGTCTGTTATCATGAACCGAGAAATAATTGAGGCGTTGGTGGGGAATTTCAGATAAATAAATTTTCATTTAACTGCAGATCATTTAAGACTCAGTGGTTCCCAACCTTTTTTCACTCGCGTACCCTTTGATAAATCTTTTTACCTCTTGAGTACACCCAACTGTTATACTCTCCTCAACCATCCCTCAGCACAAAAAAGTTATTAATATTTCCAAGGGCTTAGGTTAGCTTAAGAATCAAACGACTCTGATGAACTTAATAAAATTTGTAGGATTGATGTTTGACTTTACATTTTATTCCCTTTTTTAAATATTATTAGCTCAACGTCAAAACAAATGAAAACAACATTGAAGTAATTTCGCATTAACTTAGGATGAGAGCTAACGAATATTCAATTACTAGTTATCAATCTACTTCTTTTTCTTATTTCATGAATAGGCATTCGGACTCGTACAATTACCATTTTCCATTCAAACTTGAGTTAACAAAGTTCTAGAATATTCTCATATTTTGTGTTTTCCGAAATTCCTTCAGCGTACCACAGGTTGGGAACCTCTGGCTTAAGTGATATTTTTTTTAAACGATTGTGTACTGATTAACTCCTTTATAAAAATAGGGAAAAGTACCGCATAAATGCAGTTCAAAACGGCATAAGTAAAATTTACCTTAGTATATAAATGGATATACGAACAATCATACGCAGAGCAACGTGCGTCTGGAAAAAAAAGTATAAAATAAAAGTATATATTTTGAGTAATATTGCTATATTTAAGATTCACTGTTATTCGTATCCAAAAGGGAAAGATTTTGAATTTTTTTTTATTTATGAAAGCGACATTTTCTTTTTTATAATAATGTTACTATTATTTCTTGCTTTCCGAAGCTAAATTTTAAAAAAATCAAATGAAAATAGTTTCAGCAATCTTTTCACTGTTATTATTATTCAAAAGAGAAAGTTTGAAAAGAAAATCTTTAGGTCGGAATAGGTGCACGTTTAACTGCGACAAAAATTGTGTTACATTATTAAAATAATTAAATCGTTTTTGTTTTCAGAGGTCATGAATTTATGTTTGATTTGCAAGAAAAATTTTGAACAGCAAAATATGCTTTAATGTTTTTAGCAAAAATCATTCTCGCAACTATTCAAACTAGTTATTCCTTTGCAAATGATATAAAGCAAAGAATGATAAATAGTAAAAAGATAACACTTGAAGAACGCAAAAATTATTGAAGACAGAAACTTTATGAACGGATAAGACGATAATGCTTAACTATTGATGAAGCATTTTATTGGGTTTCGCGTTTACATGCAAGCGAATAACCATACTAACATACAATCCTCCCAAAGATGGATTCGGTCCAAAATCTGATACAAATCTCCAATTCTGATGATAAAACCATATGTCAAATTCCATCTATCTATCTCGTAAAGTTTTTGAGTTACTGTGTTCACATGCACAGGGACAGAAGGACAAATTGACTTCTCTTTCATGGATTTCTCCAAAATTTGAGAGAAATGTGCAATTTTTGTGTTAAAACCTCGTACCAAATTTCATGCTTTTAACTTGTTGCGTTTTTGAATAATCATGTTCATAGAAAGGTAAACATAATTTCTAAAAATGTGTTTTTCGGACTAGGGGAGTTCTGAAACGTAGATATTCATCAAACTCTGGAGGCTTAACTTTTTGATTACAATGCTTTCGATACGAGAAACTAAAAAGAATGTACATTACAAAGCCATCAATATTCACTCTTCTAAGTTTCAGTTTCGATTCGACTCTTTTAAGTTTCAGTCCGAACGTCATAGAATTGCTTACCTTAGTGGTACCAAGAGATAGAAAAAGGGGAAAAAATCCCTTTTAGACAATAATTTTTTATTTCCACTTATGCAGAAAATTATCCTCTATATAGATATTGTAAAAGTGAATTTAGTTTACGTCTGTGTGGACACACTGGAGGCTTAACATTTTGATTACAATGCTTTCTGTTTCTGCACTTCATATGCGAGAAAGTAAAAGCGATACACATTACAGAGTCGTCAATATTCATTCTTCTAAGTTTCAGTTGCGATTATGTATTACGTCATAGAATTGCTTACCTGAGTGGTACCAGGGGTTAAAAAAAGGGAGGGAAAATCTCTTTCAGAAAATAGCCTTTTACTTCCTCTTATTTCTAAAATTATCCACTAATAGATACTGTAAAAGTAAATTTAGTTTCCGTCTTTCTTTATCTGTTTAGAGATGTGTGTGTCTTTTTGTGATTTAACAGTTTTACCTTGATTTTATGTTAAAAACTTGAGCATAAAGTGTTTTGAATGTTCAAAAAAGTAATTATCTGACTTTTAGAAATGATGGTGTTGCCATTCATGGTTGCCACCACATTTATACCATTTATAAGGTAACAATCGTTTAACCTCCAACAAAAGGAGGACACAAATAAACTGAAGCTAAAAAATATCACTAATAAAAGACACATTTAATTTATTACCACTATAATATGATAAATGCATAATAAAAACATTTGTAACATCATTTATGGTACACTTTTCGAGGAAAAACAGAACTTGCAAAAGGAGGGCTGTCCTCCCTAAATGAGGGCGGTTGATCACCTTACCATTTATGTACATTTATACATTTTTATACTATATACATTTTTAGTTAGTGAGTTTATTTACGAGCGCGATGCCTTTCTATCTAGAGAAAATGTTTAAAACGTCAATTTTTCATTAAGTAATCTTGATTAAAATGAAAAATGTTTTATAAAGTTGGGAAATCAGAGGAAAAACACGAGTATGAGTAAAGAAATAATCTTTGATAACACATTTTTTTTAATATTAAGGTGGCATAAAAATGGGTTTTATCGTATAACAGTTTCCGAAGTCATAGCTAGAAAAATGAAACTAAAGAAAAATTTTTTTTAAAGCAGTGACAAATCACCAGTAGAAAATGTAATTTTGGATACTTTGAGAGTATTTTTATTGAGGTTAGTCGGTAAAGTTTGGTTCCACAACATATAGGCGCAATCATTATTGACCTCACGTATTAAGTAACTTTCTTATGAGGAAGTATACTAGAAAATTGAAGGAAGAACACGCCCTAATTTTTTTTTCTAGATTTCTAATTTTCTTTTTGTTTCTAGAACTAAAAATCATCTATTTTGATGCTGTAACCTAGTTCCGAATGAAAGCTGACCTTCCAGAAAGAAGTGAAGAAATTCTATTCTTGGAGGTTGTGGAAGAATTTAGATCAGAAATGCAGGGTTAAATCCGGCTACTAAAATGCCCCGTCACACTTTTTCAGATAGAGCTCTTAATAACATTTCTGACAGATGATAAAACAAGCAATAAAAATCAAATATAGAAAAAAAACTATGTTTTTAGAAATAAAAAACTGGAAATAAAAATTGACATTTTTAATATGTTGTGCTAAGTGAGAAGACATTGAGTTTTTACCGAATGCTTTTTCAAAATTGGTTCGGATTTTTAATTTTTTTAGCTTAGATAATGTCTGAAAAAAACTTGAAGCAAGGATTATTTGATTATTTGACATGGGATGCTGTTTAAATAGTATTAATAACAATAGTATTCTTCGAAGTCTATATTACCATGCGTTTATCCCCAATTAAACAGGAAGATACTTGCTTGACTTTTAGTTCATTTCAGTTATGGCGAATGTAGTCTTCAGATATGCCAATAAAATTAAATAATGACATACAACATTCAGATAATTATTATTGCTTATATGAGCCTCAAAATTCTGGTTAATGAGCGATAATTAACCAAGTTCTAACTTTTATCATGTACAGAAATTATCTAATTTTTCTCAAGTAGAAATTTTCCTGTCGCACTTTACCAGCTGTCATTTGTTGGTTATACAAGTAAAAGGATTTTCAATGAGTTGCGTTTAGTCAGCCTTAGAAACTTATTTCGTATTACTTTTGCAATAGAAAAGCAAATCAATAAAAAATTTGGTTATACTCAGATAAATTGCATCGGTGAGAACAAGAACAGTATTAGTTCGAAAATCTCAATTCATGATAATCAAGTTTCTAGTTTGGACAGGTATTGCTCTTCTATGCACATTCAAATCTGAAACATGCCAAGAATCAATAAAGGGAGGTTAGTATAGTACTGCTCGTACATGAAGTGTCAGAACTACATTTTTCATACCAATTCATTGAAAAGGCGGAATTTGGACTGTGTTCTTCTCACCAATTCAATCATTTATCAATTCAATTTTTATATTAAATTTTCAACTTATTTTTCAGCTAATTATAATTGCATTATTGGCAATATAAAGTTAAGATTGCTTTTAAAAATTCCTCTTATATTTGATTTTGCATAATAAATGTCGTTTACAAATCGACAACTACTTGTGCTTTGAAAATTGAGATAAATTTTAATAATTGTGACGTGATTAACAGGTTTTACGAAACGTTAATAATTTATCAATATAAGGGAATGTTTATCGAAGAAAAAACTTTTAGGGAATAGTACTTATAAATTTCATATTCAGTTAACGTAGAATTTATTTACTTTCACAAGTTTCTTATCAATTTTCTCTCAACAGAATACAACAACACAGTATAGATAATACAACATAAAATCTTTTAATATGAATTTTTTTATTCCTTTAACTTCTCTGAAAGAACTTTGGAAGAAAAAACTTTAGTGATTTTTCTTTTACAAATGAAATCAGTTAGAAACTTTGTTCTGGTTTCTCTTGTATTTCTTTGACTGTTTATTGTAACGATGTAAAAAGTTTTAAAAATTTGAATATTACGGATGCAACTGATTTCTAAACATTTTTATGCATCACAACAATTGTTAACATTGTCTATTAAAGCAGTTTTCTATGTCAGTGAAATGCACAAATGATGAACAATGCATGTTCAGAATTTGAAATTTGATGGAATGTGAAGTAATGTTATTGAAGAAAAACTTCCCGATAAAACATTAAAAGAGTTATTCTAGGATACAATTAAAAAAAGAGAATTCTTAAATATTTCAGAAAAGTTAGTAATTTAAGGTGTACTTCAATTATACATGAAAGGGTGGTATTTGAAGTATGTAGTGATTGGTGAAATCTGATTGGTTAAGAGCCAGCCTTGGTAATACTTGCAGATACTAGATACATGGCACTGGTCATTTCCACCAAAGTCGGTTTAGATATTTTGAAAAATGAGATACAATAAATAATTGAATAAATTTCGGCTTAATATTTAAGAGAAATTCGTGATAACTTACGAAATAACTATTTTTCTCATGAGGACTTTCAACTAATTTTATTGCATTTCAGTATACGTTTTTTCACACGTTATTTAACGAAAATATCCAAATTATGAGGCTCCAGATTAAATTATGTGCCCTAGATCAGATACATAATTAGTTATATATTCTTGATTGATAAGAAGACAAAACTCGTAGTTCATCTGTTAGATTAATGTCCCTTTTTGCAGCGGCGTATCTAGAGTAAGTGGCTCCCGGATCATAAAACGATTTCCCCCCCCCCCCCGACAATCATCAATAGTTGTTTATCTTATCTCTAGGGTCATGGCATTTTTTCGCCCCCCAAATAGTTTTTGGCTTTAAAATGGGACAAAATCGCACTAGTGTTTTGTCACGATGGCCAATGGAGTAGCGAGGGTAAGAGGCGGCAGGAGAATAATAATATATGTAATGATTTAGAATATATTCCAATCTTTAAAGTAAAGCCGTTTCAACACTACCAAATTTTAATTATAAACCAGTTACTTCAATCTTAGATAAAGAAACTTCTACTTTGACTTAACCCCTCAAGTCGGTTGTTTTCTCAGCTGTCTAATTAGATGACACCTATATTGGGAATGCGTTGTCATTTTAATTGATATTTTAAAGGATAGATGAAATGCTTATGGATTCCACGTAATTTTTGTATCGAATTATAAACGTGTGTGAATGACTTTTAGTTTATAAGTGCAAAATTGTGATAATTCGATGCACGTACTCTGTACGTCGAACCGGCTTAAAGGGTCTCTAAAACCTGAACTTTTCCCATCCTCGATTAGGGATTTTCCCCTTTTCGAAAGTACTATTTAAGCTCGTCTCGATATTGCAACATTCTCTTTTATGGTGCGATTCTTCCCTAGTCAGACGCGCTGCTTTGCGCGTAAACTCTTCATCCCTGCCCATAGGTTTGGATTAGTGTTCCTTAAACATAGATAGACTATCAGTACTATCGAAGCCAAGTCGATAGTATCGGGTTTCGGAACTATCGACTTTTTTAAAACTATCGATAGTTTTCACCTGGGCAATACTAGCGATAGGCGCATTTTCAGTCGATAATTTTAAATATATCGATATTATGGATAGTTTCGGAACTATCGACAGTTTCTAAACTATAAACTATCGACTCGACACTTATCGATAGTATCGCCGGGGAGAAAACTATCGATAGTTTCTGAAAACTATTGACTGCACTATCGATAGTTGAACTATCGATGTTTAAGGAACACTAGTTTGCATTTAATTATGATAACGTTATCTAATTGATATAGCCTGCATAATCACTTTTAATTTATATGAATAAATAGAAATTGGGTTGCAACTGTCTTCTTATTCAAGATGCTTGCATACACCTCACCTAAGGAATATCATTATATATATATTTATCCCAGTCATCATTAAAAGCTTAGCAAGCGTAAATGGTTCCCGAGAATGGTATTATTTTGATACACCATCATCATATTTTGCTTTAAAAAGTGATATAGACGCGGTAATGTTTCGACTCCATGACGCCCCCTAAGACTGCGCCCGGGAAACCTATAACACCCTTTGTCCCCCGTCTCTACGCCACTGCCTTTCTGAAGTTTCACTAGGATCTTTTGGGGACAGACCTCGTAATTTTGAACTGTGATGAGATGGCAAAAACAACATGGGAGAAGGCATACCTCTTATCAAGCTTCCAGACTACATCATAACAGTGGGTATTGGATTCTGACGGATTCAAAGTGCTTTTGACTTACACGGTGTATCCTTAGTGTAATAGACACTCCAGTACCGAAAACGAAACTCTGACATTACAATTGGGAGCCGCGGTGGCAGTAGCAGTAAATCTCGGCTTCGGGGCCGGAGGGTTCCAGGTTCCAAGCCCGAATCAACTGAAAATCCACCGTGTATGTGGGCCTTGGATCTGAAGTGAGTCAAATGTCCTCCTGCTGCCGTGGTACTGAAGCCTGAAGCTTGGAGAGAGGGTGTCAGCTCAAGCATCATCCTCGTCATCTGACCGCAGTTCAAAATTACGAGGTCCGTCCCGAAGTAGCCCTCGTGTTGCTTCTAAACGGGTGGTAAAAATAACTGAACTAAATTACCACTGCGGCCCTGCAAATATTAGCATAAAAGGAAAATCCCTCCAAAAAAATTAATAACATTTACATTTTGGAACAGGCTGTAAATTTTCGGTGGTTTGTTTCATTTTTACACACTTTTATTTAATTTACTTTTTTCATGTTTTTAAAAATGGAATTTTATAATCGATTTTTCACTTTTTCCTGATGTTCTAGAGTTTTCAAATTGTGTATTCTCGAGGACAAAACACTAATATTTTAATATTATCAGAACTTAATTATCAGTAAATCAAGTAGTTAAACTTTATTTTGAATCCATATGATTGGGGGCACTTGATAATCAAGTAGAGAAAAAAAATTATTCCAAGATTCCAACATACTGACAATAATGAATTCCAAATTAAAGAAAATGTAGAAAATAATTGCAATAAAAAAATTTATATTTTTTATTACACTAATAAAAGTGTTTTCAAACAAAAAAAATTATAATTTTTTTCTTTAGCCGTATGAAGTCTTATTTAATACAAATTCGTAATTAACATTTACATTGTTTAATACCTTCATCTGTACGAACGACTTTCCTCGTTAGTAAAAAATTTTAACAGAGAGCTAGCAGCTTGTTAACTGTCCTCAATTAAACTTAGTAGTTTCTTCTTTAAAGCAGAAGTGGAAGCTTTGGTTATTTTTGAAAGGGTGGTAATTATTTGTACTTTAGATTGGATCATATTCACTTTAATAAAAAGGATTTGCACTCATAACAAATATATTGCACAAAAAAATTATTCCTCTATAATTAAATTTATTCAATATGGAAAAAAATTTCAACATTGAACAAATATATTGCTCTCAAGAAAAAGTATTATCGCTTGTATTAATTTCTTCCCACCATAAAACATATTTTTCACTTAGCCTGCATCGTTGAGTCTGTAACCTCTATTTGCATTTTTCAAATTGATTCTATTCACGTAATTATCTGATAGAAATAGTTACCTGGTGAATTAATTTGTTTAATATAATGAAAAAAAGTTGGAAGTCATAAAAAGTAGAATTTTTCTAGTACAATCGAGTCATAAGTTTTAGAAATAAAGTCCTAAAAGACACGCGATTTTCGAATTGTACTTCAAAATACCAAGTGTAAAGTAAGAAATTTATAGTGCAAAGTATTCAAATTATAGTACAATGTACCAAGTGTATACTATTTACGCTGAAGTGCAATTATATACTTCCCTGTTTGAAAAATTCATGCTGGCCGCTCGTTTTAAATAAATAACAATTGAAAAAAGTGTAATGAGTAATAGTTTGTATGAAAGAGTTTAAATCATTTCCATTACTTTTCCTAGCTGTTTTCAGAAACGCATTCAAAATTCGCATTTTTAAAGTGCATCTGGAATGATATCCGTTGTTTTAAACCCACTATAACTAACAGATTGTATCAATAGGTGGGAACAAATGACAAAACTTTCACCGTTCGTTTTTTCATTCGTTTTATAAAATGCTCTCACTGTAGCACGCATTTGCCTAATCGGTCGTTTTATCATGTCGCCTTAGTTGATTTAATTAGGTCAAACAATCAGGTTAAATCTGATGTCATATAAAAATTGGGAAAACAATTTTCTTCAACAAAAAATCTAAATCGCAAAAGCGTGAGGAGCTGATAAAAATAATCTAATTAATTGGAATTTTATTAACATATATATTTTTAATTTCTAGGGAATATTTAGGAATTCTCTTTTCTGTTGTGGCTTAATTTCGTTATCGTATTATTTTCAACGCTTCAAGTTTTTACGGTTTTTGTTTTGACCTACAGAATTTTGATAAAAAAAACGGGGGTTTGCACTCTCAAAAGCCTGTTTTTAAAAAGGAGGTTTTACTTTGATTATTTTTTTGTTTTTTGGCTTTAATATACTTCATAATCAATATGGAATCTTGTAATAAATTTTTCATTGAACAATACTTCAAATATTTCTATTCTTATTTTCCAAGAATTCATATTATAATCTTTTCTTTTTTTCTTCTTATAATATTCTTAATTTAAAAATACAACCTGCTCAGAGATGATGAAATCTTCTATCTGTGACTAATGTCTTTTTTATGTTGTTGTTGTACTTGTTCTTCTGTCGGAACAACTTACAGCTGCTTTCAGAAGAACAAGGCCGAAACCGCTCACTTATTCTTGCTTAAAATCGATACTTTATAATTGATTAAAAATCTAATTGATTATTACGCTCCGAAAATGAGCACAAAAAATTTATTAAAATATTACATTTTCATTAACAACACACAGCTATACAAAATTTCAGAACTATAGCACATTAGGACGCGAGTAAAAAATCCATTACAAAATTCCATCTTAGCAAGCATGAAGCAAGTCAATTTAATTACCACGAGTGCAAACGCGATTCGTCAAGTTCTTCGGAAAAACTGTTATTCAATAACGGTTCCGGGATATTTTTTTATTATTGTTCTTATTTAACCCTTATAGAGAATGGTCAATAAAGTGCCCAAACCCGGCAGAATGTGCTAAAAAAATTTCATAAAACGAGTCGGTCGAGTGTCAAATTTATAATATTAGATTTATGATATTAACTCTTTTTTCATGCAAATTTTCGTATAATTCTTTTCTAGACTCTCATGTAGTTGAAAAATTAAAACGTCTAGAGCTATTCCACCGTTCAAGAATGTCATAAATTGAAAGTCAGATTTAAAATACAAACACTCTCGTTTTATAAATTTTCATATAATTATTTTATATACTCCTGTACATAGTTAAAAATTAGGAATTGAAATTACGCTACCTTTGCCACATATTTGACGGAGACCACTGACTACGAAAGGTGACAAAAAATTGCAATGGTAGTAATAAGTATATTAAGACCAATTGGAATCAAATAAATTTAGAATTATTCTAAATATTTATAACAAATTATGAAAATAAAATTCAAAATTAAAAAAAGTTAAAAAATTATGAAATGAGCCTGTATCCTATTTTGATTTTAGTTCCTACTTTTATTTTCTTCATCGTTCATCTTTTATACTAGTTAGAAAAACATACTGTGAAGTCAAACTAAACAAATATTTTTAATTTTAATTATAGCATGGATTAAACTCTCTTCTTGGTTCACAATTAATACATAATAAAATTTACGCGAATTCATGCATTCTCTAGGTTATAAACATACACCATTGGTCAAAAGAGATATTCTGGAGAGAGTTCATCTCTGAAGTTTCGTAGCTCTTAACATTCGTTTTTCAGAGTAAAAACGTAAGAGTGTTGGATAGATATTTTAACCTTAAATACAATGCAATAAACTATATTTAGAAGCATTATTAAGAGGCTTTTAATGGAACAGCAGTTATAAACAAGAAAAGTGAAGTACATAGAAAACCTGTTACAAAATTTCAAAACCATGCAACATTTTTCGTAAATAAAGGTGTCATAATACATATCCATGGGTCTAATCCTCTGTATCTATAATCAAAACTATCGATTTCAGAAAATCCTCGATTAGTTTAATTTTTTATATTAACAAACCTTTTAGAAGAAACACAAGTCCTATTCTGGAAAGGACCTTGTAATTTTAAACCCTGATCTTATGACGAGGACAATACTAAGGCACCTTTGAATTGTTAATAAATTTAGAGCAGATACAGAAAAAACATAAAAATCAAGATTTAGAATTTTGGGTTCTAATTAATTTTTGATACATGTATATTATTTAGTAATTGCATGCTACAAAGTATTTTGATTTGGGTATAAAGTTTAATTTTATATCAAATAATATAATTCATCAATTTGCTTTTACTGTGAAAATGAAGTAAGGGTGACTACCAAGTCCTACCCTGATTTCAAAAATTTTTTGCGCGAAAAGTATAACACCATACTATACCAGTAATATTATATAGTTTATAATAAAGCCAATAACTTTCGTAAATTACAACATGTAATTCGGAGAATCCAAAGCCGTCTCACTCTGCCCTTAAAGCAACGTCTGAATTTCCAAATCCCTAGATACGAACAAATTTTGCTTGTCTTCCTTTCCAAAGACACAAAAGGTTGTTTTATCTTAGAAACAAACACGCTTTGAGTAATTATTGCCGTCCCTTATCCTCTGATGAGAATCTCAATCGCAAATTCAACGCGTCTCGAATAATCATTTTTCAGAGTCAAAACCATTTGCACTTTATAGGCGTACAAGTTAAGCCTTTTGTGAAGAATTTTAACCTCTGTTTTCAAATTCCCATGTTCCACAACGAGTTGATTTTGTAATATTTCTCAGAAATGAACGACGCAAGAGATCCACATTTGCATCCTTCACCTGAGATCTACCACTTCTTGGAAGGATATCAACGCAATCAAATTCTTTAAATTTTTCCCGACATTGCTTTATGGTCTGTAGGATTACCTCCATAACAACATCGAAACCCCTGTTGAGATGTGTGTTGTAAGCTATCACAATATCAGTTGTTCTAGTTCCTTGTATCTTGCTGGCTGTAAGAACAGTCCGACTGTGTTTCATTAAATAGTAAGAACGTGTTCTGACATTTCTTTTGTCATCCCAAAATTCCATTTCTGACGAATGCAATAAGAACGATACTAGTGATTATCGCCTCGTTGTAATGTCTAATTTAGGGTTAGTATGTCGAATGTAAATAAATATGTATTTTTATAATTCAATCATTTATTACCACATTCACCACACTAAAAATGCAAAGGCCAATTTGATTTCATGAAACCTTAAAACGCATTACTCTTTTTCCTCTTCAACGCCATTTTGTAAAAAACAACTTACTTTTTATTCACTACTAATGTTAATGGAATATTTATAATATCCATTCTAGAACAAAAAAACTAAGAACAGGACTATATCAATGATAAAATTTCTACACTGTTATCTTAAGTGGTTATTTTTGTGATAACGTTTTTCAATTAGCGGAAGGCTTTATGCTCACTTTTTTTCTGCAAACCCTCAATTTGGAGGCCGAATCAACAAACAGAAATAAACTCTGTCGTAAATATGAAAATTTCCCAATTAGCCATGCAGAACAAAGATCAGAAAACGAACATTTTAATTGATTGAAGAAATAATAATAATAATGCATTCGACTTTCACCAGTTTTTTAAATTCAATATTTTTCCCAATTTAATGCCCAAAATGCGATATTCAATTTTTTTGGCTTGTTATTGCATAATACGAACTTATTTATTTATTTCAAATATTTGAGTACAATTTTTTGTACTATCCTGATATATTATTCCACAGCTGAATTCAAATAATCAAAATCCTTTCCTTACATAGTTTCCGACTCTGAAATGAATACAAAAAAGCTTTAAATTATTTCGTTTTTCTTTTTTTCTGTCCCATCAAACGTCTATTTATTACTATTTAATTATTTTTTTCAAATTAAATGCTTGGGACTGAAAAATATTCATTATCTTTTACGTTAATATTAAATAATTAAATTCTAAGATAGAAAAAAGATTTTTTCACAATATTTTCCCGAAATCAATTATGTCTAAACTAACTGAAAACATTTTTTGAACAAAACGTGAAAGAGCTGCATTTAAGTTTTAATTTTCTATGCGTGATTTTCACCTACAAGAAGATAATGTTTTTTTAACTGTGCATCTTTTTTTCAACAAATGTTGTGTATATTCGCATAAAAGAATGTGTTCAGGGAAAATAATAAAAATGTTAACTTTTCACTGAAATTTTATTAAAATATTGAATAAAATACTAACAGTTTAATTAAAAAATTCACTGAAAATCTTTCCTTCTTCCAATCAAAAATGTAGTAATGAAAAAATTTAATCTTAATTTTTGAATTACTCAGAATTTATTGAAATCAGGCAAATATGGTATTTATTTAAATATGAATCACTTAAAGAATGAAATAGTAGGGCAGGATTAAATGGCTCTATTTGAAATCGATCATAAACTGTAGAAAACATTGCATTTTATAACCATAATAAAATATTGGATTTAACCTCCCTTTCTCCCAGATTGTTTGCTCTGATTTCTATTCGTTTGATTATTAAACCATTTCAGCTCAACGAATTTCCTATCCAATTATCAATCAGCCTTAAAATATAATCGCCTTCTTTTAGATAATTTCATTGGCTTAAAATCTCATTACGATATTTGTGTTTCACCAATGAGCGAAAACTTCGTTTAGAAACAGACGAATAGACTCATTTCATTAATAACAAATACTTCTGGGTGTTAATGAAATGCCTTTTGCTGTAGGCTAGGTTGTAAAATCAATTAAATAATCAGAATGCTCAAGATTTCATAGAAAATTTTTCCAAAATATTTAGATCAAAATTAGATTAGAAAATTTTCAAAAAATATTTAGATTCTAAAATTTTATAAAATATTTAGAATTGAAAAAGAATGCTCTTTTTAAAGATCAATCTGAATCATGATTGAAATTTCCGAATTTTCCGAAATTTCAGTGAAGGAAAGCCGAAAAGAAAGCTTTTGATATTTACGTGCTGAAATTTACTTAATACAAGACCCTTAGTAGATTGGATTTATTCAGGGGGAGTTTTAAGAAAACAAAATTAATTTTATTTCAGGAACTATTGCGAATTTTGGAATGAAATTTGATACACATATAGAAAAAGGTATGTCGGATCGAATTTTGTAAAACTCCCGTCTTCTGTAATGAAAAAATTTCGAGATAGCATTTAATTATGCTAATTAACTCGTTAATCAGCTTGTCGATCTGGATAAACCTATCCTCTTTAGTCATTAACATCGACACTTGTTTTGTGAAGTATATGTATGTATATTGTAGTGTGATAATATATACCCGAGTTACAGAAGTGTCTTTTTTTGTGTGTGGACGATTCTATAAGTGTACAATGCATTCACACACACACACACATTCAAAAGAAGTTTCATTAACCTTTTTAAAATACTTTCAACACGTTGGATATGAACTGCACTGATTATTTAGAAGTTTTATTAAAATATTTCATTGTAATTCTTACCTTATCTATCGAAATTACTTACTGTTTATTTATTAATTATATATTATTGATTAAAACTGAAAACTATTTAAAAAATAATTCTTTACTTTCATATTCAGTTTAAAAATTGTCAGTTTCTCTTACTGTGCTCATTTTTAGGCCCAGTTTTCATAATTCTAAATTTTGAATAAAAGGAAACTTTATAATTGTCCCGTCAGCTTCGAATTAGCCAAGTTCAGCTGTATTATATGTGCCTGATAGGACTATAAAAGCTATTGTAGCGTGATTCTCATAGCCGATACATTTAGTAGTGTGAAATTTTTGGACGATGAAATATGAGAATGGATTTTCCTTTGATTTTAAACCCGAAATCCTCCTCAATCTTTTTTCCTGAGTAAAGTTACCTGTTATATTCAGTTTTAGAGCTTCATCCTGTATGTGTAGACTTTAAATTGTGATCATACAGTCATAATATTAATTACCAGTAACAAAACATAAAATTACAATTTTTCTGAAAGTGCATTCAGCATTAGTGTAGATAAAATAGTAACTTGCAGATCTTAACCTATTGATATTAGTTCGAAACTGTGCGAAAACCAATTTTTCCTTCCTTTAACGAAAATTCTTAAAAGAAAAGAAAAAAATGCGAATGTGCAAGATACGGGAGAATTTTTTTGATCGCTACATTCTCAATTTAGGTGTAAAATAATAAGACTTAATTCGAATGGGTGTACAACTGAACGTAACCAATTCTCGAAAGTTTTATTTTTAAATTTTAGCTTATTTCTTGCATTTTTGATAAATAATTCTATATCATTTTTTAAATTTTTTTTTGCTTTAGATTGTCAAATAAAATGTTATTTGAACAAATTTCGATAGGGAATTTTTTTCTGGAGGGATTTAATATATTTCATCGTGTCAAAGGTTTCCATACAAATCCATTTAAATTTTTCATCTTCCATAGAAAAAATAATGTCCCATGTCTTTGATTTGTGAATTCTGATTTATAATTCAAAATTTTTCGCTGTTTAATTTTTCGTATTATTTCTTTGTAGGTTCGGCTACAAATTTTTCAAATCGTTAAACAACTCTGGCTATGGGCACATCTAGCAGTAACGCTACAAGACGCAAGCCAGACAGAATCCAATGACAGAAAACGACCCATCGGACATCGAACTAGCAAACAAAATTTATACATGACGAAATGTCAAAAAATGTAATTAATTCAAGTTATGAACTCCTGCCAAATTTTTAATTATATTGTCAGATAATTAAAGTTATGTATTGCTGCTAAACTTTTGATTACAATCTACTGTCAAAAAATTAAGCAATTAATTTTGGAATATTAAAAATCTTTTGCATATTTTGAATTCCGATTCCATATCATTCTGTGTCTTCATCTTTCTTTCCGTTTATATTTTAAAATTTGCAAATTAGGCTATGAGTAGAAAACACTTTCGTACTCTTTGCAAGTGTGGGCTGTGATTTTTCTATCTCCTGTGTCCAACAGAGCTCGATTGTTATCTTACGGGATGCTTGCGGTATCTAAAATGAGATTTTTTTAACTTTAACTTCATCTAGAGCTTCTCAAGCTTGACGATATCAAGCTTGGGAACTGACATCTAACAGCCTCGCTAGCACACTTAAAATAAAGATTTTGAGGGAAAATGGCAGAGAACAGATACTGCATTGAAATAAGAAAAAAACTCAAAAATAAATTACTGCCAGTATCTGCTTCGGTACTAGGGGAAGATAATCTCTCATGTCTAATAAAGAAAATTCTGCTAAGCAGATGAAGGCTTAATTTGAAATTGCTAATTCTAAATCAAAGCTCAGCTACTTCAAAAAATTCGTAGCAAATGATTTTATTAAATATGAAAAAATAATGAAAATTGCTTATTTATGCGAGAGGAAAAATAAAATCAATAAATGAATCGAAATTCTATTTAAAAAATTCTATTAATTTCAAAAAATTAAAATTATTTTATCTCAAAAAAGTTTTATTTTTTAAATAATTATTTAATAAATATATTTAAATTTCAGTTTTCTTAAAATTCATGTAGTAGGTGTACAACTCAATAGCGAAGAATACTTCCAATTACATCAAAAATCTATCCGAAGGGTTGCTAAAAGAATTACTACACATGATTGCTGGCATTGATATATTGGTAAATACTTGGGGTGGGGGTGGGGGCTACTTGCTGGTAAGGACTCCTGCAATTTACTATGGAATTGAACCATAAAATTAATTGGGAAATTTTGGATCTCTTGCCAGCTGAGATGTTAGCCTTGAAATACATTCTGCACAGAATGCTATGTACTCAGGAAAAAAAATTCAATTGTACTAAAAAAAATCGAAATTTTTGAATTTTTCTAAAGATGCTTCATTACAATGTCTAGTAAATTTTTACAAACAATTATGAGTTATTTTCTTATTAACGCATTTAAGCGATTTATTTCTTGAACTTGACATTGTCCATGACTAACTTGCAACTGCATTCTATTCAAAATCAATATTCGCAAGAATCACTGTTATCTCGGTTAATCTTAGATATTAATTTAGATTATTTTTAAAATTGGATTTTCTATTAAAAAAACATTGCGTTCTAATAATTAAATTTGATTTACTGTCTGGATAAAAAATTGTTTTATAGGAAATAATATCTATTTTTAAAGTATATTAAAAATTTTATAATTTTTGGGTAGAACAATAAAAGTGGAAATTAGGGTGATGTCTTTTAAAGCGGTCTTCTCCATTTCGTTATTTACTAGAATCATGTTCGACTCCCTCGAAGATGAACTTCTAAAACATGACAGCGTGTAATTTCATGCCATCTTGCATTCGGTAATACATTTAGTTCAATTTGTGTAATGAAGATCGCATTTCGAATTTGCACAGAGTTTTGTAATTGAATTGATGACTAGGGTTCACCTAAATTGTTTCCTTTCTCTACAGATTTCTGCATCAATCAAACATGAGGGCATCCAGATCACAACAGATCGATTGTGTTCCGCTCACATACAGGACTGTTTTCGGTTGTATCAAAATGTCGTAATTACGAACCACCCTTGCCTTAGCCGATGCTCTGCAAATCCAACTATTAAGGATTCCTAATTTCTGATGGATTTAGTCCAAGTTCGGAAGGAAAGAGCTTTTGACAGTGGCGAATCCGGGGGGCTGTCGGGCTACAGCTCCCCCCCCCCCGGGCCAAGCCGGAATGCTGAATTTTATTTAACATCATTACAACTGTTTTTTACTAATTTCCCTCTTTTTAAAAAATAATAAAAGCGTTTGAACATTACCTTCTGGCTTGACAGGCTCGAAAATTTTCCTACTTTTGTAGTCATTTCACTTGTACTTATAGCTTTGACGCGGTCAAAGACATTTTTTGGCTATTTATTTAATTGTAATTTTTATCAAATTATCGGAAGTATTGTATTTTTTTTATGATTCTTATTGTCAGGTGAGAAAAGTCTGTAAAGTTAAAGAGTCTTGGTTACTTTAACCTTGAGGTTTGACATTCATCAAGGCGATACAAAGTTTTTATGCCCTCCGCGCCCGGCCCCCGACCCGAATCCTAGATTCGCCACTGGCTTTTGACAATTTACTGCTTTAAAAAGTCATAAAAGTTCTGATTGCAATCAATTCGAAACAATAGGCATCAATCATTCTGATGTTATTTCACCACAAATTTCTTCTGTGTCTAAGACATTTGATATAGAAAGTCATGCAAAGTAGGTATGCTTCGCACTGAGACACTATATGGGTAAGCAATCTGAATATGGGTAGGAGTTAGAAGGACAGACCGAATTCAGAGTTATTTGTGAAAAAAGCTCGCTTTGAAGCTCTAAAAGGACTGTTTAGGAACATACGTCGTAATTTTGAACCGTAAATCCAATTATTTGTCGTGGTGAAATTTTTGACTTTCAAAAAAAAATATATATTAGGTCCTTCAAAAAACATTTTTTTATCATATTGTCTGTATCGAGCAGAACAGTTTTTCATTTATAGACTAAACCTGCACGTGAAGTATTTAATATTTTCATAAACCATGAATTTCTTAAGTATTAATAAAAGTTTGACAAAGCAAATCTTTCATTGCAGATATATAGAAAGATAGAAGGGTTTTCTTTTTGTCTTCCGTCGAGCATAACCAATTTAACCAACGCTTTACATGCTCTATTATAATGCGTTGAGAATTGTTGACAAACTTAAATTACAAGAAGATTAAAATATCACGTAATGAGTACAAAAAACTTTAGTTTATGCTGTTATTCTATAAAAAAAATAAATCAAGACCATGCGAGTTGAATAATTTCTTTATATTAGAAATTATATTATCCAAAGTAAGGGGCACACAGAAGTTTCATATGATTACAGAATTCCGATTTTCTGAATAGCTCTTTACATATCTTCCATTTCCTAGCCTTTACATTTATACGTATAAAACTCCTTTCCATACGAATAATGCATGCTATAAAAATAATAATTTTTTGGAAACAAACCAAAAGAAAATTATTTTTATTTAATAATGTTAAACTGAATGTCAGCATAATGCCGGAATGAAGATTTCTGTTCATTCATCAAAGAGAATTTCATACTTTCCTTTTCAAAAAAGTGAATATGTACACATTTTTCACTGGTGTATTTTCATGAGTTTCACCTGAAATAATTACAGACATTACTTTTAAGCAATTATACGCAAGTTTTTAATTTGTAAATGGTTTCTGTAGCAAATATTTTTGATGGAATTATAAGAAACAATAAGGAACCAATAAAAATAGTAGAAAAATTCATTAAACTCCTTAAAGTTTCGAAGAGTTACAAATAGTTACAATAAATGCCAATTTCATTATAAATTACGTTGCAATACATTTTGTTTATCGATGGCATTCTTTAAACATCCAGTAGAAAATTTAGAAACTTTTTGTCATATCTCAAAGAATTTAATAAACCATCTTTAATGTATAGGGGAAGGTGCTGTACCTTGGTCAGGGTTGTACCTCGGCCAATTGTCGATATATCAAAACGAAAGCTTAGAGAAATTTCGTTTCCCCTCTCAAAATGTTTAGTTTAGAGTGGCAAAACTGTCACTTTTCACGTGGTCATCTCGGGTGATAAGTTTTGAACTGAAATAAAAAAACAATTTTTCGGATGCCGGCGCAAGCTTCTGGAGGTGTTGAATTTTCCTCCCGTTTTCAAGAAGAATATATTTTTTTTTTATTTTTTTTTCACCTGTTCCCCTTTTAGCTCCATAATTGACACACACATTAAAGGATTTTTTTATCAATAAAAGCATAAATAATTATCTGTGAATAAATTAAATATTACGAGAGGAGGTGCTGTACCTCGGCCAAGTGCATCGTACTGTACCTTGGTCACCTGTAAACAGCACACAGCAGTGTTGTATTAATATCAAAGAGTGGGTAATAAGTGATAAATAAAAGTGATAATTTTTTGTCGTAAATAAGCAGAAAATCATTATGCGGGATGGTTAAGGGCCTTCCATCTGAAGAAGTTGTAGTGAAATTCCTAACACAGAAAAAAATGTGTTTGCATAGCCAGATTTTGAATATATTTTCAATATAAGAGTCGTAGATATTGTCATAATTTTGCTTGTAACGTTAATTTATCGCCGAAGCCGATATAAATTATTCGGTTTTATTTTATAATAATAACAGTTATTAGTTTAGTTTTTTTTCCTAGTTCAAAGAATTTTTTTTATTTATATGAAGATGTTTTGTTGCTCTATTAACTCTACGAATAATAAGCGAGAATGTGTGTGTCTGTGTTTTTCGTCTCTCTACAGGACAGACCGCTGGATCTAGGGCTGCAGAATTTGACACAAATACACTTTGGAGGATGTGAATGTGTACCGTAGAGAGACTTTTTTGAAAACTTAATTAGAATTTCATTTAATTGAAAATTGAGCAAAATTTTTGTGTTTGTTGGCGATAACTTTCAAATATATTAATAGCACTATATAAATTCTTACAACACCTCAAAATTTAAAAATTATCTTTTCAATGATGTCAATGAAATTGACGTCCGATTTATTTTAATTTTCGAAATTTTTAAAAAATATTTTTATGCATAATTTATAATAATGCTTTTGGTTGTTGCAATCAACAAAAGTCTTCCTTGATTTTATAAATATTTAATTGTGTGTTTCTTTTCTATTGATGAAATATAAGAAATAAAGAATCTGCTTATTTTTTCATATTCTTTGGTAATAGCCTAATGAATTTTGCTTCATTTTTTAAGCATCAATTTTTTAGAAAGGTGTAAATATAGTCCTCTTAGATATTAAGTAAATAGAGAGGTAAAAAAATTTAAGGGAGCTATGAATACTAAATTATGCATAACGGATTCAACCGAATAAAAAGGAACAGTATTCTCCACAAGCAAGGCGGTCGCCGAAGTCGGCTAGTAGTTACACTGTGATTTTTTTATAACTTTCTTTTTTTAAGACTAGTTGTTTTTTCCTAGTTCGAATAATTTTAAAATCATTAATATATAATTTGCTTCTTCGCGAACAAAATTTTCTAACTAGTTATCTACATATTTTTAAAAAACCAACATCTTTTTTCAGTTGTGATATAGTTCATCTATCATATCTACCTAAATATTGTGTAATTATTTTGAAAAGTTTAGTTTTGTACCAAATTCACGCGTTATAATGTTACATTTTGTTGCCCTGGCCAAGGTACACTAAAGGGTCAACGTACAACGTAGTGTTGTACCTTGTCCAAAAATGAAAGATTTCGTTTTTTTAAATTTTACATTTCTACGTGATAAGTTGGAGAAAATACTAAAGGGAATTAAAAAGCTGATTTCTGATGTTTCTAAAGCACCCAAAATTTTCGGTTTTAGACTCGATTTGACCACTTTTTGTTTCAAATTAAAACAAAGTGGCCGAGGTACAACACCATCCTCTACCATTCGTTTCAAATAATCTTCGGGGAATTTACATTTCTTTAATGTTGAAAATGGATTGGGACATAACCGACAATACCTTGTATTTTGAGTCTCAAATCTTTTACTGGACACGAATTTGCAATATATCTTAGTGTTGTTTATTTTCATATCCGCGATATTAAACATTCCTCAAGAAAAAAAAATTCAAATTCGAGTGGAATTCTTTCTAACAATTGGTTTTCCAAACTGCGATAACCAATTCATACTATATTTGTATAAATCATGGTCATGATTTATCGCAATTAGTTTTTTTTTACTTCTCATCATGAATCGAAATTCACCAATTTCATCTTAAAGCATTTATAGTTGTGTTTAGAATCGAACCACTTGCTCTAAACAAGTGTTTTTAGTTTACATAGGCCCATATTCGCAACAGCGTCCTGGTGCTGCTCTTGAATAAAATTTTTGGAGGAAGAAATCCCCTGGCGACCATCGGTCGTTAGAGGATTTCAACCGTCCGTGGACTAGTTTCAGTTAAGCTCTGATGATGTTCTTTGATATTTGCAGGTCGATTAAAAAAAACAGTACAGTTTACTTCCGACATCAGTTTGTAGCCTTCAGCGGAATGTTTCTTGGAGCAGGAATTCAGGCTATCGTCGCTTTGCTTTTTCTATACCTATAATGCAGAAAAATACATTTGCTTCTGTCGGAAAGTTTGACAGATACATTTCTTTTTCAGAAGTAGTGGTTGTCGGTGATTAGGAAACTATTTAAACTAGTGGCTCGAGCATCAAAAGCCAACAGTATTTCTCGAAGTTCAAAAAATTGTAGGTAGGAATTATTTCCTTTCACCTAGCAGAGATTTTCTTTCTTTTCTGCAAAATTCGACAGTGAAATAGTCCACGTAAGATTACGGTCTCTGCTATTCCTGCCCAAGAATGCTCAGGGGATTTAAAAATTATATTCTTTTGTTCTGTTCTTTTCTGGTGCGTCTCTTCTTGAAAGTTTGACAGTGAAGCCTACACCCAAGATTTCTGCTCACCTGTCCGGATGACGCATATCTAGCAAACATTATGTTCCGGCTATAATGACATTAAATGCCAACAAGTTTCAACCATTGAAGTCTCTTTTGCAGACCAAAAGAAACCATTTTTTTTTTTTTTACTTTAGTTACGGATTCATTGGAATATTCCTTTTCAGCCTCTTCTAACCTTTGGCTGTGAAGCAAAGTTATTAATCTTGAACATTTAAGCAGTTTGCCGTTCAGACATCACCAAAGCGATTCCCAAGAAAGAAGACCCAGAAAAAAGGCACGGCTCTCTGTTCTTTTTTTCTGTACCGTGTTTATTTCCACCGAAGTATTCTATTGCTGCTCTTGGGAAATTCGATACAAGAACTTCAGAAATTCATTTTCTTTAAAAGAGCACAGTGAGAAAATTACGAAAATTTTCTTTTTTTGTTGTTGTTACAGATGCATTGAGAAAATGCCTTTTTGTTTCTCTTTAAAAGTTTAGCAGTGCAATAGAATTACTGCTCTTAAAAATCCAAGCAATAAAAGTACAATCGGATGTTCAGTCACCGCCATAGTCTCTTCTAGGAAGCAGGAAGACATCAATGTGGAGAGTTTTTTTGTGGAGGGATTTAATGTGAAAATGTCGTTTCTCTTTAAACGCCTGGAAGTGCAGAAGAATTATATGCCGTCAGAACACTCGAACGTTCAGTTCGATTCCCACGAGAGCAGACAGAGAAAATAAGGCAAGGCTTTTTTTCTCGTCCCTATTTCCACCAAAATATTCTACTGCTTCTTTTCGGAAATGCGACATCAGCACTTCACAAATTCATTTTCTTTTTAAAGAGACATGATAGAACACTACATATTTTTTCTTTGCTGTTGTTGTTACAGATGCGCAGAGAAAATGTCCTTTTGATTCTTTATAAAATTGCGCACTGAAGCAGAATTACTGCTCTTTAAAATTTAAGCAGTAAAAGAGCACTTTGACGATCAAACAGCATCGATAAGATTTCCAAGAAAGCAGATCCAAAAAAATAGGGGGGTGCAGCCTTCCTTACCTTGATAGAAATTCTCGATGACTGCTCCCAGGAAATTCGATATCATCGGAAATTTATTTGTTTATAAGGGAGTAAGAAGGGCACGTTGGACAGCTTTGTTATTAGTTTTACGGATGCATTGAGATAATACCCTCTGCTTCTCTTCAAAAGAGTAACACTGAGGTAGAGATTCTGCTCTTGAAGCAGTAAAAGAGCACTTTGAACGTTCAGACATCACCAATGCAATTCTTACGAGAGCAGATCCGGTAAATAGGCTCGCCATTTTTATACTATATTGCTGCTCCCAGGAAATTCGACATCATTGAAAATTCAATTTTTTTAAGTAACTATGAATATGGCGGACAATTTTGTTATTATTGTTACAAATGCATTCAGAAAATGTCCTTTTTGTTTCTCGTGCATTGATAAATGTCCTTTTGAAAGCAGATCGAGAAAATATGCATTCCAATTTTTCTTGAGATTTCCTTATCTCACTGAAGTACTTTGCTGCTGCTCATAGGAAATTTGATATCACCGCAAATTCACTTTCTTATAAGGGACCTCGAAGGAAACATGGAGTAGTTCTTTTCTTGTACGAATGAATTGAGAAAATGTACTTCTGTTTCTCTCTATTTGTCACATTTATTCTCTGAAATTTTAAAGATTTCAAGAGAACTTCGAAGTTCAGACACCGCCAACGCGATCCTCATGAGAGCAGACCGAGAAAATAGGCAGGGGATTTTTTTTCGTAGAGTGCCCACATTCATAGAAATGCTCTACTGCTGCTCCCAGGATATTTGGTATCAATACAAAATCACTTCCTTTTAAGGAAGCAAGAAGGATACATTCAACTCTGTTGTTCTTTTTGCAGATGCATTGAGAAAATGACGATTTGCTTCTCATCAAAATTTTGCAAAGAAGCAGAGTTACTATACTTGGAAATTTAAGGAGTAAAACAGCACTCTGATGTTCACTCGTCGCCAAAGTTGCAGACAAGCAATAGGAAGAGAATAATATCCAGGGTTTTTTTCCCTTTTGTTGCGGATTCAGTCAGTAAAGAAAGGTAATTACTTTATTCAAGTATTACTCTTGAAAATTAAAGCAGTAAAATAGCACTTCAGCGTTCAGGCACAATCAATACGATTCTTAGGAGAGCCCAACAGTAAATAAGCACGCCATTTTTTTACTGTGCCTACCGTAACTGAATTGCGCTATTACTGCTCTCAGGAAATTTGAAAGCATCACGATTTCACTTTCTTATAAGGGAACTTGAAGGCAACATGTGATAGTTCTTTTCTGGTACGGATGCTTAGAGAAAAATTCCTATTTCTTCTCTTCAAACATTTAGCAGTGAAGCAGATTTATTTCTCATGAAAATTTCAGGAGTAAAAGAAAAGTTTGACGTTCAGACACCACCAATGCCATTCCCAGTAGAGCAGAACGAGAAAATAGGCACGGTTTTTCTTTCTTTTCTTTGCCTATTTCCACCAAAATATTCAATTGCTGCTTTTCGGAAAATCAATATCAGCACTTCACAAATTCATTTTCATTTTAGGTATGATGGGAACATTAGATAATTTTTCTTTTCTGTTGTTACAAATGCATTGAGAAAATGTTCTTTCGCTTCTCTTCAAAATTTTGCATCTAATCAGAATTACTGATGTTTAAAATTTAAGCAGTAAAAGGGGACTTCCACGATCAGATACAACCAATGCGATTCTTACGAGAGCAGATATGTTAAATAGACACGCCATTTTTTCTGTAGCATACCTGACTTCACAGAAATGCTATATTGCTGCTCCCAGGAAATTCAGCATCATCGCAAATTACCTTTTTTTCTATGTAACCATGAAGGTCACGTTAGACAGTTTTGTTATTATTGTTACAAATGCATTGAGAAAATATCATTTTCTTTTTCGTGCATTGATAAATGTCCTTTTAAAAGCAGATCCAGTAGATAAGCAATCCACAAGAAAAAAATGGAGTGCCTATCTCATTGAAATACTTTGCTGCTGCTCATAGGAAATTGTATAGCACAGCAAATTCCTTTCTTATAAGAGACCTCCAAGGAAACATGGTTTAGTTCTCTTCTCGTATGAATGCATTGAGAAAATGTACTTTTACTTCTCTTTAAAAATTTGCAGCGAAGCAGAATTACTGATCTTAAAAATCCAAACAGTAAGAGTAATCAGATGTTCAATCACCGCCAGAGACCAGTCCCTTCTAGGGAGCAGGAAGAGATTAATGGAGAGAGTATTTTTTTCCCCTTTTCCTTCGAATTCATTGTTAGAATGTCCTTTTGAACTTTTGACAGTGAAGCAGAATTCTTGGACGTCAGAATACTTGGTTTTTCAGATGCCACCAATACGATTCCACGAGAGTTGATCCAGTAAATAAGCTGGCCATTTTTTGTACCGTGCCTACATTACCAAAAATGCTCTATTTCTGCTCTTAGGAAATTCGATAGTATCACGAATTCAGTTTATTTTAAGGCAGCAGGAAATAAACGTATGGCAGTTTTATTGGTATAGTTCTCTTCAGAAATTGTTCTTTTGCCTCTCTTCAGAAGGTCAGCAATAAGGAGATTCATTTCTCTTGAAAATTTAAGCTATAAAAGAGCACTCTAAAAATCAGTCATTGCAGGGAGAGAGAAATAGAGGGTCTTTTCTTCCTTTTTGATGCGGATTCTTTGCTAAAATGTCCTTTTGCGTCCTATGAAACTTTCGGTTGTCAAAAAGATTTACTAATCTTCAAAATTTAGCAACAAAAAAACACTTTGTAGTTCAGATACCACCAATGCGACGAGAGAAGATCTAGTACGTAATCACGCCTTTTTTTTAGCGTACCTTCCTTCACAGAAATGCTCTATTACGGCTCTTGGAAAATTCGATCTAATCGCATCACAAATACACTTTCTTTTAAAACAGCATCAAGGAAGCAGATAGTTTTTTTGTATCGATACCTTCTTAAAATATCCTTTTGCTTTTCTAGAAACGTTCAACAATGACGAAGATTTATTCTCTTAAAATTTTAAGCATTAGAGACACTTCGAAGTTCAGACAACGTCAATGCGATCTGCGTCACGTGAACAGATCGAGAAATAGGCACGCTCTTTTTCTTTCTGCATCATGTCCACATTCATAGTAACACTGTATTGCTGCCCCCAGGATATTCCGTATCACAAAATCATTTCCTTTTAACTCTTTCAAGAATGGTGGGTTATTTCCTGAACCACCCTGAATTATGCATCTTTTACGCATTTTTACTGAAGAGCACTTATTATAAAAACCATATAATAGCAAAAACACACATATTAATTTTTAGGAATTGAAGCAAATTAATAACATTACTTTTCAGCTTTCTGAAGCGGTAAATCAATCCTTACACTCACACGTGTATAATTATGCATCTTAACATCTTTCGTGCCACAAAGAGTTAAGGGAGCACGAAGAGCACATTGAACTGTTTTGTTGTTTTTACAGATGCATTGAGAAAAGGTCCTTATTCTTTTCCTCAAAATTTTGCATTGAAACAGAGTTACTGAACCTGGAAAATTAATCAGCAAAACAGCACTCTAATATTCAGATGCCGCCGAAGTTTCAAGCATACAGCGGGAAGAGATAAATAGCCCGTTTTTATATTTTTGTGAAGGAATCATTGTGAAAATGTCCTTTCGTATCTTTTCAAACCCTTTGCAGTGAAAAAGGTTATTATTTTTGAAAATTTAATCAGTAAAGGAGCAATTTGGCGTTGAGACACAACCAATACGATTCTTAGGACAGCAGAACAGTAAATTGCCGAGCCATATTTTTAGGCTTTACTAAATTGTTCTAATACTGCTCTTAGGAAATTTGATAGCATCATAAATTCCCTTTCTTATAAGGGAACTCGAAGGCAACATGTGATAGTTCTTTTCTAATACGGATGCTCAGAGAAAAAGTTCTATTGCTTCTTTTCAACCATTTGGCAGCGAAAAAAGATTATTACTCTTGAAAATTCCAGCAATAAAACAACACTTCGACGGTCAGACACCACCAATACGATTCCCATGAGAGCATATCCAGTAAATAGGCACGCCTTTTTTTCTAGCGTGCCTACATACACAGAAATGCTTTGTTACGGCTTTTAGGAAATTCGATAACATCAAATCAAAAATTCACTTTCTTTTAAGACAGCATGAATGGAAAAGAGGTTTTTCTTGTATTGATGCCTTCGGAAAATGTCCTTTTGCTTCTCTCCAAAAGTTCCACAATGAAGCACATTTATTTCTCTTGAAAAGTTGAACAGTTAAACAGCAATCTAATGCTCATTCACATCCCAGGTCTCTTCTCGGAAGCAGGAAGAGAACAATGGAGGGTCTTTTTTTTCCTTTACATGAGGATACTTTGCCAAAATGTCTTTTTACATTTCATCAAACTTTCGGCAGTGAAGAAGAGTTACTATTCTTCAAAAATTAAGCAGAAAAACAACACTTTGGCGTTCAGACACTACGAATGCAACGAAAGCAGATCCAGTAAGTAGACCCTCTTTTTTTGTAGTGTACCTTACTTCAGACATGCTCTATTACTGCTCTTAAGAAATTCCATATCATCCAATCACACATTCACTTTCTTTTAAGAGAGCATGAATGGAATAGATAGGGGTTTTTTGCTATGTACGACTTCAGAAAATTTCTTTTTTCTTCCCTTTAAAAGTTTAGCAATGAGCAGAATTATTGCTCTTGAACATTTAAGCAGTAAAATAGCACTTTGACGTTCAGACATCACCAATGTGATTCTTACGACAGCGAATCCGTTAAATAGTTTCACCAATTTTTTTAGCGTGCATATCTTCATAGAAATGCTGTATTGATGCTCCCAGGAAATTTGACATCATAGTAAATTCACTGTTTTTTATGTAATTATGAAGATCACGATGGACAGTTTTGTTATTATTGTTAACAAATGCATTGGGAAAATGTTCTTGTTCTTCTCATGCATTAATAAATATCTTTTTGAAACCAGTTCCAGTAGATAAGCACTCAACAAAAAAATGGAGTGCCTATCTCATTAAAATACTTTGTTGCTGCTCATAGGAATATTGAAACCACAAATTCACTTTCTTATAAGGGACCTCGAAGGAAACGTGGATTAGTTCTCTTCTGGTACGAATGCATTCAGAAAATGTCCTTCTGCTTTGCTTTAAAAGTTTAGCAGTGAAGCAGTGTTACTGATATTCAAAATCCAAACAGTAAAACAGCAATCCGATGTTCAGACACTGCCCTTCTAGGGAGCAAGAAGAGAGCAATGGAAAGAGTTTCTTTTTTCCTTTCTTACGGATTTATTGTAAAAAATGTCCTTTTGTTTCTCTTCAAACTTGTGGCAGCGAAGTAGAATTGTCCGCCGTCAGAACACTCGGTTGTTCATACATCACTAATACGATTCCATGAGAGCACTTCCTGTAAGTAATTTCCAGGCCATTTTTGTAGCATGCCTACCTTCATAGAAATGCTCTATGCTGCTCTTGGGAAACACGATAGCATCACGAATTCACTTTTTTTAAGGCAGCAGGAAAAAACAAGGGATAGTTATGATGGTATGAATGTTCTTTTAACCCTATTCAAACTTATAGCAGAAAAGTTGAGTTATTACTCTTGAAATTTTCAGCAGATAAAAAGACCACATTGATGTTCAGACTCAACCAATACGCTTCCCACGAAAACAGATCCAATAAATACGCACGCCTGTTTTTTTTTTGTAGCGTGCCTACCTTCACTGAATTGTTCTATTCCTTCTCTTAGGAAATTTGATAGCATCACAAATTCACTTTCTTATAAGAGTACTCGAAGGTAACATGTGATAGTTCTATCTTGGTACTGATGCTTAGAGAAAACGTCCTATTGTTTCGCTTCAAACATTTGGCAGTGTAACAGTTATTATTCTCGAGAATTTCAGCAGTAAAACAACACTTTGACGTTCAGTCACCACCAATGCGATTCCCACGAGAGCATATTCAGTAAATAAGCACGCCTTTTTTTTTGCAGCGTAACTTCCTTCACTGAATTGCTCTATTTCTGCTCTTAGGAAATTTGCTATCACTAATTCATTTTCCTATAAGAGACTTCGACTAGTAAACAGGATAATTATTTTCTGGTACGGTTGCATTGAGAAAATGTCCTTTTGATTCTCTTCAAAAGTTTAGCAGTGAAGCATTGTTACTGCTTTTAAAAACTTAAACAGTAAATGAGCACTCCTATGTTCAGTCAACTCCCTAGTCTCATTTAGGGAGAAGGAAGAAAGCAATGGAGTCCTTTCTTTTGTTACGGATTCATTAAGAAAATGTCCTTTTGCGTCTCTTCAAAAGTTTGACAATGAAGTAGACTTACAGCTCTTGAAAACTTAAGCATTAAAATACCACTCTGACACTTTCAAGCATTTGGATGCCTCCCACCTGTGGTCACAACGAGCAAGTGGATGAAAAGTCGCCGTATAAATAAACGGCTTCTCGCTCCTGGATGTGGGTACATTAACCGTGGTGTGGCTCGTAGGGCCCATTTCCAAAGATGGGCTGTACTCCCTAAAAAGTGAGTACAAATCGTCACATAAGCCGGGGGGGGGGGCTATTTTTCAGTTTACTTCAGTGCCCGATTTTCTGTCGCGGAGGTCAGTATTTCCTCGTTGACCCGGATGCTCCTACAGGGCGAGGGTGTTTGTTTGTGATTTTGTGACGCTCAGGCATCACCAGTGCAATTCCCAAGAGAGTAGAAGCACAATAATAGGCACTGGCGGGGGTTTTTTTTGTAACATGCATATCTTTACTGAAATGATCTACTGCTGTTCTTAGGAAAGTTGATAGTATCACAAATTCATTTTCTTTTACGCTGAATTGCTATGTTGCATCTCTTGGAATATCGGTCCCGCCTCCAGGAATACCGTTTTTCAAGAATCGTGGAAATTACTGAATTTTGTATTCAGTCATCCACCATCAGTTGCATTCTTTAGTGTGTAATTATTTTTTAGGCACTTTGTCTTTTCATTTTCTTTACTTGCTTATCAGACAGAAAAATTCTCTCCCTAATCTTCGTAGGTGTGACACTAAGATTTTACAAATCACAGTGATTGAAGCATTATATTTGTGGACAATTCAACAAATGCATGTCCCTTCTTACTGAAGTATGCACAAAGCACTAAAAAGGACATTTTTTTATTACAGGAATGACCTGCTTCTTCTCTTGGAGTAAGCATCCATAATTTCTCACATACAGTAATGGCGGAATTATTGTGTAATATCACATGTCAAGCACCAACTTCATTGCAAGTTGGGCAAATGTGAGCACGCTGAAAACGAAAACTTTTGAGTGCTTTTTTTTCTCATTGCAAAAATTTTTTTTGCTTGCTTGTATCGCAGAAATGCCGGTTGCTAAAAAGTTCAGCAGCCTACTCTTATTGGAGAAAGCAATATTTATTATCCAAGAGTCCCTTTTTCTTTTCTTAGTCTATCCTGAAAAAAAAATGTTTTCTTAATTGAACTGCTCCTATGATTTTTCGTCTATGATGATGTTGTAGTGACTTCCATGAACCCCTTTCTTCCAAATATTTTCGCAGTGCAGATAAATCTGGCTCTTAAGCCTTAAAATCCAACTAATTAACCAATGAATAATCAAGGTAGTGTTTCAAAGTATCCAGCAATGACATGCTGAAGTAATGATGGAACGTATGATTTTTTTTCAGTCTATTCCGCGGGCATGCTATGCTATTTTCCTCCATATGCTTCACTAGTGAAAATTTAGAAGATCTCGTTTATTATTCATATTGAAACATTTTTTTTTAATTATAAGAAAAGAAATTCCACTATTCGAAAATTCTTCCTGTGTAAAATTCTTTTTCTGAAAATACTTTTATCTAATTTTAATCTGAAAGATATGTCAAATAGTTTGTGATGCTCGTTACGTAAATGGTTATAGACTCAAAATAAACAAGATATATACATACGTTAAGGCATCTTTCGATTTAAACCGAATTAAAGTTTCAAGAAAATTTAAAAACACTTTAGAAATCTTAAGATTTTCACTCATCCATATTCAGACGTTATCAATTTTTCCTTTAGAAAATTTTTCTGGCATCTTGTGATGTCTCTATAATTTATTGTTTTCAATTAAATGTTGTAATGAAAATAAATAATGATAGATAAATTTTTGACAGGCAGTTGTGTAATAGCTTTCCAGAAATGGAAAACTGAAAAAAATTATGGTGATGTGAAACAGAAAAGCGATACTGTTTAAATTTAAGGAATGCACCTATTCTTGTGCCCCTAAAACACTTATTAAATCACATCTTTATGACTAAAAAGGGTTTTTAAATAAAAATTAAGATTTTTAATAGAAATTTAACGGAAAATGAGAAAATATATAGAAGAACCAACTCTTGGAAGGATGCGCTATTCTATTGAATATTGATATCCCATAATCTGTTAATTAAATTACGTAAGAAATATTGCAAGAGAAAATATGTAAAGTACTTCTTAAAATGCTTATTCCAGCGTATCATGGAGAATTTAAATGTCCCTTTTTGTGATTTCCTTTTTTATTGTTTCGTTTTGTTTCCAAAATAACAGCGGTTCTCATATTTCATGGTAAAGAAACCATTCTCCACAAAGAATCTGATGAATAGGATTAGTCACTTTTTTTTAAACTGTAATTTCCAAACACTTAAACAAATAGAAATGTGTTTTTAAGTTGTACAGTTCATAACACTTTTAAAGCTTTTGCTCATATTTCTTTAAATCATTTTTAAATCCACATGTACAAATTATTAGCACCCTTCCTTTTGCTCTGCATTTTAAACTTCAGCTTATCCAGTGTGCCAAATGTAGGTAAACGTTAAGATATTTTTATTTAATTATGAGTTTAGATTAAAATCATGATAGAGAAGTCTGTATGTTAGTGCGTTAAGTTTCGTCCTAAAGCCCTTCTATGTAAATAAAACTGGAAGTTATTCTATGCTAAGCATTATCCCTTTGTTTTTCATACTGTAAAATTTAGTATCTTTAAAATACACTCAACTTTATCGAAAAATATAAAATTGTTAATAACCTGTCTGAACATGCACCATCGTCGTTTGAATTTATCTAATCTCTGTAGAGAGCTTAGAAAATACGCTTTTTACTCAAAATTTGTGCTTAAATTATCTCTTTATTTTTAATTTCCTTACTCCAAAACCCTGCATTAGTCGGCGAAGTCCAAAATTTTGTTTCCCATTCCAGCGTTTGTCCAAAATATTCTTTGATTTTACAATTATTACTTGCATATATTTTATTAAGATATATATGATATTATATTTGATTTACTTTCGAGTTTTCAATGCTATATAACGTGGGAGATTAAAAATATGTAATGCCATGGTAAATGCACCATTTACTATTTACCGGCCTCTTGAATGCGTTACATTTTTATGCCGCATTTTAACATAACGTAACGCGTTGTTATACATTGAACGATATGGTTTGTAATGTTTTGTTACCCGTTTTTAAAATTTCAAATGTTAATCGGTATGGGGGGGGGGAAGAGGATTGAAGAACTAAAGTTTCATAGGTACAGAACCTATAGTAGAATGTAATAATTATTGCAATTTTGATTGCAATAGTTGGATAAATATATTATGCAACTACTCCTTGAGTACGAAACAATGTTTGAGATAGTACTTTAACTGTGGCTTGAAATCTTAAAAAAATTAGAAGGACGCAAGAGAAATAATTGCATTTATCAATTAAATTTGTTATTTAATACTCTGTCTTATAGAATTGACTTGATCTGTTATTAACACGTTCGAGACGGTGTTAATTCCTAGGAACCTACATTTAACCTTCCATTCGGTTGGCATCGGATCCTAATGACCACTTAGTAATTCTTTTAGTCCGTATTGGACGCTGTAGACTGGACGTAGATCTTTGACTGTGGGTAAAAATCTTTGATTTTCGTACAATTTTCTGCTTTTATATCATTTATTTTTACACAACATGCATTTCTGAAAGACGTGAAACATATATAGGTATCGATTGGATCAAATAATTCTACAATTAATAACTATTGCCACCATTTCTTACAACAAAAGAAAGTCTTTGACTGTTGCCTGATCCGACTAACTGTCGTACATAGATTGCAATACGATACCGCGTCATTGATACAAATAATTCACTTTTATGTACTTGATGCACTATTTTCTAATGAACATAATTTACTATTTAACACATGGTAATTAATATTTTTCAATTTAGTGAATAAAATTTAAGAAAATAAGCGTTAGTATCCACCAGAATGAAAATAAATAGCCTCTCTTCCCAAACGACGTCTTTACACTTCCCGTGATTCCATCCACACTAATCATCTTTTATCTAACATCGAAGAAATAATAAGGGAACATCTTCAGTTTCAAAATAGAAACAAAAAGAATCTCTTGCGATGACAGAGCAAGTTATCTTCAGGATGCAGTTAGGGCAGTCCAAGGCACATCCAATACGATTTCGTCTCGAACGTGTTAATATGAAAGTCATGGTAACTCGATTGGCAAAACATCAGCTAAAGAAAGGGCGGCTCGTAAATACGAGTATCGATTCAACTGAAGAGAATCCTGCATGCGAACTATGCATATTTTAAATGTTGCGATTGGTATGGCTCATGTTCAATTGATGAAGAAATCTGGAAAAAAAGACAATTTAGGTGTCACCCTAGTGATCCGACTGTATTTCAGGATTACGCCATCCATTCACCTACAAGACACTGTACAGATTCACAATGCGATCTTCATCCCACAAATCAAACTAAATGTATTATCGAACGATGTATACATGAAATCGCACGCTGATTGACTGATTTTAGAAGTTCATCTTCGAAGGAGTTGAATGCGATTCAAGTAAATAACGAAATTGAGAAGAGTGTTTAAAGAACATCACTCTGATTTCCACATTTATTGTTCTACCCAAAAAATATGCAAATTTTTAATATGCTCTAAAAGTAGATGTTTCTTAGAGATAGTTTGCTCTGATCCAGAGAGTAAACAAATTTAATAATCATAAATTCGTGTCACATCCGCCTACCTTGGTCGAGTCCAATTGGAATTGTTTAGTCCCGCTACTGTTAGATAATGGCTATAAAGCGGATTGGCTATCGCTGTATTATGTGCCGCTTTTGGATGTGGACATGTGACTCCTTTTACAGATATGTGTGTTATATCATTAGCATCCGCTTGTTTGCCGAAGAAATGACATGTGTAATTGTAAGTAGGGGGAAAGTGATCAGCACCATTGCCAGATATACAAAAGGCGGAGAACAGAAAATAGTATTTAGTACAGACGTCGTCAGAGTAGAAAAGTCTAACTGGTCATCGCTCTCTTCATAAAGGTTAATTTTCTCTCCGATTCCTTGAATCTGTCAAGTTTTAGTGAATTTATAATAATTTAGTCAAGTCGGAAAGGAATGTTTGCTTTATCTCTCATTGTTACTGCGAATTTTCAGATATATGTATTATAAATGTTTTTGTCTTGCATTACCTAGGAACTTCCACTTTTAAGAGAACCCAAGTTAAAGTGTATCGTCTCTTAAAAAGCATTTAAACTTTAGTCAAACTTATCTGGAATGCAAACTATGAATGCATTAATTTCTAATTTCGAATAGCACATTCCAATGAGCTATAATTTAATTTCAAAATTTTCCTCCAAAACTCTTAATATTAAATGCATACTATGAAACCAGTGGGAGTACTTCCCCCCTAGACTCCCTCGAACACTTATACAATTCGGTGCGTTTTGTGTTTAGATCCATAGTATGGTGAAGAGAGTCGAGTATGCAATTTGGACCTCTTCCCAATGATTGACTGAGTTCAAAAAAAGAAATTAAATTTCGCTTCTCTTGCTAGTTATGTTTTTGAGTTATGTTCACATACACAAGGGCAGACGAAAAGACATTCCACCCATTGACAGGTCTAGTCCAAAATTTGAGATTCACCTCTCTGGCTTGTTGAGTTATCGCGTTCACATACACAAGAGTAGAGAGTCCATCCTTTGGACGGATTTCCTCCAAAATTTGATACAAACCTACAATTTTTGTATAAAAAACACATGCCAAATTTCATTCATTTAGCTTGGATTTATGAATTATCGTATTCACTGGCAGATATAATATAAATGGCTGTTCTGACTCAGGGGTGTCTAAAACAAGGAGATTCATCAAAGTCTTAAAGAATTTTTTGGCGATTACAGTGCTTTTTCTTTGTATACATCGCATACGAGATAGGAAAACCTGAAGAGTTTTTACTGACTCTTCAAATAGAATTAGTATTCATTATCTTTTTACAGTATGATCGTAATAAGGCACTATGCTGTCGATAAAATAAAAATCTTTCTTTATCTGAATGGGAATATTTTACCTTTGATTATCTTACTATTAAGGCAATTAAACATTATTTTAGGAATAGTAAATTGCTTGCGAAAATTATTCTGAAATGGAATATTTAAATACAGGAGATAAATATCTATACTCGATAAAATGTAAAAGTTGAAAGCTATAGTTTTGTGTCCGTTGATTCATTTTCATTCGTCAGATTTTCATTAAGATTTAGGAAAGAAAGATGCCACTTTTTCCATTCGAAGCTGTTTTGTCTTAGTAGAAACGATGACCAATGACGAAATAAAAGCGCGAAAATAACTTAATTCTAACTGAAGTCATTCTAAACGTTTTCAGCTTTTATAAAGATTGATGCACTTATTATTGATTTTGTCGTATCGATGTCCGATGATATCATAAAAATGAAAATGATTTCTACTTTTCTTATAATTTTATTACTTCTAAGGTTATTGGATTTAAAATTTAGTTACAGAATTTCATATTTCATTTGAAATTTTAAAAAAAGAAATTAGTATTTCATCAAATTTGTTAATAATCCAATCTACATTGGTCATCTTTAACGTATTAATAAAACATAGGGTTTAGCAAAGCACCTCTTGTACGGATTAACCCTTAAAAGCCGAATTTTATTAAAATTGATTTGAAAATGTTTTTAACTTTCATTATTCGAATAAAACATGGGGGAAATAATTTTAAAATCCTATTTTATTTTAACTATGGTATATAGCTAAAACACAGTTTGTTACCAACCGACAACACTGGGCTTTATTTCAGAAAAAACTTCCTTAATAAAATTCTATAATATGAAACACGGATAAATTTTAATAAATAATAATACGCATAAGGAATTTCCTTCAACATTATAGAATAAAATATATTCTCATGCATACAAACAAAGCTCAAAAGATGCAGTCTCAAGTGAAAAAAATCTATTTTTATTTTTTATCAGCACTCAGGCTGCTATTTATATGTTGTAAATTGATTTAGTAAAAATTTCAGTATGTATCCTATTGGCGACAACAGGCATTAGAACTTAAGTCTTATTCTCAAGATTTTAGAAGATAAAATTGGGTATGTTGCGTACAGGCAACACTGGGTCTTTAAGGGTTAAACAGTTATGGCTACTTCCTTGTCCACTTCGGGTCACATACGAGGATGAAAGTGTCAATCATTCTGTTGTTCACATTAATCCTCCAAACTGCCAACGGCGCAACTTCTGTGTGGCAGGCAGGGGAAATGCACTGAACGTCATTACCAAGGGGCGCAAAACCGAGGTTTCAATTAGTTGCGATTTAAAATAGTGCTTTATTTTAGTTCGTAAGTCAATGTAAACGTTAGGTGTCAAAGCCATACTCCTTTGGTCAGCAAAGACCCTTATATAAGCTGTTATGATTAGTTTTAGTAGCAAAAGCCAACCAAACCAACAGTCAGGGCCGGCCGGAGGGCGTTGCAAACGGTGCCACCGCACTAGGCCCCGCGCATCTGACTGATTTTGCAAATTAAATGCGCATCGGAATTCATATCTTCTTTTAATAACTACAAAGGAAATAGTGGGAGAGTTAGTTAAAAGTAAGATCTGAATTAAAAATAAAAGAACTTGATGAGAAAAAATGAACAGTTTCTTTTTATTTTTATTTTAAGGAATTGATCAGCTATTTCATCTGTCAAAGAATATTTTCAAATTCAATATTTTCTAGCCATAATCTATAGTGACATTTTTTTTTCTTTTAAGAAGAGATTGGAAATTTCTCACGAATATGGAACATTATAGGAATTTTTATGTAATTAGGATGATATTCACTAAGTGTCTGAACACATAGAAACTTAAATTCGACTTTGCAAGACAAAATGAATTCCATTGATTTATTTAGTGAAATTAAAATTTGTCGTTAATTTTTGCATAAAAGGGACACAATATTATAAGATTTATTTGTAAACTAATTTAGCTGAACTGCATTCAAATTGTGTGACTGTTCTGAAACATATATTGACCTTATCAATGACCATCGTATCTGCAGAAAAATCTTCTCGCGATTAAAAATAATGACTTTTTTCTATTATTTTGAATTATTTTTATAAATTGACATTTTAATCACTTTCAAAATCGTTCATAAATCACATGATTTAAATATTTATCATTTTCACGTATTCCTTAAGTCCTCAATATGCCAATTTGGGCGGTGTAATAAATAACAAAATGCAATAAATTTTATTTTACGAAATCAGTTTCAAGCCCTGTAAATCAACTTTGCACCAGGCCCCGCTTTTGTTCGGGTCGGCCCTGCCCACAGTGATGAACAAGATGCGAATATTACGACATTTGAAATTTATTCCTAAAAATGCTTAAAAGATAGTTTGAAATACAATGAAATATTTTGTTTCATTTATTAATTTTTTACAAGCCCTGAACGAACCATGCACTCTTACTGGTTTCTTGACATTTACATTGATTTTTGTATCCTTTCGGATACAAGAACGTTTCCGACTATGCATCGATTTACAGAATGATATTTAATTTATAAGTCAGTCAAAGTAGCAATTAATTTCAAAGATAAAATCCCTTGGACATGTTTAAGCTCCTCAAATGTCCTTCTATGGATTGAAATAACAATAAACATTCAAAATAGGATTCACCATTTAATTAAGAGATTAAACAAATTCGTAAGTCAAGAGATTAGCACTCTTTATCAATGGAAATTATCAATAAACATTGGAAGAATGTAGTTGAATTAATTTAGAAAGCAACAATCACTTTGTACACGCATAAATATCTGAAATGGCCTTTACATTCTTGAATAGATTCAAATAACAATAAATGTCCTATATAGGATGGGTCATCTAATTATCTAGCAGCGAGCAATCCGTTGTTAAAGGCGTATATCGATCTACCGGGGTTTTTTTTTACATATATAATGTTGGTCAAGAGCACAGTAAGTAGATGATCTCATAACCATCTTCCTCCGATTCCTGTTAAGGAGTCATACCTTGCCTTAAACCAACTAGGGTCAATTAATTTGCTCATAATATGATTGTGAATTTTAATCAAATAATTTGAATAAGTTATAATTTAGTTTGATAGAATTTTATTCTAAATAAAAATCTCACAAAAGCATATTTTGGATTCAAGAGAGATATTTCACAAAATATTGACCAACGTTGTAATAGAGAAAAGAACACCACTTCATGCCCCTGCGACTATAACCTTTTGAGAGTTTCTATGGAGTAATTTGAAGTATCTGGAAAATTTGCAGTAACTCTATTATTTATCATGTTAAGATAATGAATCCGGACTACACAACACACAAAAACAACTCACAAGAATTTCAAAATAAATTTTCAATAAAGATAACGCAATGTATACAGAGGGCAATTCATCAACAATTAAAATTTTTTTGTGCGTTCATATGCCTTTTCTAGTATATTTTTAATTGTTATAATCTTAAATTTCTTATTTATACAAGTAAAATGATTCCCAATGAGCTTATAATTCTAGTTTATTCTGGAATTTAATCTCTTTCCTAAATTTCTTGGTTAGTGAAAACTCTGCAATTGATGATTAATATAAATTGATATTACATTTTTAAGTAGATTATGCACAGACAACAATTCCGAGTTCAAAATTTGGCTTAAAAAGCATGAATATCAAGATGAACTTCAAGAATTCCATAAAGATAAGACTAATCATTTTTTCTGTTACAAAATATAAATGAATATTGCTTTTTCACAATTTAAAATATGTCCTGTTAAATTAAATATGGAATTTCTAAATCGATTTTTCATTCACTTCGTGGTGTGTTCAAGTTTCGAAATTTTATACACTTGTATATTCTGAATGGCATTATAGTTTAATATTTTCAGAATATAATTATGAGTTAATAAATTAATTTAATTACGATTCCATTCTATTGACATGATATTAGGAGTGAATTTGAGAAAAACTGATTTCAAGATATTTAAATAATGAATATTAAATTAGACTAAAAAGCAGAAAATAATTTTAAAAAATCTACTGGTTAGTACATTAATAAAAATGTATTTTTAAAAATAGTTTTTATCAAATTTATTTATGGGTCAAATATTCCTCCCATATGTTTTTTAAACATCAAAATTTAAACTGTGCTACGTATTTGCATATGGATAATATTTGTAAAACTGCTTTCATTTTTAAAATATTGGGATAAAGAAATAAACTATAAAAATGGAATTGCAAAATTTAAGGTGAAATATTAAACCTGCATGAAATTATCCCCTTAACTGGTTTATTTTCTCAACTATGTAATTAGATTACAACTTCTATTTTTGGAATGCGTTGTCATTTTAATTCAATTGAGAACCTAAAGAACAGTTGAAATATTTATGTATTTCAAGTAATTTTTGTACAGAGTTATAACGTCTGCGAATGACTTAGTTTTTAAGTTTAAAATGGAGATAATTCGATGCACGTACGGACAAACCGGTTAATGGGTTAGTCCTTTTCGTATTCTAAGTATTATAAAATTGCCGGGTGTCTTTTTTTAGATATTTACTTCTTTCAAAAATTTGAAACCCTTATGTTGTTCAAGGTTTACTAAAATAAAAAACTATCCTTTTAAGTGTTAACTATTTAATTGAACTTTTTTAAAAATCGTTTGGCCAATATGTAGGAAAACCGCCAAAATGCTCTTATTTTGGTCTCTCAGAAGCGCAATATCAGATGCACATTCATTCATTCAATACCCAGGAGAGCAGACTCACCCTTCACTCTTTCGCCACGACGGACGAGATATCTCGTCTTCCAAGATTATTCGCTGTGCGCTAAGGACGAGATAACCCGTCCTCTACACAATGTTTTTCTATATTGTTGTAGCGTGTCCAATGATTGATTTATTAACTTTTCAGTGCATCGCAGTTCATATAATTATTTTTTCATAAAATTTCTATAAGACGCGCTACTCGCACAATTGTTAGAGCTTTGGTGCAATTTTCGTAGCCGCATAACTTGAAATTTAATTTGAAAAAGAGAGTTTGGGGGATTTTCAGCTACAAAGGCTATTATCCCCTATTCATTCCAAAGTTCTTTTCAATCCTTAATCAAAAAAGAAACGAAAATTGCCGTCAAAAGATGGGCTAAATTATTGCCGATCTGATTCGGTCAAGAGAAAAAAAATGGCACCCTCCTAGAAAGGCCTCCATATTTTTCCCCGCATAACTTGTTACGCTTGTCGTACGTTTTTCATACTTTTTACGTTTTTTGAGAAGAAAAATGAGTAAACGAAAACTTCTTTCAATTGCCGAGGCAGTAAATTATCTCAATTTATCTGCAAAGATCTTGTGGACGACATCGACTCAGATAGGGGAATTTTCAATTCATTTATTTTTTTAATAATTATAAGGATTATTATTTATTATTGTTGTAGGAAGAGATAGACATGCAAGGGTATTTAATTAAAGTAAAATAAAAAAAAGTTTTAAAGGAGTTTGCTTTTTGTTTTAACATTAGCGTTAGAGGGGAACTCTTAGCGTAGGGAGTAAGACGAAGGCGCGCCATTGCCGCGGTTTTAGAGTGCAGGTTGAATATCAGATGCACAAAAATTAAGAAGAGAAATGATGAAATCTAGTTTTAAAAATCATTTCCAATAAAATAAACAAGATTATTTCTGTTTATTCACCGCGCACAGAAAATTGGTTTAGAAACGTGCATATCAAACTGTCAATTCCTGTTTCTCTTTCGTGTTAATATATCAGATCGTAATAAACTACTCAAAATAATTTTCTGTGCTGCTAGACAGGATAAAATGTGTTCACTATTCGTAGGACTCAATTTAATGTTTAAAAGCTAGAGCTTTCTTCTTTAGGAACCTTTCAATGAAATAAACATTACAATAAAAGTTTTTTTATGAAGCATTTCAGTTTGAAATTCAAAACGCAGTAAAAATAATTTCGTTAAGTATTAATAAGAAAAGCGATTCTATTAAGCAAGAGAACAATGAAAATCAAAAGGCGCCCCCCCCTCCAAAAAGAAAAGCGACATCCACAAAGAATTATTTGCCAATAGAATTATATATTTTTTACTGAACATTTACTGAAAAACTGAACATAAGTATTTCTTCAGCGTAAAAGCATTTAAAATAAGAAAATCCTACTTTACAGAGAGAAATAAATGGGAGGCGCAGTTTTGATGTTTGTCCTCTCTATCGGCACGCCTAGAGGAAAAGTGGGAATACCTTTTACTCGCATATTTATATGCAACGCTCCCAAATATTACTTTTAAAGCAAAGGTAATTGACATTTTTGTGTAACAATATAATAGTATGACATAACCCAAGGATGAACCACTATCAAATGAGTCGTAACCTTCGAAATCAATAAAAATGAGTGTTGGCTGCCCCTACTGAGCCTATTAGTCTGTTGAATTCTCGGAATGTTCAGAAAATAGACGAACCTCTGGTCCACAAAAATCTTGGGTGGGTTAATCAAAAAAGGAAGAAAATCAATTACGATTTATAATCTCTATACATGATTGGAATCTTTTCCCTCCAAAAACTAATTAGATGCTTATTAAATTTTGCATGTCGCATTCTCAGATTCAAATTCCTTAAAAGACTACACAATTACTTTGATTAGAAACCAAATCAATTAGTAATGATCTCAATAAAATTATGTCTAAATTGTTTGATTACAAAAAATTATATGCGTTTTCACGGTAAATAATGCATGCATCCAACTCATAAGCGGTCATCGCAATTTAATTTCATTATGTGTGTATTTTGATGTCAGTCTTTTAAATTATAAAACTTTAAAAATGTAAAAAAATAGGAATAGGGTTTTTTAATTGCCGTCAAAATCGTGAAAACTATTTCATTCATTTTTATTTTATGCTTATTTTCTTGTCACAGCAAAAATATTTAAATAACCATGGCTAATTCATTGTTATTAAAATTCTATATCATCTCTCGAAAATACTTTTCTTTCAATGATTGGAGATCATATCGCAAAGATTAATGACTAGGACTTTGTCGATATAAATGATTTACAATAAAAATTGGTTCTCCGATGAGAATCATTCAAACATTGCAAAAGTGAATATGTATATAATTCACACATACGCATTACAATGCAAGAAGAAGCATTTGCATGTAAAATTGATATGAATTTACCAGTGTAAGATGCAATCCCTAAAATCTACTTTTAACTCTCCAACTGTAAATTCTTTTGTGAATACCCGTTTACTTAACATATATTTTAGCGGCCATAATGACCGATATTGCAATCAGAGGATTAATAAGCTGGGAACTTCACAAAATTAAAACACAAGGAATTCTAATTTTAAGGATCACTTGCTGAAGAATGAAAATTTGGAAGAAAGTCATTAAAATTATTCCAAGCATTTAGACCAATCAATTTATCAACAAGTTTAATTTTCTTGTTTTCCTAGTTTTAAGGTAACGTAAATTTTTACCTCCCAAAAGGGATTGCGAGGAAAATAAGAAGTCTTGATTTAAAATAGTTCTCTCCAAAACATAATGCAGTGTTTCTTGTGAAATGTTTAGCCTCAGAAGAAATTACTATTCCAGTGGGCATCATTTCATAAAGGAAACAGCGAAAATGCATCTAAGAATTATTATGAAAAAGTTTGTAGTTGCGGCATTTTTATTAAGAAATCAATTAATTAATGGATATACATTGGTACTTAAGATCGACTTACCATCTTTCGGTTATTCATTTTCTTCTGTTTAAGAAATTGTTGAACTATTTAGAAGAGCTTTATCTGTAATGTTTAAAGAAAAATATATTTGTATCAGTGACACATAAGAAAATAACTTTTTATATCTCTAAAATTCGAAGTATCAAACTGTAATATTGTTCTCATAACAAATAACAGAATTTGCATACATAAAGCCAAAATATTCCCTCTTACGGGAAATTAATTGCGCCTTCACAGGCAACGCCGAATGACAGAAAATTTGGTTATTAAATCTGTAATCAAACCAAAGACTTCATTAAATCTGTTAATCTATAATTTAATCTGTAATTAAGGCACTTTGGGGCATGCTTAAGTATCGCGGGTGTCCTTTACTTTCGTCTATGGATTGAAAGAATGCATATCCAAAATAGGTTGTAGCATCTAATTAGGAGGTTGGGTAAATTTGTAAATCAAGGGGTTAATGTTGAATCGTGTGGTCAAATAACGAGGACGTAATCCGAGTCGGCATCCGTCCACACCAGTGTCAAGACCTTTTCCCTCCAACAACCAATTTAACTTGCACCAAACCTACATACATGGCTGATATGTAGTGTAGTGGAATTGGGTCTGCCATGCTGAAAGCACCGGTCTCGAGCCACAGATATTCCATTTCCGATACCGATGTACAGCGTGCCCCTTTCAGGGAGCTCGTGTTCCATTCCAAGTACAGTAGAATCCCTGGAATCCAAACTAATTGGGGCTGACCTTTGTTCGGATTCCGGGAAATTCGATAGAATACTCTTGATATACCAAATGCAGTAGAGTATTGACTCAGGGTGGTCTGTGAAGGCGTACGGAAAGAGCACTCGGCGATTCGCACGGTACAGTGGCAAACAAGTTGAGGGTAAAAAGATGACATCCGAGTTTGTTTCTACTAATAAAGGTGCTGCATTCATTCTTAAAGACCATTTCGAATACTTCTTTTAAGTTAGTAATAAACATCAGATTTGTTTCTGGTCCGTAACTGTTATTTTTCCTTCATTTTTCAGTAAAAATTTTTTGAAAAAACTAAAAAACGATGCCACGATTCGGATTCCTGAGGTTCGGATTCTCGGGGTTCTACTGTACGCTTGTAGGTGATTACATCATATTGCCCTCACATCTCAAAGTCTAATAAGTGGAAACTTTTACAAATAGCTATGATTAGACATAAATACATATTAAAATAACTTGTGCTCAGGAGCTGAAATGTGAAGCCCCAAGTCTGAATTTAACGCTCCGTTAGATAATTTCCATCCTTAAATGGACGCAATGTATCTTGCGGATTCAAAATCTGTTCTATAATATGTTCATCAAATTTAGATAATTTTTCCTTTATAACAGTAATAATTAGTCCTAATGAGAAAATAAATTGTTCTGTAAAGAAAATTCAAATTCAAATGCGTTAAAAACAGCTAACAGATGCAAGTTGTATGTGTATCTATTGGATATTTCAACTGACAGAGGGTTAAATCTTTTTTTTCAGAATTTAATAAGAACTTATTAATAATTCATGTGCTTATCTTTGCAGAAGACTTTTTACACCCCTTCGAATACAATGACGTATCCGACTCGTGTATCGAACGAGAGAATTTTTGATATTTAAGTCCGTACTTTCGTCAAAGTAGCAATTAATTTAAAAGATAAAACTCACTTGCACAGGATTAAGAATCTGGGATGTCATTTCCGTTTTTATATGGATTGAAATAATAAACGTCCAAAATAGAATGTGTTATTTTGTAGGAGGTTAAATAAATTCTCAAGTTAAAGGGATTAACAGGAATTACTCATTTTTGGCTAAAGAAAGGCTAACATTTACAGGTGTATACGGTTATTTAACTTGCATATTAATACGTCGCTTTAACGAATCAAGCATCTCTTTATAAACATTAATTAAATAGTTGGCGGTATTTACAAAAAGTTGCCTTTGTACAAATATTTTATACCCATTCCTATTCTAAAAATGCGATACTTTCTAGGTAAGAAAACTAATACTCATAATAAATTAAAGGAATTTAAATCATTTTCTTACATTTGCTTTTAGTCTTGAGAGATATTCGAATTTTCTAAGATTTGAAGAAATCAAAAGATTACACATTCTTTAAAAACAAACATGAAACAAATTTTCTGTTAATAGTTCCGTAAATATGAAATTTGTGAATAGTTTTCATAGTTTAAATATCATTTTAAATGCGTTTGCCATAAAAAATCCAAGCATCCTACCATTTCTTACAAATCCCAGCAATACGTTGCACAACAAAACTTTCCGTTAAACGCAATTTAACTCTGGAATGGTATCGTTACTTCGCAGTTTGAATGGGAAAAGGAGTCAATTTGACTCAACGATACTATTCCAGGGTTTTAATGGCTGAAAATACGCCACCATAAAAATCTCTCAAAATGAGCAAAGGAGATATATATACACGTATATATGTATATATATATATCAAAAGAAACAAAAGACAAAAATTCAAAAATAACCAAGACACAATGGCAAAAAATAGACAAAAATTATAATAAATTGAAAAATATCATAGCGAGCCGCTCGTCAGGAAGAGAAGCTCGCCTATGATATTAATATGTGCTTTTTTTCTGCTAACGACATACGAAACCCGTTAAAATATGTCGCCATCCCTTCAAAAAGCATAAGAAAATTAAAAATGGAAAAATTCTGGAATAAAAGACGAATACATTGAAGATGATTTTAAAAAATCGAAAGCAAAAATTCCGAATACAAAAGACCTAGAATAAAATAATATAGTAGTATTCACAAAAAAATAAAAGAGAAAAAGGCTTACCGCCGTCAGGAATAAGCAAACATGATTGTGAGAAGCACGAGGAATATATATATAAATATATATATATAGAGAGAGAGAGTATAAATCGTAAAATGAAAGAGTATAAAATGTGAAATGAAAGAGTATAAAATGTGAAATGAAAAACGCAATAAAAGCACAATAATGTTTCTTCAGGGGATGAAGATATTGTGAATTGCTAAATATAATCATATCTTAACTCGGATATACTTTCAATTCGTTTTTTCTCATATCCTTTCGAATTTGATATGAATGATTGTAATTTATTTTATTGTTTTTCTATTCTGTTTTGCCTCTTTTATATATATATATATATATATATATATATATATATATTTCAAATAATCAAAACAAGTGTTATATTTTCAATATATACATATATTAATCTAAAAATAAAAATTATATATATATTTCGTTTAATTTGCGTCATACTTAACTTTTAAAAATAGAATCAAGTTTAGCGAAACCAAATCTAATGGATAAGTATGAGTATATGATATAAAAACATCTGTGCCTTTTCAAAGAAATTTGAATCCGCTTACGACTGAGTGAGAACGTTATGCCTTTAGGAAGACCAAACCGCGGTGAAATCTTTTACTACGCATTTTAGCTGTGGTTTGAATTAAAGTATCTATTATTTAGAGAAGTGCAAAGAAAAAAACAATGGCCATAAAACTCCGCATCTGGATGACCTACAATGCTTTTCAGAATATGGGAAGACAAATTCGTCAAAAAGTTTTAAATATGGGGGTCTATTCGGGTACCCCCAAGGAGACGTCACTTTTCCCGGTGTTAATGCGGAAAAGTGACGTCTCCCAACCGAGGGTACCAGAATAGACCCGATGAACGATAGATTAGGACAGACGAACGATCCCTTGTATGAACGAGTTTTTTGGATTCACAGACCGTTTACCGGTAACCCTCCAAATTAACCAATCGCCAAATTCGTTTGGATACTTTATCAAGAGCCAAGTTTGAATTAGTTCTTTCTTTAGTACACAAGGCGTTGTATTATGTGTTCTTTGAGTTCTTTTAATTCTTTTTATTTAATAAGGCTAAAAAACGGCTAAATTCTAAATGGAGCAATTGTAATTAGTTAAATCCTTTGGTTAAAATTTTAACTGCCAGTGATTATCTAATTCGTTTGTTTAAAAATTTAACCGCCAAACAAGCATTAGAAAGTCTCCAAAAAGAGCGATAACGAATAATTATGGCAGTCTTTCCACAAAATGAGGCTCTTATTTTAAGTAAACATTTAGAGTTGCAGCAATATAAACATCAAATTTAATATTTTCAAAGTTTTCTTAAGCCATACTTTAAATATTTAATTAACATCTTCAAACAGAGTGTTGAAGTTATGAAGATTCCCATTGTCAAAGCATGACTCCGGAAATCCGTCGGTATAGCGGAAGTTCTGTATTACCTAGGATTACCATACGTCCGGATTTCAAGCTCGCGTCCGGACTAGTGCCCAGATTTACGCCAGTGAATGCGGCGATAGAGAAATTTGGTGGTAATTGAGAAAATCTGACGTATTCGAAAGATCTGACATTCTGCCAATGAAAGAAAATCCATTGTTGTACATTGTTTACATCCACTGTTGCTGAGGAAGTGGATGAGTCCCCTTACCCAGGTCCCAGTTCAAACTGAAAATTAGAAGTTTTGTTTGAATTCTGTTTTTCATTAATATAATTTTGAATTATCAATCAATTAATAAAAATTGCATCTTCTTTGCATTCTGACGACTTAATTTTTTTTTCACTTTCTCAAACTCTGTGCTGCTAGTGTTCTGAAAAAAGGTCGTTAGCAGGCAGCTTTTAAAATTTTATACTATACTTTGACCCTTCACTCTCCCCCCTCCGGAGTTTCCGGATTTCAACCAAAAAAATTATGGTAACTCTAGCATTACCCCAAAAAAACAAAACAGAAAACTCGCCCATATAAATATAGTTCAATCATCTTCGCATAATGATTCAATCTTAGTTGTGATGCATATTAATAATTAATCATGCTGGGTTTGGCAGTAAATTAAGTTCTAATAATTATTAGTAAAACACAAATGCAAATTTAACCTCTTTGGACGCGTCTGACTCAAGACTCATGTATCGAATTTCAAAATTGTTAAGATTTAAATCTGTAATTAATTCAAAGTAGCAATTAATTTAAAAGGCAAAAATCACATGGATACGCTTAAGTACCTCAGGTTTTCTTTACGTTCTTATATAGATTGAAATAACTGTAAATGTCCGGAATAGGTTGTGTCACCTAATTAAGAAATTAGGTAAATTCAAAGGTGAAGGGTTTATTATTGCATATAGAGAAAAGTGAGGAAAGTTAATTTAGCTTAATTATATTAACCTTTCTTTTGAAGCAACACGAGGGCTGTTAAAGAGACGTACTTCGTACTTTTAAACCATGGTCAGATGACAAGAACGAGACCTGAGAAGGTGCCCCTTCTCCAGACTTCCGCGCCACACCAACGGGAGGACGTTTGACCCTCGATGAATTTATGTGTACAAGGTCCGCATACACTGCAGGTCTCGAACTCGCGACCCTTCGATCATGAAATTGAGATTCTAGATGTATAGAATAAAGCAAAATTCTATTTTTACAAAGTTGTTCATAATAAATAAAATCAATAAATAGTTAGCTAGTTATTAAAAATTTTAACAATAAATAGACTAAAAAAGTTTAATGCAGTTTTAACATATGCGAAATTAGGCTTTAAAACAGAGGTTCCCAACCTGTTGGACACCTACCCTTGGGGGTACGCGAACTCAAAGTCGGCAATGGCGGAGACTGCAAAACTTAAGAGATTGAAAATTTTACAGAATTTTGTTTCCCCAAGTTCATGTAAAAAGTAAAAATGAAAGTTGTGCACGTCCTAAACTACCTCAAAATAAGTGAAAAAGAAAGCAAAAGGAAGTTTTTTAGCTATCCTTATAAGTTAATGCGAAATTATTACAATACTGATTTCATCTGTTTTGACGATGAATTAATACTATTGTATAAGTGGAATAAAATGTAAAATCAAAAATAATTCTGCAAATGTTATAAATTCCAGTCATTTGACTCTCAAGCTTATCTAGGCCCTTAACATTATTGATGAAGATTTCTTTGTATAGACGGATGGTTGGAGGGGGGATATAACAAAGGGGTACGCGAAAATGAAAAGACTAATCAAGGGCTACGTGAGGGGAAAAGGGGTGGGAATCCCTGCTTTAAAACATGGTTTTAAACCCGAAAGTTTGGGATGGGGGGAAATGACATCTAAATTATAGCATAAAAATGTAGAAAATAATAAAGTATTCAACAAAAATAATACAATCGTTTTATTTGAATTTATGCATTACTGAAAAACAGTGGTCACATAAAATAGGAGGAGAAAAAACACCATACGTCCTTTCATAACCTCCTTGAAATGAGACGCTTGTGTCCAAAACAAACTCCTCGGCTTCACAAAAACATCTACAAAAAGAAATATTTGTTCAAAAAATATTTACAAATCACTATTTGTAAATGTTTTCTCTTTGAACTAAAAGGAAGATCACAACGAACACGATTTTTTTTAACGCATTGTCAATGTATATGTTACTGTCAATGTCATTAATCAGTTATTATTAATACTAACCGGACATTATTAATAATAAATGCATAAAATTCATGTTATTATTAGCGATAACCGCTTAAAAATCCGGTTATTATTAATAATAACCGATTAATCACATTGAAAGTAACATATACATGTTATAATAGTTTTCAGAATTCAGCTCCGAATAGCTTTATTAATGTACAAAATAAAAATTAGAAACAAATTAGCGATACTGTAAATTTAGAAGAAATATATAAAAAAAATTGATTATATGTTTCATTTTCAAAGTTGATTTAAAGATAATTTTTATTTTATACTGATTTAGATCTTTTGGCAAGAGTTCCTACAAGTCCAAAACCACTGAAAATAAGATTTAACAAGGGACGTCAGCCGACTTATTAACAAGGCCACCAGGGCCACACTCCCTGCCTTACATTATCCTCCTGTCACGGGGCATGGTGAAGTCACCCCCAAGTCGGCTCCTGTGTTCGGAATCAAATCGGAACGAATCGTCGTAAATCTCAAAGGGGGAGGCACCGCAACATTTCACGTTCTGTCTAAACACCAGACGATTCCGGTGCGGGACACGTGGGGCGGGGTGACTTTATTTGTGGACTGCATTGAAGGTGCATATTTAGGGTTACCATGATTTTTTTAGTTGAAATCCGGACACACCGAAGGGTCTTGGGGGGGGGGGGGCCCACAAAGTATAGTATAAAATTCTAAATGCTGCCAACAACCATCTTTCATAACATTAGCACAGAGTTTGAGGAAGTGAAAAAAATGTAAGACATCAGAATGTAAAGAATACATAATTTTTTGTAATGTTTGGTAATTCAAAATTATAGTAATAAAATACAGAATTAAAACAAAATTGACAGAGTTTTTAACTTTCAGTTTGAACTGGGGTCTCGATAAGGAGTCCACTTTTTCATCAACAATGGATACAAACAGTGTAAACAATGAATTTTTTATTCTTTGGCAGAATGACGTCAGCTTTTTCGAATACTTCAAATTTCATTAATTGCAATTACTGGCGTAAATCCGGACATTTTGAAGATCCAGAGACTAATCCGGACATGATTTTCAAATCCGGACTTATGGTAACCCTATGTATATTTCTCTTGTTCAGGTTTCAGTGCTCATTCATTGGGAATAATGCCAAGGAATTTAAAAACAAAAGTTGTGTGAATTAAAATCAAAAATTCAATTTTTGCTTAGTCAATTAATTTAATGTAGATTTTTTTCTCCACTTTTAACATGCAAATGTATAAGAATCTTCTCATTTTGCTATTACTCCAACATTTCACTTTCTATGGAAAATGATTATACATATGACAATTTTTTGGGAAAGGTTTTATCTTAATGGGATTTACAGACGACATCACAGTCACATGACAAACGTAACTGTGCATATCATCAAATCCACGTCCATTTTCCCTCTGAGGGATGCCTAGTCGATTCGAAAAGTTAATTGGTACGGTAAATTTGGCGTGTGAACATGAAATGACTCCATTGATTTTCAGTGCGAGTTGATATTGAAAATATTCATCCTCCTTCAAATTTTGACCATAAGACCGACATGTGCTTTCATCAATAAAAGCAAATGTAATCGTATGAAACAAAACCAAGACTTAAACAGCTTATACCGACTTCAGAGACACAATCAGACTACAGACGATACCATTACGATTAATATAATATCTTCTGTGCCTTTATAGACGATAACATATCTTATCATAGATGGTATTATATCACATTATTTATTTTTTACCAAAAAATTGTTTTATATATTCTTATATATTACATGTCTTAGTTATAAAAATCATAGCAATTATATATTGTTTCAGTTAAATGCTGTGCAATGAGAACAGAAATATTAATAAAGTAAAATTAAATTTAAAATAGCTATTCAGAAAATATTTGATAAACTTATTCTAATGAATATGGTTTTCATAAATGTTTGGCTCATTAATCTGTTCGTCAAAGGTAAACAATCGTGAGTAACATTTTAACATTTAACAGGAAAGACAAAAGAATTTCCAGAGCGCAATAAAGCGCATGCTATATTTTATTTTTTGAGAACGTTTTTATATCCTAGTTTTTTTTAACCAACAGTTACAACACTTAAACCATCTGAAAATGCGGTCGGAATAATGCAAATACGATAAAAACATCAAAATAAGCAAAATTGAATTTGGATCATTTTTTCTGACCTATAGAAGTGTTGTAGATTCTGAAAGAAAAAACTCACTTTGGAATTTTTCTCAACCCCATATGGGGTCGCAACTAATAGTTTAAGAAGCTTTGATTTAAAATCAGTGGCGGCGACTTGGGGGGAGGAGGCACTCTCTCCCCCTTTTCCCCTTTTTTTTGCTTAAAAAATTAAATTTTTATTTCATTTTAGCTGTCTAAAACTAGGAATTATGAAAAACAATAGTGTCCGGGAAAGATAGGTAATTCTGTAACTAAATTTTTAAATTTTGCTGTCTACCCCCTATACTCCGGGATACCTTTAAGTGTCTATACATTTTTTGCCGGGGGGGGGGGCCCGGCTTTTGCCATCCAGTCGCCGCCACTGTTTAAAATGAATTTAAAAACGGCAAGTTAAAAAGTATATTTTAAAAACTGATAAGTTCCTAGAGCCTAAGAAAGAAAAAATTGCAGCTTTGTTCCGGTTAGGGTACATTTCGGATTACTTAACAGATTTTTTAAAAACTCCTTTTAAAATTTTATCACTAAACCATTTCAAGAGGGTTGAAGAAAAGTTACTGTGTTATAATGAAATCCTCTCTTGGGAGTTTTGACGGCAGATGCGCTTAATAAATCAGCATGATCACCATGTTGCCCAATTGACAGTTTAAACAACTCCAAGAAACTCAAGACTTCTATACTAACTTGATTTGAATACTGTTTTGTCTATCTAATGTTTAAAAGTAGTGCATGCTTGTCAAACGATTTCCGTAAATGATTTATATCAAAATGCATGTCAAGGGTTTTTCATCATCCACTGATAATTCATTCTTGCAAAACAAATCGTTTTAAATGTGACAGATGTCCCTTCTTTTTTTGTCTCACGCTCTTGGCAGAATATCTAATGTATTTACTTTGAGCTACATGAAAGTTATGGGAAAAATAAATCATGCAGATATTAGCTTTTGTTGAAAAGAGTGTGGAGAACGGTGCTTGTGTTCTTCAATTTTAAAATAAACTTCCTCTGTCTATCAATCTATTTTCCGAGGTTAAAATCATTTGATAATATTAACCTTTAGCATTCGAGAGGTTCCTGTTGGTTACCATTCTAGATGGTTTGATCTAAAGATCTCTTTTGAAGTTTCTTGATTTCAATTGTTAAAATTATATATGCTTAGAGAGTTGTGGGCATCTTTTCGCAGATTAAATTGTCGAAAAATATTAGCTTACACAATTATATCTTTTAGGTCTCGTACCACTAAAATTAACCCTAAATACTCGGTGAATGTTTATCTAATTACTTTTCCGAGAGCAAAGGGTCTTAACTTAATATAAAGTGTTATATAAAAATGTTTTAGGACATATTTTTAACAGTAAACAATTTCTTTTAGTACAAAACTCAGCTTTTTTCAGTACTTTGTGTCGCACATTTGTACTTCATATATTTTTTTGCACTTGACCTTCCAGAAACAACATTTGCCACCCTAAGTTCAAATAATTTTAAACGAAACGAATTATTATTTGAATCGGTTTATCTTAAAAGAGATCTTCTGCGAAGAGGTTTTCTTCTAACATCACATGGAAGCTTTAATGCTGTACCAAAATGTACTTCAAATGCTATAATAGTAATAGGTAAACGCACTAAGTTGCGTAAATCGTGGAATACGCTGCTGGAGTGTTATATATATATATATTATCAAATAGCATTTCTCTCCTTGTAGGAAGTGAATTAATTGCAAAAATAAATCACTTATATCCATTTCTTTTGTTAGAAACATAGCATAAAAGTACTTAAATCTAACTAAAAGTTAGCAGAGTACGAAAGAGTAGACAACCTGGTAATTCTGATTGTTAGTTTTCTAGTCAATGAAAGGAAACCGAAAGATTGGAGATTGTGAACGGTGTAAAAAAAAATGTTTTTTATACCGTTGCATCTCTTAATTTCAGAGAAAATTTATCAAAGCAACAATTTTAATCGGCAAGTGGAAAGGAAATGAAAGAAAGAGTGCTAACTGAAATCCATTAAACAGCCTAAAACTGATTTATAGAAAGCTGGTAGACCATAGAAAATAACTTATATTGATTTCATTTCGAAGTAGCTTTTATGTAAGTGTACGTAAATGTAGGGTACGTAAAAATACGTATCCTATTTATAGGGAGCGTTCGTTTTCCACTTAACCCCAGTGACTTAGCTAAAGAGGGGCTGAGGGGGCGGTTCGCCCTGGGTGGCACTTCGAAAGGGGCGGCAAAATTAGACATTCAAGATAACAATTTTGTAATTAAAAAGCGGGACTTAGCTCAATCATCATGTACGTACAATAATAACGTAATTAATTTGTATTTTTCGCCTTTTTTCGTTAAATTGCCGATATGTGTAAGAAAGACAGGTGGTCGACGAGCGATTTCGAAACCTGTCTGCAGAGATCGAAGGTGTCAAACGACAAATTACGCTACTAATAAAGTTGTTTCTCCCCTGGAATTTGTTATTTTTATTTTGTGGGTTATTTTTATATGTATTTTGTAAAGAAAGGGAGGCATGTTGCAAGTTCGTTCCGGGCGGCGAAAGTTGCAGCTACGCCACTGCTTAACCCTCAGTTAGTCGCAATATCAAATAGATACGCATGCAATCTGCATCTATTAGCTGTTTTTAATAGATTATAATTTGAATTTTTTTACAGAGTACTCATTTGCATTTGCATTAGAACTAATTATTACTGTTATAAAGGAGAATTTATCAAAAACCGGATGAACCATAGAATATATTTTATATCTGTGAGATATATTGCGACCATTTAAGGATGAAAGTGATAGCAAGTAAAGGAGGGTTAAAGAACGTTTCTAAATTAAAGTCAACCGGAGGGATGAGAGTGACAATCCTTAGATAATTTTTTTTAAAAATCAGAGTTTACAGATTTTTTTTATTGTAGTAAAGGTTTTTAGTAAAATAACAAATCGTAGCTTAAAAAGCAACACCACCTAGCTCAATTTTTGGAAATTTCAATAGGAAGAAAAAACTTAATTTTTTGCAACATTTTGAAACATGCGGTCTCGTGTTCATAGCAGATGACAAAAAAAAAAAATCAGAAATCTTCGTTATTGATTGCGAAAAATTCAGTTTTTTCCTTCCTTTTTGAAATTTCAAAAAAATTAAGATATGTGGTGTTGCTTGTTAAGCGACAAAATTTAATCCTAACATGGAAATAATAATAATAAAAAAATAAAGGATGTAAAGAAAGAGTGCCAGGCACTCGCAACTTCGAGGATGCAATTATAATCCGTTAAACAGCCTAAAGCTGTATTTACGTTAACCCTGATAACAGTTGTCAGAGGCTAACAGGGAACCTGGGAGTTCTGAAAAGCAGGAAAATCTTCCGACACAGCAAGGAGGTGAAAAACAAAAACAGACCATAGATCATGTTCCCATGGGGGTCCAAGAAGCCCGCCGAGGAACGCCCTCCGGCTATGCAAACCAATCAGAGAAAGGATGACCAAAATTAACTCGCACAAATTAAACAGGAGAACACATTCAGCTGGATCTTGTTCGAGCGAGATTGGATTCCTACAGAAGTTTTACAAGTAAGATGAAATTATTCGACTTTATTTCATTAATGTAATATAATTATTTGCTTTAATGGAAATGCTTTCTTGTGTCTTTTTTATGTTTTGTTAAACTTATGATTTTTATAGCATTGATTTCCGACTGTATTAATTGTGAGGTCAGTTCATGAAAAGAGGAGAGGTTCTAACTTTCCATTAGTTTCCTCAAAAGTGTAGAGATTTAATTTTTTTTTTCGTTGTAAGTGAAAGAAATCGTAAATGATTAAATTGTAACGAATAACTGCTTATTAATATACATTCAAGCATTATTTAAATATCAGCGCTGGCAAAATCATCACTCCTATTTTTTAAACATCCGTGAAAACGAAAAGTAATTTTTAGATACTGCATATTTTATTGTTGTTTGTGATTTTTGGGACTGATAGTTTTCTTTTAATTCTTACTGCTCATTAGTATTGAGTTGTAAATAAAAATGCTAGAATAATTATCTAGAAACACTTGTATGCACAATTGTAATTATTCTTAAACTACAAAATATATATATTTGCAATAAATGTGCACCTACAAAGAGGGCTAAAGAAAAAACTTCACGTCCAAATATTTTTTAGAGTTGCTTGTAGGTATGAACTTTAAAACAAATTTTTTAACTGAGATCAAACTTTTATCCAGTTCTTTAGTCATACATAAAAAACGCTTTTCTCAGTATTGTTTTAGAAACAGCACAATTTTCTTCTGAAAATCCCTCAACGTTATTTGTATCTTCTATGAACCAATGTTACTTTTACATGAAAATTCGAGCAAAATTTTTTTAAATATAGAAAAAAATAATATTAAAAAGTATGTTAAAATTGTTTTAAATGGATTATAACCATTTAAAATGCATTCTTAAGCTTGTAGCATTTGAATGGAAATTGCAACCTGATTTTTGAATCTTTCCTTTTCCTGAGGACGAGGAAATCATTCTATTTAGAAAAAAAAATACAGTTAAGTTTTATTTACAAATAAGCTTTCTTAAAGTAGTTTTTATTAAATATTGAGAGTTCTATCAACTCAAGCAGCAAAAATGTTAATTTTTAAACATATTCTTATTGGTTGTTATTACATATCAGACGGATAACTAGCACCATTTTTAACCATAAAGTGGATTTCAGCATCATTTTAATTAGATGAAATTTGTTCAAATAACTTATTTAGATCAAATTTATTCTAGTTAGCTCAAATTTATTCATGAAAATTTTGGAAATTCCATCTTAACTTTATAAAGATTAGGCAGGTCCTTTTGTTGAGTATAATAAGGAGAAAAAAAATGGTATTGACAAACTGCACCAAGCACATGTTGAATACGCGTTTACTTTTCATTGAATTTCAAAAATTATAATTCATGAAACGAGTTTAAAGTTAAAAGACAAAAATAAAAATGCACAGATGATTAAATCTAGAACTGGAAACATTGGTTCATTTAATGTACCACTCAAAGAAAATCACAGAGATGTTAGGGCAAAAAGAAAAAGAGTTTCAGTTTGAAATTATACTAGAGAATTTTTGGAACGTACCTTGTATACATGAACAGTGGACAGATGACGAGAATGACACCTGGTCCTTTTCTCAAATTGTGAGATAATTGGTAATTTGTGTGCGATATTTTTATTTGACATTTGGTAACATGGTCTATTGGAGGGGATTTTCCTTCCAATCTGAAAAGCCATCATAATGGTGTGTAGGTAAATATGTTTCGGAGATCCAAAAGTAAATTTTCACTTTTTCATTCCTCAGTGGATAGGAAGTTTCCGATTGAAGATATGATAAATTAAAATATTTCGGAGTTTTAAGCATAGGGTACACCGGGGCTAGTTGGGCCGTTTTTTCTTCTAAGAATTTTTGAAAAAAGGGAATTAAAAAATTTTAAAAAGTTTTTAAGCTTATACTATTAGTGAACCTTCAGAAATAATTCACCATAGTAAAATTTGAATATATTAACTATCAGTATTAATTTGAAACCTCAAACTGACACCAAGTCGCTTGGCCCAACCTGTCCCCACTGCAGGGTAAGTTGAGCCACAACTAACATGAAGCGACTATCACAAAACATTCTTCTATATTATTATACTTTATTAATTTAAGTAACGTAATTGTGTTATTATCCACATTATGTGTATTATATACAAATGTTGTGCATTTCTATTCAATAGAAATTTAGATACAGCTTTTATGGTCATCGTCAAATAGTATTGTGTAATTATAATCAAAATTGAGCCCGCATGGTTTTTCATAACAAGTACCTTGGATAATAAATCTGGTAAAATTCCATCCCATGTATTCAGAGATATTTCTACAGCGCACATCCTGATAAACACTGTGTAGCAGCGCGGGCCAACGTGCCCCATGCGAAATGGCCCAACTAGCCCAATATTGCCATTTTTTGTTTCTAATGAGTGTATGGATTTATTCTGAAGGCATTTCGATAAGCAAGAAGCCCTAAAGTAACAATGAAGATATATCTTTCTGAATATTATTTGTAAAAATGGAAATTATAATTTATAAGCAAAGAAAAAAACGATTATTCATAAGTGAGGAAATTTACTCAGTTTAGCAAAAATTAGAAAATTCTGGCTGGTTCTTTAATGAACACTACTTCTTCAATGATGCTGATGTGGAAGAAGGAAGGCGGGATAATACAAACTTGTCTGGAATGGCAGCGTTAAATACCGGAAAGTATTGAAAATATTGAGACTGGCCGAACGTGCCCCTATGGCCAACTAGCCCCGGTTTACCCTACTTCTAGCTATAATTTGATATACGATGTTATGCAGTATCTTAATTCTAGGTGATTTAATTTTTAGATTATTTAGAAGAAGTCAAGTTAGGGATACTTGACCCTAAAAAGTTAGGGATACTCTACCCCACCAAAAACTATTGCAGCTTCCATGTAGTAGCCGACCGAAGCACATTTTGTGGTTGGGATAAGTTTTCTAGTGAGTGGAGTATGTCGGCAGTATGGTAACTCAAATATAGAGAATAATTGTTTAAAAATTGTTTGTTAGTAATTATTTAATGAATAAAATTTCTTTTTAATGCAATAATTTCAAATAATACAAATAATTATTTTAGTAAGAATTTTAAAAGGAATTGGAATTTAATTAATCTATTTTTTCCTCGCCTGAGACAGAAAGATTTTTTTTATTTATTTCTGATTTTAAAAAAATATTTTGCCCGAACTATTTGTCATCGTTTGGTTTTATTTACTGTTTTGCCATTTCTGTTGAGTTTGTCTTTCTTTCTTGATTTGAATTTTCTCTAAAATATGTTTTTATTCTTTTGTTTTTATTTTTCTTTAAATATTAGAAGAACCGAGTAAGTATATTAAGCTTTTCAATTTCCTATTTTGTACAACATTTTTTAGATTTTTTTTAACATTTTGATGCTATTCTGGGTTGTTTTTTTTAAATTTTACAAAACTGGCAATTCTTCAACGCGCTAATGACGTTGCTAGGTTTCCAGTTCCATTGTTGTAATTTTTTTCATTTAATTAAATTAATAGTTAAATTGTTTATTAAATTTTGAAATAATTTTATTTAATAAGTAGATTTAATTTAATGACTTAACTAATTTATTAACTAGGTTTTAATAATAACAACTGCGCTTTATGTTAACCATATTATTTAATTTTTAATATTAGTTTCATTAATATTATTAGAGAATAAATACCTTTTATAATTCAGTAGTTTTAACCTAATATCTGAATTTCGCGTACATACAAATTATCAAAAGAATTTAAGTACTCTTTGCATGTAGGGTCAAGCATTCCTAGCTTAGGGTCAAGTATCCCTAAGGTTAGGGATATTTGACACTAGGCGAGTTCATGAAATATATTTATTTTATGATTAAATGAGATATCAGTTTAGCATAAGTACATTTCTTATTCTTAAAAGCAAATCCTTTTCAATGCAAGCATTTCAAATATTCGAGAAATTTAAGAAAAAGTAAAAGTAGGGTCAAGTATCCCTAGTTTCCCCTATTAGTGAAATGTTTTGGTTTCTTGCATACAGTGGGTTGCCCTAACAATGTGGACACATTTTTTGAATATTCCGCGAAAGGCTGGAAGGATTTTCTTCGAACTTCGAAAATGTAAAGAACAGGCTTTACTCACATTTTAAATTGAAGATTCAGTCACGAGAGCATTTAGGGGACCAACCAGAAATTGATGAAGAAGAATGTGATTTAGGACTCACACCGTCTCACAGAAAGAATGTAAGGACTTGCAATTTTCATCAATGGTTTTGTTTGATGGGAAAAATATTTACATCCATTTTTGTAAAAAGAGGACAAATATTCGGGAAGATATAAAGGTTTCCTTAAAAAATCCAAAATTTTTCCGGATGTTTTTTTGCTTATAACATGCAGAATTTAATCGATCGATTCTCGCTATTTTATGCCTTCAATATTGTATCGGTATAACAAAGGTGCATCGAGAAATTATAACAGTTAAAAGGTTTAGTAAGATTAGCAGTTTAATAAGACTGTTATCCAATGTATTTCACAAAAAGTACGATTATAATTACGTTGCTTCTATGCTATATATTAAAAATATGTAGAGATGTTGGATACACTGCCAATTATTTTTTTAATTAGAAATAAAATTTTAAACACCTTAAGGAAAAAATCTCATTAATATAAAATATATCTATATCCACAGCATTTGATGATATTTTTGAGTAGTAAATTACCTGAGGTATAAAATTTTCAAAATGCAAATGTTCCTCGTTAGAATTTCATGGGTTATCGTAAAAGCGAAATATTTAGAGCAACATTCATGAAATTGATTTCATTTATATGTCATTCTAAAATATGGTGTGTAAAATATTCGTGTTCTGTTGATTCGAATTTTGTTTTTTACTGTTTATTGCTGAATAAAAAATCACATTTTTTTTGTTGAAAAAAATCGCATTTTTTTTATTCTATACGAATGGGTTCAAATAATTCAAACCCTATACGAATTGAAAATAGTTAAAACCAGGGGGAGTGTTCTCCCCTCGACTTTCTCGTATACTCCCACAATATGTTGCGTATAATGCTTAGCTTCTTCGTACAGAGTAGAGCATCGAGTATGTATTTTATACCTCTTCCTGTTGAACGAGTGGGTCGAAAATCTGTCACAGATTTACTATTTTGATGCCAAGACCACATACCAAACTTCATTTATCTAGCTCGCTGTGTATTATTCCATAAATCAGTATATTTCATTTAATTTTTCTTTTATTATTAATTATTGTTTCGGTTTACTATTCAGTTTTCTTACTTTTGCACATTATTTGGGTCTTAAGTGGAAAAAATTTTTGTTCATTGGTGTAGTCGCGAAATATTTTGGCAGAAAAAATGGAGCCACAATGATAAAAATTTAAGAAACCTTTATTTATTCTAATAGTTCATGGAAAGATAATTATTGATTCCTTATGATTCAATAATTCAATGCTGAGAAAAATGAACGTTTGGGCGAAACAATTTTTCTTCCCAGGTACATGAAATATATCATACGAGCACCTAATATATTCGTCTGAATTCGCTGAACGAAAACTAAACGGGGAGAAACAAGACATAATTTTCCTATCGTTATTACTTTTTTTCCCTATTACTTCCTTAAATTTTTTTCATATGTGCAAAAATTGAAGATCATCTTTACTGATGCAACAGATGTTAGTAATATTTCAAATAATAACGACTATAATCAATAAAAACTGAAATATTTATTTTATACGGCTTTTGTGTTAGAAGTTGCAGTGCGCACGCTTTATAGGTCATTTATTCAGGGGGGGGGGGGTATAAATTTATAAAATCGTTATTAATCGATATACAGTAAAGCACCGTTTATACGTCGTTTCATCACAGTCCCGATTCATTCGTATTCAGTGTCGTGATAAATTATTTCGTTTATACGACACAAAGCTTCGTACGTCGTTTATATACGTCGTCGTTCTAAAATGTGAAAATTTCCTCCTTTCTAGTATGTGAACTGTCATAAAGACACCATGACTTCGAAATTATTCACAATTGATGAATTAATGGAAGACAAATTGTCTGATGCTAATTTAGGCGATGATGAAGAAGTTGTTCCACCTTTCTGTAAAGACGCTCTGGACTCCATTGAAAAACTTCAAGCTCATTTCTTCTGTGAAAAGAATAATGAAATATTATTCAATGAACTTAATTCGATTCATAATGCTCTACTTAATACTTACAAGCAATCAGCATGTCAGACGACGGTTAATGATTTTTTAAAAATTTAACGCCTACCTGCACGCACATAAATCGTATAAGATGTGTATAATTAGTACTCAAGATATGCAATAAAGGTATGATTTTTTTTAATTTTTATGATGAATGTTTCATTTTAAAATTTAATTATTGATTTCTATACTATGTAGTATTATACTAGTACTATCTTTAAAAATTTAAAATCAATGCATTACATTAATTAGTAGCATTAAATTTATAGTGATCAAAGTTGTTTATTAAAATTTCGATTATATGTCTTTTCATTTATACGTCGTTTTGCATCAGTCCCTTGAAAGACGTATAAAAGGTGCTTTACTGTATTTTTTAAACTTAACCATAACCATATTATGAAATAATTTTAAACACTCATTAAGAATAAGATTTTTTAAGTGATAAATTACGAAATGATTTGGATTTAAGCTTCGCTTGGTGTAAGAAAGAGAGAATTTAGAACTATTACCATTGAAATCTATAAGTCAATTTCTAATCTAATTCTCGTAATTCTCAAACATCTTTTATTTTACAAATGCATGGTCTCTTCTAGTGAAAATTCTAACTTGAGAAGAAGGGTCTCTCATTTTTTCTCGTGATTTTTTATGGTTTATGATACCTCATGATTTCGTCATGATTCCTTATGATTTTAGAATTAATTGCTTAAATGATTCCTTATGATTTGAATGCTGTCTTAAGCATCTCTTGTTTTACAAATATATGGTCTCTTCTAGAGAAAATTCTCTCTTCAGAAAAAGAGTCGAGATAAAGTAACAATTTGCTGAAAAATCGAAAATTTCAATTTTGAATAACTTCCAATGAACTAAAGTTACAAGCACAGAACATCTTTTAATTTATAATATCACGTAGTAAAGATATTTAATAAACAGTCATTTTGCAGTAGGAACAGGTGTTAATTTGTTTTTTTAAATACAGGTGCGCAACGGATATTTCAAAAATACTGCTAAACTGGAAGTGCCTACGTAAAACGAAAGTTAAAGACATGATTACGTGACCAGTATTTTAAAGACAGATATTCTGTATATCTTCAAATTTATTGAAATTAAAATTGAACGGTTCGGATCTTCTAATTTAGGATCAAAGTTCTAATTACGAATCAAAGTTCATACATATAAACAATGTGAGGTTTTTTTAAATTTTTTGAAAAAAATTATGATAATTTTACGTAAAAAAGATTCATCATCTCGAAAACGTATCGAATTAAACACTGAAAAGGCTTATCTCTATATTTCTGGGACTGCAGAAAACGAATTTTACATTTTTTTTTTTTTTTCAAAATTCAGAATAGGGGGTCTTACAATGCGACAGTGTTCGGTACTTTTCCGAAAACTCATCAACAGCCGATACGCATCAAATTCTCCAAAATTGCAAAAATTGAAGGGGGTTTTCGTCAACTTCACAACGTAAAGTTGCCGTTCTTAGCGCTTTTACGTGTATTTTGATGACTGCTAAACGAAACTGCCTGATAGTCAACATGATATTGATAAATAGACAAGCAATTTTTTCATAGATACATACATTATAAAGATGCTTGTTTGAAATGTGCATAATTTACTGTTATCCTACGTTTCCTTTATTTAAATTCTTTTTAATTACCTAAGAAATTATAAGTTAATTACACGAAAAAATAGATTTTATGTGATGTATATAAAATTTGCATTAAATGCGGTGTTCTGATGCTGATAAAAATAAATTAAGATGTACTTTTAGGGTTTAATTTAATTTAGTTAGATAAACATCCCGTTTTGAATCTAGACGAGGGCTATTTCGGGACGGATCTCACAATTTTGAACTAAGTCAAATGAAGAACATGATACCTGAGTTGGTACTCCCCTCTCCATTCTTCCACACCACACCACCGGGAGAATTATTGACCTTGGACGGATTTAGTGTGCATCAGGCCTGAATACACAGCGAATCTTCAGTGCAATCATATTTTTAAGATGTAGGCCTCTACTGAGAATCACTATGCGTTATTTTTTTTAAATTACTTAATTAATTATAGATCTTTATAATAGCTCTTATTTTACATTTGCATACAATGAAAATAACTTTTATTTCATCATCAGTATATATAGGCTGTGAAGTTTCATCTTTTCTAATACAGTAAAAGTTCGTTATAACGACAATGCATAATTACGGTGAAAATTGTCTTTATAACTGACTTCTCACTATAAGCTAATCATAATAAAATAAAATAAAATAAAATAAAATAAAGAATGCTAAAATACAGTAAAGCATCATTTATACGCCTTTGAAGGGACTATCGACTAATACTAAAGTACTAAACAACTAATGCATATTCATTTAAAAGTTTCTTTAAAGATAGTACTAGAATATTACTACATAGTACGGAAATAGTAATTAAATTTTAAAATTAAACATTTATCATAAAGGTAAGAAAACTTGTACATTTATTGCATATCGTGAATATTAATCATATATTTCTTATTTTATAGATTTATGTACATGCAGGTAGGCCTTTATTTGGAAATGGCAGGGAAGAAAAGGATTTTAACTCCCCTGGATTTCTAGGAAAAGTTTCATCTTTAATAGGAACGGAGAAATAATGACTCAGGCAGAAAATTTGCGAATTTTAGAAAGGGGGAAAACCACGTAAAGCCGAAGCTTTGCGTCGTATAAGCAAAGTACTTCATCATTACAATGGTTACGAATGAATAAGAACTGTAATAAAATGGCGTATAAATGCAAACGTCTTATAAATGAGAAATGTATAAACGGTACTTTACTGTATATTGAAAAAATGGGAGGTCATTCGAAAGAAATACAGAGATAGGGCTGGTACTCCCCCATATTCCAAGAAAGGCCAAGGAATAGAGGAAGGAATAAAAATGTTTATTTAAAAGCTGCGTACTTTGGAAGCTTTATATTTTGGAAGAAAAAAAAATGAAAACTGGGAAACGAAAAAAAAATTTTTTATTAATTTTTTTTAATTTGTAGATCTTATAAAGTACAATTTCGAAAATTATATATCGTATTTTTAAGCTAATTTGAACGAATTTTTAAAAATGGCAAACGAAATACTAGATTAAGACGAGAATTTCCTGCAGTAAAACTTTATATTTCGATTACTAAAATTCAAAAATATATATTTTTATTTTAGAGAATGGACGTTATGAATGGACGAATATTGAGATGGGATAATTTCAATATTCACTGAAGCCATATGCATTTTAAAAGCGAATCAAACCCTATTTTCTTAAAATGAACCTAAACGTAAAGCAAAACACAAACTCAGAATGCATTTTTTTTTTTTTTCATGCAACGTGAAAAGCAAAACCATACGCGTTTGTTCAGAAAATAAAATCTTTTCTCTATAACACGGTATTTTCTTTCTATTTCAACCTAAATCTTCTCACTAGCCCTTTCTTTTGTCTCTAGACAGCATGAATCAGATTTTGCCAATCATAGCATTCAAATAACTTTTGATATTTTATTTGCGATTTTTCCGTTCAATGTAAATTTTATTATTTGTTTTATGCGTTATCTGTTAATAGTTTCAAAAGTATCGAAATATAATTTCGCAATGTTTATTTCTGGTGTAACTTTCGAATGGAGTGAATTATTATTATTTTTGTCTTTTTGAGGAAAGAATAAAACCGATATAATATATTATTTTCAAAGTACATTAAAACAATTGTGAAGTGTTAAAATCTGCTGTAAATTGCAGATCACAACAGTGGGACACAAACAGAAAGCTTGCGCACGAAAATACATTTTTTATAGATGCAACATCACAGAATTTAATTAAATGTACACATTTACACTTTTCTATGTTTAATAGAATTATATTAGAAATGGTGTTCAGTAACAGAAACTTAATTGTAATTAAACTTAAATGTGGAAACCGGCGAGTCATGGTTTCCTGGTATACACTATAAGTTATTTTACGATTTCCTTCTTCGTTTCCTATTATGTATTATTCTTTATATTTTAGATTGTATATTTTATTAATTACCACCTACCCACCCCAAATCACCTGCGAGACCCACTGCTTTTAATTACAATTTGTTCCATATTCTAAACAACAATTCCATTCTTTAAGAGTAAAGATTTTGACGAAATCATCTGGACAATTAGAAAGAGAATGCATTTTTATATTCCTGAAATTGAGCGTGGTGGCAAGATGGAAATTAAGCGCTCGTCGAGCATACCGAATTGGGTGAAATTTAAGTGACCAGATCTTCCGAATTTAAAAGTCCTAAATTTGAATATTTGTTCCGAGGGGTTTTATTTTATTTATTTATTATTATTTTCAATTTTTACATATGAGTAAGCAGCTCATTTTTAAAAAGGTTTCAATACATTTAATAAAAAAAATTAGTTTCAAAAATTAATTTTAAAAAGTGTAAAGTAAAAGTGAACATTCCTTTCCATCTTTTCTATACTTAAAATATGGGCACCCTATTTTGGTAGGAGAAGGTGAAGTTTGTTCTTCTAAAGTGGCCTGACTTCCTGAATTTGACGGGACAGTCACTAATTTCTATTCTCCTTACGCGGATTTGAATTTAATCCGTTTATCCCGTTTTCACTTATAAATTAACAGTTCATATTTAAAAAGTTTAACTAGATATAATTTTTAAAAAGTCAGCTTCTGAAAAATTCTCCATCCCAACTTTCACTACATATAGCATATCCTAAACCAATTTTGAAGAATTACAAAATGATAACAAAAAATATTATTTATCTCCTTTATCTTCTCTGAATTTTAAAATTCTTTTCAATAATTGACCATTTCAATGTTTCGGAATTTTATTTTATTTATTGGATTTTTTCCAGTACCCCACCCCCATTCAGCGTCCCGGATTACGAACTTACATTTTAGAGCGTCTCGGATTGAGGTGCGGAAAATTCGGTGACTTTTGTAAAATACACTTCATGCCTACTTATTCATAGAGAAAAAGATCGGAGTCTGAAATTTCGCAAGATCATCTGGGAAAATTTGAATTACAGTTTTGAAAAATGCTTTTCTGTATAGTTGTTTCCGCATTGTGGTAAATTGGTTATTATATATAATCACCGCAGTAATTATATATAATAACTGGATTTTTTATGCGGTTATTATATAAAATTGCATCATTTTTAAAAAATTGTATCTTTAAAAAAATCATCATTCCGGGACCACTGGACACGTACCTAGTGCGCTTGCATAGCATGAGAAAACAGCGAACACATCCCCAACTAAATAGCCGAGCGATTAAAAATCGCATGCATGCGCACCTCTTCCAACTAAACAGTTTAATCCGGGTGAAATAGCGAGGTCTTTCCAATTCGACTAAACTGTTAAGAAGTTGGAGAAGGAATTGGATGTTGCGCCTAAGTGATATTTCAATCGTAGCCTCCCATCCAAAATATAGTGATCTGGGAGGAATGAACTTCCATTCAATGCCTTCGGCGGACAAATAATAGTCAAATTTTCATCTGGTTTATTAATTAAATCAAGAATTTTTTTAATTTCTTCATAGGCGCCCCAAACAATTTTCACATTATCATTATTCAGCTCATTTACCTCCACGACCCATAAATCTCTTTCGGGTAATTGTAAAATTATCAGATGTTAAATCAGATAATACAAGGTCTTTAAAATTAAAGTTCCACTTTGAAATGGCCATAAAAGGAAAACTAGTGGACAAAATGTTATCAAACTTGGTAACAGTTTACAGGAGGTCATGGGATTTTATTTTCCGCCAAAACAATAAAATAAAAAAGAAATGCCTCACCACCAGCGGGGAATGGCGCTGGATGCAATATTATTAAACGAAATAAGACATGAAGACATCGGTTTAAAACGTTTTTAATCGTTTCTAAGACGAAACTGTATGTGAGGTTACGAAAAATCGCAATGGCTTGTACATGACTCACGGCAGGAGGTATGCAAATTAGAATTTTGAAATGCGCTTTACACGTCATTTGATTTTTCAGTTATAAAATTGAGTAGTTTTCCTTTTATGACCATTTCAAAGTGGAACTTAAATTTTAAAGACACTTTATTTTACAATTTATACCATCGGATGGTTCTGCAGTTGGTGGAGCGATGCGTTACATAAGACGATGAGTGGAGCAACAGCTTGCAAATGTTCAATATGTCGTCTTCCAATACGAATCACATTTGTCCGACTAGGAACCACACTTTTCTTAGCAGTAAGCAAAACTTCAGTTGTTCATGTTCTGTAGCACCATCAGTGCTGCGAAAAGAGTGGTTTCTAGTCTGAAAAACTATGCTTCGGATTGAAGAATGACACATTGAACATTTACAAGCCGTTACTCCGCTCATCATCTTATCGTATGTATTTACACAAAAAGTGTCAAAAGCTTTGGACAAACTTGAAACATCGAAGTTTTGAGTACAATAAATCCTTGCTTTTTTTTAACTGGTATAAATTTTTTACAATTGTTTTTTGTCAATTCTGAATTTCCTCTCGCAAATTTTCTTACCATCAATTGGAGATAAAATATTACAAGAGAGCACCAGTATTCTGTATAAAGTCTGACAAGACAGAAATTCAGTATTAAAATACAAGCAGAATTTCTGTTGTACTTTAAGAGAAACAAAATGGTGAGGAGTTTTCCACAAATCAATGTTTTTTAAACACGAATCTTCGAACAGCAATTTTGAATTTTATGAAATTTGAATATCCTAAGCACCCATCTAAACTTATAATCTAAATACATAATTAAAATTGCAATTCGACGATTAATACTCGAACATTCAAGTTTAAAAAATATTGATTTGTAGAAAACCCCTCATCATCTTGTTTCTCTTAGAGAACAACAGAAATTCTGCTGGTTGCAATGCCTACAACTTTCTAAATCTTAACGGTATTCAACTGGAATTTTTATATAAGCTGCCTTAGATGTATGGCTTCGACATTATGAAAGAAAATTTACGCTATGTTTCGCTCATGCGCAGTTAAAAAATACTTACTACAAATACTCATATTTCCTCAAATATTCATGGTATTTAATTCACATTTTAATGCAATGTTTCTCTAACATATTGTCGACTATTCTGTAAGTTTCGCAAAATTTGGCGTAAAACTCTGGATGTTATAAGCAAAAAACATGCTAAAAATTTGGGATGTTTTAAAGAAACCTTTATATTTTCCCAACTATTGATGATATTTTTATGAAAATGCATGTAAGGAATGTGCATAAGAAAAAAAACGATTGATGAAAGTTTCAAAACATTATCAGCTTCCTGTGAAACGGAGTGAGCCCATACCATTTTCATCTTCATCAATTTATGGAATGTTCCCTAAAGTCCACGTGACAAAATCTTTACTGTAAAATGTGAGTTCCCACGATTGTACGTCTCACGAGTCTCCACAACTTATTGTGAAGCGTTGTATTCAAATTAACTCCAAATATTTTACATTTTACCAATCTTGCAATACTTTTGACCAGTAGTGTACTAGTACTTTCTTCAACATCTTTGAAATTATTACTTTTAAAAGAATTTGCATAAGTAGTATTGAATTTGTAGTAATCGAAGTTATTTATTAAAATTTCGATTATACGTCTTTTCATTTATATGTCGTTTTACGTCAGTCTCTTGAAAGACGTATAAACGGTGCTTTACTGTACCAACAAATGGCTACTAAACAGGATTCAATGAGTAACGACCATACGACAGTGGTACTTGACTTTTGGCTAAGCAATTAATAGGTCGGGTGGCATCCCTGCGTGTCACTTGAAATCTGGCGTTCCCCCGCTCTCCCCTTCTCTTGAAAATTATAGCTGTGGGGACTAATCAGCGGCCAGAAGTCTTTCTTCTGTTTGTCCGGTCACGTCACATAATGTTATGAAAATCTGACTTCTATCCACCTTCTGTAATTTAGATTAATATAATGAGAATGTGAGAATTTTTTATTCAGAAAAAATAACTTCAAAAATATAGTTCAACTCGTACCGGGCCCCAATTCCCACGGATAAAAATAAAACAGTCTTGAGAATTGTATATATATATATATATATATATATATATATATATATATATATATACATCCGCACCCTATACGACGCGTTCCTGTTTATTTCTTTGCCCTGTCTCCCGTTGGCTGCATCCCTCCGTTTTAGGTACGTAAAATTAATTCTAATATCTGGTATTTCATTCGAATTCTTTGTCTATCATAATACTCGGGGTGAAGGCAGTGTCTTTAGCTTTATACTAGCACTGTTCGCAGAAAGCATTATGATTTCTCTAATTTTTAAACGGTTCGTATAGAATTCACTTATTTACCCCTGATGAGCATCTATACGCATTTACCGATAAACTACAGTCTTTCCATTTAAATTTAACATTGATTGATTTTCATGACATTGATATATATATATATATATATATATTTACCCGGACGACAGACCCTCCTCTGGGACCGGGCCCAGGGAATTTGACCCCTTCTACTCTCCCTCTCTCGGCGGGCCTGGCTAATTCACTTTTATTTATTATTATTTATTGAAAACCTCCTGAGAAAATATTCTTCAGATAACAAAAGTTCAATTATATGACAAATACTATGATTTATCCCCCTTGACAGCTCATTTCTCAGAAGTGAACGTTATTAGATAAGAAGATTAGTAGCTTGGAGGATTACGTTCTTGCTTTATTAATATTTAGCTTGAAAATATTCATTAATAAAATCTCATGGACGAACTTTGGCGATATAATTTTTTTGTTGCTAACCTCCTCAGTCCTGGAGTCGAATGTGGGAGACACTAAACAAAAGCTGTTAAAACTTCCACCGTGTTAACTGAAATTGTTCTAGATTTCAAAATTATATTAAATAAACAAAAGTAATCCAAATCCGTTATTTGTTACAGCGTATGTGCAAATGTCTTCTGTAGAAGGCACTAAATTTCTCGAAAAATAAAAAATGTCATATCTTTTTGACATTTTTTAAATAAATTTTAGTGTATTTGGAGCCGATTATCACAAAAATTAACAAAATTTATAATTCAAAGTTGATATCAGGACTGAGGTATTTTTTCGTGTACGGAAAAAAAATCCACTTGGAGATTTTGACAAATATCCGCATTTCAAACCTCCCTGCGTCCAATTTTTTTTAAAAATTACGTCCGGTCTTTACACCAAAAATTGCAGATTTCTAACAAATTTTGGATGAAATCCGTCAAAGGATAGTCTGTTTGTCTGCCCACCTGTGTGCATGTGAACACGATATCTCGAAAACGCAACTAGCTAGATAAATGAAATTTGGCACATGGTTTTACTGCTAGAATTGAAGATATGTATCGAATTTGTCAATGGGTATGAGTGAGCCGATGTGAGCTCAATAACTCAAAAACGCAACAAGCTATAAGGAAGACTTGTATTATAAGATTTTTCCACCACAACTGTAGATTTGTATCTAATTTTTGACTCAATCGGTCATAGAAAAGAAGTCTGAAATGTATGCTCGATACTCTTCATTATACTACGAAGCTAAACACAAAAAGCACCTTATTGTGTAAGTCTACGAAAAAGCCGAGGGAAGAACACTACCGCTAATTTCGAAATGGAATCTAATTCACAATTAAAGGCGGAAATATTTTTCAATTAAAGTTTTATCTCTCATTAACTGCTTTTTCTTAAGGTTTTACAAATTGAAATTTTTTATATAAATGTGCTGTATTTTTTAATATTATCGAATTTTTATTAAATAATCTAAGGAACTATGCAGAACTAAGTTTATATGATTTCCATAGCTATAATGAATACACTGCTCGCAAAAATAAGGGAAAATTTCAAAATTAATATGAAGCGATGAAAGAGAGCAGCAGTTTTATTATTATTGAACAAGAACATTAAGGCTACATCTCGTTGGGGGACGCGGTGGCCTAGAGGTTCCAGGTTCGAAATCCGATTCTACTGAAGATCCGCCGTATATGTGGGCCTGGAGCACGTTAAATCGGACGTCGTGGGCCAAACTTCCTCCCGTAGGTGTGGTACGTAAGTTTGGAGAGGGTTTGCCAGTTCAAATGTCGTCCTCGTCATCTGAGTGCAGTTCAAAATTATGAGGTCCATCCCAAAATAGCCCTTGTGGTGCTTCAAAACAAATATAACTAAACTAAACTACATCTTGTTTGCTTTTCTAATATTCTTGTTTAATCAACAGAAAAAAAATAATCAAATGCTTGCTTTTTTTCATCGCTTAATATTCAGTTTGAAATATTCCTAACGCTTGTGAGCAGCGTAAGATAACAATACATTTTACAATGTATGGCAATGTTGAAACTGTTTAGTTCAAAAATGTCTGGTAGATTAGACTTAGTTATAAAATTTCTTATGAATTCAGTAGTTTGACTTTCTTTTTTTACAATTTTTGCAGTTAAATCTGAAGAAAAGATGACAGCCTTGAAGTTCCTGATGTCTTGTTTGTTCATAATCACACTAAACATTACCATCTCGGGTGGAGACAATACGTCTTTACCTCCTCGGCATATATCGGAATTTTCTGATCCAATTTCCGGTTTTAATCCCTATCTAGATCTCGAGGAAGGATTCGTGAATGATTCACGACCTTCAATTGACAGAAAACTAATCGAAAATCGAAGGACCAACTTACTATCTGCAATATCCATGACAGAATCAGGAAGAAGAATGTCAGAGTTTTTCAATGAGTATGAACAATCAAAGATCCCAAATTTGAGGGTTTATAATTCAATGAATAAAACAGAGACAATCATAAAAAAGCTGATTGCCGAAGAATCACGTCAAGCGAAGATGCCAAGTGAAAGGCAATTGAGGGTTTATGAATCGATTAACAGTGAAGAGTCAATCAACAAACTGATTCCTGACGAATCACAACAGGTAAAGATGTCAAGTGAAAAGCACTTGAGGGTTCATGATTCGATCAAAAATAAAGAGTCAATCATTAATAAACTGATTCCTGCAGAATCAGAAAAAATACGTCTCACTACTGCGAACAAAGAATACGAAACTACTGAGAATATAATTACAACAAACAAGGATATAAATGAGAACGAAAAGGATGATTTAGAAATATTGAATTACTTGCGTAAATGCAAAAAGAGTGGAATTCCTAATTATAGAATTTTGATAAACAGAAAAATGAAAAAAAAGTACAAAAGCAGTGATACTAAAATCCATTTTCCAGCAATAGTTAACTCAAACGCATATATGATCTATGCCATAGTATGCACAATTGTAATCATTCTAATCATCCTCTATGCTGCATTAAGTCTTAAAAGATCACCGCTTTTAGTGAAGTGAATGATGTAATCTACATGGACAGAATAAAATGGCGTTTAGTACATTTTTCCTCTTTTTATTCACATTTTATATCTGCATATATAGTCAAACTTCGGTATAACGTACCGGGATATAACAATTCCTCAGTGCTCAGTCAGAACTTTTCAAGTGGTTCCAACCGAACTCCTATGCCGCTAAAGTACTTTCAAATGCTTTTAACGATCTTCAAAAGCAAGGAATTCGGATATAGCGAATCAAAATTTCCACTTTCCAAGTTTAGTTTCAGCTCTTTAACGAAAAGTCACTACTTATTTTCATACTTTAGAGAAATAAAA
>BGPR01000174.1:120826-159480 GCA_013235015.1 Araneus ventricosus | reverse complement strand
AGGAGCAAAATTTCGAAGCATTTTGCTAAAAAATTGTTAAACATCAGATCTAAAAACTTTATCTTGAAGTCAAGGAATTTTCCTGAACTTTATTTCTATAATTCCTATTCTGAAACAAAATTTCTAAGACTGCTATATACATCTAAAGGGTACTATTATGCCTATCTTAAACCTATTATTTTCATGATAGTATTAGGATCATGTTCACAAAGAAAGAACATAGTAAAATGCAGTGAATTTCTTTTAATATTGGAGATAACTAAATAGTATTGGGGACAACAAAGTTTTTATATTGCAATAATGTTCAAATGATAATTAAGTAATGCATATAAATGCTCAAAGATATACAAACATCTACATAGTGCATTTTAAACTACATCTATACTTATAAAGACAATGTTTGTGAGTTTGTGCAATGTTCACGAATCTATCACACTTACAGTCATGAAATTTGGTGCACATGTAGTCCTGATGGTGATTCAATGCACCTTGAGCCTGAATTTAAAAATTTTATCTAAATTTTTTATTTAATGTTTGTGTCAAACAGAAGCAGTAGAGAAAGTTCAAAACTTGTGTTTGTAATAAAACAAATGAACAGTTGAGTGTAAAATTCCATAATTTTTTAACATACAATAATATATCATAATCAAGAAATGACACTTTTATTATATTTTTCTTTTTTCCTTAATAAAATTGTCTTATATTTCAAAAAGTATATTATTGTTATATTTTAGTTCAAAATATTTTTAAATACTTGTTTATTTGAATTAATTTAATTTTTTTTATATAAAGTACAGCTTAATGACTGAATGTGTTATATATATAATTCTATGACAATGCTCATTGTCTAATATACAAATTTAAATAATAAAAAATATATATAGTTTAAAAAAATCATTAAAATCAAAATTTGATTTTAAATCAAAAAATGATTTACAATAAATCGATTTTTGAAAAAATCAAAAACAACAACCCTGAATAATGAAGGCTTGACTGAGAAATTAGTAATAAAACAACTATAAAAGAGATGCAAGGAAACGGTTAAAACATGCAAAGAAAAACTGATAAAATGCAAAATGTCTTTTTCAGTCAAATATGAATCACAATGCAGATAATCAATTATCGAGTATTTCTGTGGGATGTTGGCAAAAATAATGAAGAAGGGAGGAATCAATCAGAGCTTATTTGGCAGGTAACAACTAACTAAACTAACAACCCAAAAAGTGTTAAGTATTTTAACAAATTCTTAATATTAAAAATGGATTTTATGACTACTTTACCACGCCTGACCCTATGGGAAGTGTGAGATTTTGTGGTAAAAGTGCCTCAGAGTTCCTAAGTCGACTTGGCTCTTATATATAGGGCGGTTGCCTTCTTAAATGTCTTAAGGAAAACTGAATGCTATTTCTGTTTTGTTGGGAGGAAATCCTCCTCTAACAACTGCATTAGTAAATTTGTTGCTAAAGCATACATTGGCTTACCAGTTTTTGAATACTGAACTATGGTAGGTTGAACATCTGTTTAAGATATTAGAGTATGCTTCATTCTTCCTACCTGTTAATTGGAAACTGTCCACGGCCTTTAAAATCATTGATGGCATTTTCTGGATGAAGTCAGTCTAATATTTCAAAACGGAAAAACACTTAGTGAAATATTCTGCAATCAATTTCCCTGGACCATTTTTTTAAAGACACAATTCCAAGCTTTTATGAAAAGGGAAAGTACTCTAACATTTAATGGCTGGACACGAGAACATGATTCATGCAACCACAAAATTATAGTACAATTATGCATGGCCTTTTTTACTGTTCCCAAGTCATGCATCATAAATTAAAACAGGTTTTTGCAAATCTAAAGAAAATTGGATAAAGCCTTTACCTTTAGTCTATCTATACTTATAAAAGGCAATGTTTATGTATGTCTGCGATGTCCAGACGAATCTATTGCACTTATCGCCATGAAATTTGGCACACAGGTAATCATAATGGCGACTGAATGCACCTCGAAGCCGAAATTTTAATTTAATGTTTTGGGCGATTTTTCGTACTAATTTCTCAGTAGCATGATTTCGGATAACTGTACGATAAAAATAGATACACCATCAGAAAGAACACGCAATTTCCATTCTAATGAAGATAGTTTTGAGCTTCTAATGTAATTTACTGAATTTTGAGAAATTTTTAAAAAATAGTCAGTTTTGGCATCTAAATGTTAGTTTTGTTTTTAAATTTGTTACATCCGACTTTCTAATAACACTCTTATTTTAAATTTTTTCCAGCTTATAACTAGAACGATTCCGTCGGAATTAAAACAAGAACGGTTAAAATATCTTTACCTGTTTTTTTAAACTAATTTTTTTCTGGGCCGTTGAGTTATTTTTCTCGATTGAGTTCCTCACATGGCACTTCTTCAGAACGTTGCTGGCAATTTTGATTGGCAGACACATGACCTTCAACTGAATAACTTCCGATTATTATTTTCGGCAATATCCCAACGTATTTATTCATCTCGCATACTTTGCTTGCAGTAAAATATTAAAAAATTGCAACGTGAAAATTATTAATCGCGAAAAAAAAACCCGGGAAAATCAATAATATGCATCTTTTGTTTCGATTTTGTTTTCTAAACTTTTTCGTGTCATTGTGGGTGATTTGTTTTTCATTTTGTTGAAGTTCTGATTCCACAGGCAACGCCGTGCGCATACTGCTAGTTGCTTATATAAACGAGCTCCTTTGTAAATAAAAGGCAGCATGAAATAATTTGCCAATGCACTAAAAAGTACTTTTTTTTTTGCAATTAGCCAATTTCTTATATGCGTTGTGATGATTTTGGTACAAAAATTAATTAGATTATATTAAAGGTAAACTTAATCCTTAATTATAATCTAATATGTCTTAAATTAATATTCAACTAACATCTGTCTAACAAATTAAGATTAAGTAATTTTATAACAGTGAGGCATGTTAAGCCTATCCCTATAACCACTTTACACCATCTTAAATTAATATATGTAATTAATTTTAATTACCTGTTAATGAGGACGTATTCTTTAGATCTATATGAAGCTTTCTGCAGAGTCAACTAATGAAAACTGAAGTAAACAAAATGTAGGACAGATGTTAAATTAGGTATTTCAACTGCTACACAAACAAAATAGGCATTTTCTCCTACTAAAATGTTACAATTAGTATTATTTTAAATGCTAAACTTAGTTCTTAACTATTCAAAGCTAAAATTTTTTAAAAATTACATTCATGCTAATATTCATTACAAAGTTATAGCATTTTATTTGATGCATAATCACTTTACCCTATATTGCGAGTTCTAATCTCGTGGATTTGGCTAGTTATGCTAAAGCAAGTGGGATTAGCCAATCAAATACACATACGAGGCACTGTGGAAAATGACTGAAAAATTTTTAAATGGTTAAGCAACTTTTTTTGCAAGCAAGAATGACCTTCAACTGAAAACAGTTTTATAAAAGTAAATGGTGCGATTTAAGTTTTTTTTAAAACCAATTTAGGATTTGTTTAACTTTTACAGCTTTCTGCACTGATGAAATAAAACTTAGCTGCCCATTAGGGACAGAAACAAGTTGCATGTAAAAGGTCAGTAGTCGAGAGACAAATTAACACATCCTTGGGGTGACCCCTCCCCATTAAACCCTCGAGATAAAGAAACATCCCAGGTACCTCAAAATAGTCTCACATATTCACCTAAAGGCATCAAGTAAAATCATAGGAAAAGTAATTTACATTGTAATCATGTCTATCTCGAGGCAAAAATGCCTTCAATGATCGTTCAGTTGATCATTTCGAGTTCAGTTACCACCATTTGAGTATATACGGTGAATAGATATTCAACCGTCTAGCATTAAAAGGAACTATACAAGTGCATGCAAAATTTGTTCAATGCCAAAACAACAAGTCAATATCACAAGACATTTTATTCCATGAAAATAAAACAAAAAGCTATAAAAATAGATATCAAAATCACATAAATCAAAGACATTACAAGCTAATTACTCAGAATTTCATAAATAGGAAACATTTAAAGAATACTACAAGATAAATGCTTAATACCGACAAAAAATTCATGCTGATATTGCATATTTGGCAAACAGGTACATGTTTGAGCAGTTCTTTAAAAATAAATTTTTAATAAAGTTGTTTCAAATTGTTTGCACATGTAATTGCAGTGCAATCGAATATAAACATCCAAAAACACCTAGCTTTAAATCAGATCCAGAAAGCATAAACAAAATGAAACAAATTCAGACTTCAATTTTCACCAAATACACATATTTAAAGTGTACAATACAAAAAGGATTAATAACCTATAGTAAATGAATAAACTGTACACAAAAAATCACAGATATTTAATACACACTTTATGGAGAAATATTTAAATAATGCTAGATGTTCAGACTACTGCATGACTCAATTGCCACAAATACTGATTGTACTGAATATCCAGATTTTTTTTGGTCGCATGTTTGAAAATACATAAACGACTAGCCAAAAATTTGATTACATTTAATGCAGATAATTTGACATTCATAGATTATTAGTTTAGACAATTTTGTAAAAACACGATTAAAACTGTCAAATTTTCTTTAATAGTTAAGTTACAGGCATGCAGTCAGTATATTTGTCAGTTGAGCAAAAAGCATTTTGCAGATATACAAAGATTCCAAAGGTTAGTTAAAAAAGGAAAATGCCATGAGAAATATTAAGCCAACATTAATTCTACTTCTTAACATGAGAAATTTTATAAAAGTTAAAAATTATTTTGCTTGAAGATTCTCTGCTTATTAGATTCAAAAATAACTTCAAAGCTACATGGTAGTTTAACAAGCTTTGTCATCTACATTTAATTTATAAATACAATTAAGTGCACATAAAACAGTCTAAACCCAAAAATATAAAATGACAACATCCATAAATACACAAAAAGTAGCATTTGCACAGCAAACTAAAATATTCCAGATGATTTACCACCAGGTGGATTTCTCACACGAATACTTGTTGTAATGGGCTTAGCTGGTGGAACTTCTGTTTTCTTCTCCTCCTCGGTTGTACCTACAGATAAATATAAGTAGATAATGATTTAATGCAAGTAATAAAAATAACAATCCTACAGACTTCATTTCCATACAAATTTATTAATAGAAACTATAGGGTGGCCCAACAGGTAATGTTTGAAACGAATCGAAAATTAAAAACAAACAAGAGTGATAAAAATTTAATCACGAATATTGAATTTATATGGAAGTCAATAAAGATGTCCGAAGTGACCGCCTTCTTTAACAAGGACAGCAGACGGGTGGTTCAGGAATCCATACATTATGCATGAGCAGATGTCGCTGTCAATTGTGTCGACAACATTTGTAACGGCAGCTTTCAATTCAAGAAGAGTTTCGGGACTTTTCAGCCACAATTTATTTTTCAAATAACCAGAAGAGAAAAGAAATCGCACGAGTTTAAATCCAGGGAAAATGGAGGCTATCTGTTGAATATTTATTCATTTTCGCTTGTGACAATCGCAACTGAACACACTTAAACTCGCCAACGAAACACACACCTATACAATTGTCCGTTCTAATGATCATGCAAACCAAGTATGGTATCGCTTGCTTGCAGCTGGCACCATCCATTTGATTGTTTTTCAAACATTACCCGCTGGGTCACCCTGTATATACAATTTAAATAAGAACTATACATATGTACTATTACGCGATTCATGTTCAAGATTACTCATAATCACCAAGAGTCCACCTCTGGTGAAACCAATTCAATGGGATCTACCACCTTGTCTGCTTCGCAACTGTTTTCTCTTCCCTTCCTCAGATGGAACAATTATGTGGAGATTGGTGGCTTGACAATAATTATAATGTCTGGGAAAAACTGAACAGGAATTCACTAGAACTATCAGCTGAAAAACAGCCTAAAAAACCAAATCAGTTTTTCGAAAAGGAACTTCCTTTTCAGGACATAACATCTTGAATATACACAAAAGTATTTTACGTTCAGAAGGAATAATAATAAAAAAAGATTATCTGAAAATAACATGCTTAAAAAAATCTTTTAGGACATTCTCTAGACAACAAAAAAAAAAAACTCATTTGATAGATTCCGATCACAAGATTTCATTCAAAAGCATTAAAAACATCACATTCCCATCTTTATTTCTGAAGTTAAAATAAGTAAACTTAATAGTCTAGAAACGATTTGAGATACTGCAAGGCGCTTCAATCCAAGCAACAAGACACTAGCATTTTATTAAGCTTGTAAAACAATACAAAAAAGGCAGAAAAATTGGAGATGTTAAGCTACAAATATTAAATGACAGAGCTAAATAAGCAACAACATTTTGCAAAATCATATTTTTAACCAGGAGAACCGAGATATAATTTAGATCAAGCAAATCTAAACATATACAAATCTCTTACAATCCCTGTAGCAGAAATAACTGCATTCTTAACTATTAATTCTAGAATTGAGAGTTAGTAGTCAGTTTCTTTATTCAATAAAATAAGACCAAATTTATTAAAACGGAAATTAATGTAAACTAAGAACCTTGTACTTAATTTCCTTCAACTTTAATTGTCATTACAATAAACTTTTTAGCTTTATATCATATGCACCTTAACTAGAAGTGCATGTAAAGTTTATAGATGTAGTTCAGCCTCTCCAGTGAAATGAATCTACATATCCAAAAGATAAAACAAAATTATTTACGATAGCACGCATAATTGCCATCGCACCCAATTTCAAATTTATATTATGAGCTTTAATTGTAGCAGGATGGTATGTGACAATATAACTTACCACCATTTTGTTCAACATTATTATCTTGTTCATCGCCATTTTTTTCCTTTTCAACACCATTTTTTTCTTCATCACCATTTTCTTTCTTCTCATTTTCTTGGTATATTTCATATTCTTCACCAGTTATAGGATTACGGCGAACTATTTAAGCATGAAAACCCATGCAAAAACGAAGAAAGACAACAAAAAATAAAAACTTGGTCAACAAAAGTAATGCATGCACTAAGAAGCATCTATATAAAACAAGCAGGGGATTTCATATAAAATAAGAAACACCAAAATGCAAATAAGATAAAATTTTAATAAGGAAAACAAGTATAAAAATATTTCAAAATTACTAACTGAACATAAAAGCATTCAGAATTAGAACTAAATTTAACTTTTAAAAGCTAATTTTTTTCAAGCATATAAATTTCCAAATAAACAGAATGTCTTGCCTTTTCAACTTGAGCATGCAAACTTATAAATCCAACATAACATTTCACAGAAAAGTATGGCTCACATACAATTAACATTTAGAATATATAAAATGGGCTTCCCATTACCATATTAGTATATTTTACTCCAAGTGTTTCATTTGCTATCAAGATCCTGTCACTAACTCTTAATAAAAAGAATGTATTGAAGTACTAAAATGCTAGTAAATTTAGGGAAATAAATTTATTCAAGATCACTTGAAGATTAACAGATACCTAAAATGAGGATTTATGAAGAGTTAACCCTTCCCTAAAGGCTGATAATAAAAATGGTAGGAATTTCAACAGCTAAACAATGGCAAAATCTTATAATCCCTGTAACTACTAAACATCCTTATAGCAGAAGCAAATAAATGAAATGTTAGAATAGATTTGTGTACAATGCAACATGCTCTTAATATATAAATTGACGAGCTGAAAAATTACAAATGTTGAAACTAATGCATCTTTTAAAAAGCAAGTTTAACAACTTAATCTTTAAGGTAATACAAATCCAAGAACCCAAATTAGAAGATTTTGTCACATTAATTCAAAAATTTCATTTAAGAAAATTATATTAAAATCACAAAGTCAGAGAGGCAATGACTTGAAGTATCTATAATTATATTAAACACAAAACTAAATATGCAATTTTTCCACGAGAACAATCTTTACAAATATACAAGTTAATTTTTTAAAGTCAAGTTTAGTCTGTTTAAAATAATTTAAACCCATTCAGAACAAACACAAATTGGCAACAAGTATATTGTCTATGTTTAGAAATCAATGCAATAGATATTTTGAGCCATCTTCTATAATTCCTTCAAATATGAAAAAGTTTTGGGAATTCATACAAAAAAAAAAGACATTTTAATCTATATAATAACATTTTTTTCTTTTATTAAAAAAAAAAGATTCTTTATATTAACTATAAAAGAATATTCAGGTAGAAGGCAAAAGAAATTACTATTCTTGTAAGCTAAGTAATCAGTTTCAATAATCTATTTACACATTAACAAGAAAATTATTGTTTTCATTTGAATGTACCGTCTTCAAATCCATATATTATACAAATATACATAATATAGAAGCCTTATACTATAAAATTATGTAATTTAACATGCATATTATAAAGTTTTGAATATTTAAAAAAAAAATTAACATGACCAAAAGAAATTGAAGAGAAACAACACTCTTACATTTATGCACATGCAAATCCCTACACACATTTCTCCCATCAAATTGTGTTTAAAATAGCTGATCAACAAAATGGAAGGTATTTATCAGATTCAAGTTTATTTACCACAAATATAGCTTCACAACTTTGCATTAACAATGTTTAACTTCACTTTTTATAGTAAATTTGAATTATTCTAATATATTAATAAATCAGGGTTCCAAAGAAAGATATCAAAATAATTACCGTAAGGTTTTTTAAACGACTTAGACTTCGCAGGCTGAAGAGGCTCACTTGCAAAAATGTTTGAAGTAGTATGTTTCTTAGTAGGGGTAGAGGTACCATTGTCAGATGAACCAAATAATCGATTTTGTGTATTACCAGAAGCAGCCTCTTTATTTTTTTGACGCTCATTAGATGAGAATTGTGTGGCTCCGGTTCCAAAAATATCACTGGAACCACCACCTGGAGGTTTTAGAACCCTAGAGAAAAAGAAAAAAATTAGATTAAAAAAAGTAAAATCGGAGGCATCTCCAGGGGTGTGCAGCAGCACAGGGTACCAATTCCTAATCATAAATTTGAAAACTTACACGCGCTATATGGCTCCCAACTGGAACACAATAGAAAGGAAAGGAAATCTTGAGTATATAGTAAATCTTTTACTATAATTAAATCATTTACTACAGTTTCATCGTAATTATTATAGTTAAATCTTTTAGCATATGTACAAACATATGATCTATACAAAGGAAGGGGACAACATTAATTTCGCACAGGGTGCCTAATACTCTGGAGACGGCTCCGAGTAAAAACAAAATATAAACACAAATTTAAACATGACATACTAAAAAGTTAAACATTTCACTGGAATTTCAAAATATCAGGAAAGCAAACTAAGAGGTTTATTTAAGCTAAATGATAGTTTAACATACAAATTAGAAACAAGGAAAATCATAGTACTTTAAAGAAGTCTTGTGGCATAATTAATTCAACAGGGTGGCTACAGAAACTGAAAAAATTTCCCTGATTTACAGCTACTGATTATATTAGTTTCTCGGCCGTCTCCCTACTCAGAATCACTGTATGTGTACAATATGCATTATTAAAAAACTTACCAGTTATTTAATATGAAAAAATAATATATTTTTATGAAATTTAATTTTTACAAAATAGAATGAACATCCTAAAAAATCTATTAAAACAATATATAACATTTCTTATATGTAATAAATACTGGAAAATTTAACAAAATTCTTCACTTCTAAAACTACATAAAAACTCTAAGGAAAAATTAAAACTACTCTTTGCAACACAAGTTAAATTTTTTATCAGTAAGGGTTATTATGATCTTTGCTCAAAACTTTAAAACAGTTCAATAACCAATTAGTGCTCTTTGAATGAGTACCAGAATAACATGTTGCAGCATAAATATAAAAATAGTATAATTATACATACCTAATATATATTTTAGCAAATATTTAAACAAGAGAAACTGCCAAAATATTACTTCAAATCTTTATTCTTTAACAAATCATAAGAAATTAATTGCTCTAATCAAAAACTTGTGCTTTTATAAATGAATAAGTTTTTTTTTTTTAAATTCCATTTATTATTACAAATAATGCTAGACATAAGATACTAATTTATAGATAATAACTCAAGTAACAAAATAACATAATTTTCCCCGATTTTTAGATATTTTTACGAATTTCCCTGACTTTTCCCCGATATTCCTGATTTCCCGGTTCTGTCGTCACCTTGTTGAATAATCTTTATTTAACTAGCTAAAACTAATATGATTTTTTAGACTAAAATTATAAGAATATTAACTAGCAAGAGAATAGTTTCAGACAGAATTGGCTAAATATTCTGCACAATTTAAGAATTAGTAATAAATAAATGTATACTGCAACTCTGGCATTTTAAATGAAGCTCAGTACACTTACAGCTTCCCAATACAATTTAACTTTTTAAAAAAGCTGAAGACTCAACATTAAAACAAGTAAAGAAATATCAACTTCCAACATTCATAAATGAACAATTAACATTTAAATATAAACCATCCTTGTTATTTCTAAAAAATATTCAGCCACATTTCAAATACTCCATTTCAAATGCTTCATAGAAATCAAACTGAAATTTACATTCTTCCTATTATTAAGACATACATTTATAACCTTTACTTAAAAACAACAAATAACTATTTCCATAGTAAATCCTGATACTTGAACAAATTGAAGTAAACTTGCTTAAATTATTACAAATAAATAATTCATATATAGTACAAAGAAAAGATCTTCCTGAACTAATCAAACTAAAAATTTATCTTAGAAAAGGATGCAGTTTTATACAAGTTAAATTTTAGTTAAAAATATCTACATGCCTATGATTAAATAACATCAACAGTAAAGGCTTAAGATTCACAATTTTGAAACTGCTCATTATATTCAAAGATAAATTTAAGTATTCTTACTTAAATAATTCAGTTATTTAATGCTCACCAAAAAAACATTTTAAATCCAAGAACAAAATAAAAACAGGTTGAGTTCTTTCATCTATGTTATTCTTACACAATACTGATAATTCTTTCAATGTTTTCCTGAACTTTTCTTGATTAGAAATCATTTTTATTAGAATGTGTGTGGATAAATTTCCAAGCAATTACATTTTTGAAATAAAATTAGGAGAATCGGAGAAGTTCAAGAAAAACATGTGTCCACGCCTAAATAACGATTATCATTTCCGAGTTATATTTTACGAATAAATGTCGATGGCCAACAGATACAAGATACATTATACACATACAAGAAATAGTAACGTTAGATGAAATTAATCATTTCTGCAGCAATGCCTTCACGATCTCAATCCGCTAAAATTAAATCACATTTATAAACAACTGAAATTGGAATGTTTTATTTTTGACGACCCGAACACTCAACGAAAAAAGAAAAGCAGTCACTCAATAAAATAACCGGCACTTTATAAAGAAACAACCGACAGTACGTAACCTAGCAACCTCACAACATTTTACAAATATTTTCTACTCTCTGCATTTTAAACATATTAAAGTTTGTGCAAGTTTGGATTTCACCTGTAAAATTGAAGTTAAATTGAAATTAGTATTTAAAATGGTCTAACAGTTTTGACAGAAATAAAACTACACACAAAGAAAAAATGAATTACTCACTTCGATGAGTTTCTTGAACCATCTAAACCAATTGTGAACTCAGTAGAAGTCATTCTAATAGCAATTAAAGTTTACTGAAGAATCTGCAAAATAAAGATTTAATAAAATGTAAAGAATAGCCAACAAGGAAAAATATTCATTATGAGTCGACCGTTACACATCGTTGAATATCCATTTTAACGAACAATAGAAAATTAAAAATAAAGTATCGCACATTTTAGTCTTCTAAAAACTTGTTAATAATTTATTTAAATTTTGAAATATAAAATTCTTTAACGAACCTTAGATTTTCTTGCAACGTTTACAATACAATGACACACACACCCCGCCGTTGAACAAAATACAAGTGCAACTCGTCCGCCACTGAGAGTGAGTCACTTCAGCGCTCCAATCAGCAGTTTGATTCAAACAAATTCCGCGCTTTGACTGCCCTCTACACTCTACAGTAGCAATGCCACAATAGCCTCAACCACACGATTTTTTTATTTAAATTTCTGTTCAGTTTTTTATTTAAATTTCTGTTGAATTTTTGATTCGAATACATCAAAATCAGATCACATTGCCCATATAATCTGTCTTTGAAGGACGATTTGATTCTTAAAGAAATTCTTATGGCATTTCTAGTCTGTCCATAAATTTATGAGTATGGTCGCACTGTGATTTCATACCGATGCATGTCACAAAGAAACGACGGACAACATTCGATTGTAAGGGGTCTATTCTGGTACCCCCGGTTGGGTTGGGTTCCGTTGTTAACGTGCGGAACCCAACCCAATATGACATTATACAATATTATATAATATTATTCAGTATAGTACAATATTATTTAATACGGTATAATATTATACAGTATTATATGACATTATCCAATATTATGAAAAAAACATTGTACAGTATTGAAAAAGTCTTACGTTTTACACTGTTTCAATATTGGGAAAAATATTGTACAATATTACTTTTTCGAATTTTATGATATAAGACAATATCATGTGCTACGTGGGAACAACACTCAATTTTTGTTCACAGAACAAATAGATAATCCAAATGTGAGAGCTGTTTTATGGTTAACTTCATTAGCTGAATCCGGCCCGCCTTTTGTATACAATAAAACAAAATGACTATGTAAACATTATTATTCAAATGAACATTTTTTTAAATACTTTTTCACAAATATCATTCAATACTGTTTAATAAAGTGTTATTGTATTTTCATGCTGCCATCTGTCGAGCATAAGAATAACTTCACCTTAAAATATTGATCAATGCAGATTAATGTAAAAATCAAAATATCATGTGCATTGTATTGTATAGTATGATATAATATTCAGCATCTTAAAGAATAATTGTTCCAGTGGTGCTTTTGTAATAAAACCTCCAATCGAGTGATATCCTGAGTTAAAATGAAGATTTTTATAAATAAACATTGTTTTTATATTATTTGTGAAAATTTTTTATCTCGGAAATACTGATACATACAATACAATACTTTATTACAGTGTTCGGTGTTCATAATATTGTATAACATTGTGCAAATATTATATAATATTTCTGTGCTACCTGGGGTTATTAGATACCCAGATAGCAATTTTAGTTTGCAGCAAATTTGCAGCAGACTTGCACTGCAAATCTGCAAGCTTACAGCAAATTTTACACGACAAGGGTGCAAGTGTGAAACAAGTTTGCAGCAAGTTAACGCAAGCTTCGAAGTTACCATGGGACGAACTTGCAGCAAGCTTGCATTGCAAACTCATTGCAAAAACAGAGCATGAACACAAACCAGGATAGAACTCGCGATCGACGGTTCCGAAGCAGACCGCTAACCGTTCGGCCAGTTAAACTCTGCGAGGAGGAGATTTCGCTAATAAATCGTTCGATTCGATTCTTATACGATTTATTTTAAACTATTTTCTTGATTTCATTAATTTTTTGAGTTGAGAATATGATTTGAAGTCAAAGAGAGGGCGGTTTTGCGCTAATAACTACGTTTTGCTAGTAGAATAAATTATGAAATTAAAGTTCAAAAGTAATTACTTTAAAATGGGACAAAATGTATAAGTTATTATTTTTCAACAAACATTGAATGTTTTTTCGGTTTAATTTTGTGTATAAATGTTAAAATTTCAACATTAAGAAAAAGGCGATATAGTTTTCTTTAAAGTGCGAGTGTTATATTTAGTAAAAAGATGGAAAATGTTTCAAATTTTTTTTTTATAAAAAAGTTAGTTTTGTTTACAAATTATTATTGATTTATTAAATTAATAAAAAGAAGGACGGTCTAGGAGGTGCTATTAAAAATCGGATGTTTTTTTAAACAGAGACAAAGATAATTATCTCTTTGTGCTATCTTTGCATCAAGCTTGTTTTGCAAATTTCCATTGCAAAGGAGGTGGCGCTATTTGTCATGGTGAACTTGCAGCAAGCTCCCACTCCCAAACATAATAACCTTTTAGAGCGGCCAATTTTCTTTGGAACGGTGGTTGACCACTGTAGAGAGGTTTCGGTGTATTACATTCTAGCCGCCCTCTTCAACTAGCTTGTGAGTCGGGAATATAAATTCAAATTGAATCTCATTGTTGTATGAAATATTCATACGGTTCGCCATTTTATTTTGTAAAGTCGGCTGGTGAGAAATTGAATACTTACATAACTCATTAAAAATTCCACCGGCGGATCATATCCGGTGAGTGACGTAGGGTTGCAATTTTAAAATAAATGTTGTCAACTTTGGCGCTTGCTTACTATGGCTACGGATTATGAAGAAGCCAACCAATGACAGTGGACAATGTTGGACCACTCTGAATGCCATAAAGAGGGTGGCAAAAGAGGAAAACTGGGGGTTGGAGATTTTTTGAGGAGGACGAAAAAGTGAATAAAAAAAGAAAAAGACAGAAGGGAAGTTGGTAGCCGGCGAAGAAGGATGAACGTTGTTTGTAGATGAGATAAAAAGTGAAATAAAAAACGACGCAACTCGGCCGGATGATAATGACATGCCATTGTGATAAAGAGCCCCCCCGACTGCTCTCCTATGTCCCAGATAAGTCACTCCTTTTATTAATTTTTGTCAATCAATAACATTAAAGTATAGCAGCAGACCCCGATAGATATTTGAGTTAAAATATAAAAGCTAACCAGCCAGGCTAATATTAACTTATATTGTCATTTCGGTATTGTGAATATGTTGTAAATAAATTCTTGGTATTATTCGGAACTAGCTTACTTTTTAAAATCAACTATACGATCTAAGCTAATAATTTTAGGAGAGTCAAGAATTTGGAGGATAAACGTAACATCATGCGCATAATTTGATTTTCACAGTTCCCTTAAAAAAGCAATTTTAAACTTCAAATTGTTGTAGACACTTCACCCGTGTTCTTTTAGCAGCTTTGCATCTGTTCTGTTCACTGTCTACATGAACGGCCCTAGTGGAATCAAGTAACTGCATGTGTCATTTAACATCTAATTGCACGTCGTCGCCACCTTTCTTATTTCTTATGCAAAATACTTGCAGCATGCTAGCTGTATTAAAACATGCTGATAGAAAGAGTTAAAACACAACAACCATAATAATTCAACTTACTTTTATTATTTCCTTAGAGGACTTCGTTTACAGATTTAACAGAAAAATTGATGAAACAAAAAAGAAAGTCCATTAGGTCATTCCACCTTAGTCCACCTTAGCTTTCAATAATGGATGTGAAACACGGAATTAAATATTATTTGGCAACGATTTGAATCAGAATGCAACAATGAAAAGTACTGTTTTAAATTATGCCTTAAAATATTTTTACAAATTTATTAAAATTAGAGAAAAAAATACGGCATCTTCATTGATATCATTAAAAAGATGAGTTTTTAAATTTTCAGATGGTGGCTGGTACTGATCAAAAATACTATTTTAAACTTGCACAATAAACGTGGAGCATTCTGCTTTGTTAGCTATGCTTGCAAAGTGAGATGAATTGGTAAAATCGGTCCAGTTGTTGAGACTGGGAACACAGTCAAGGTTTCCGCTCCTAGAGAAAATATATATGTAGTAGTGTTTTTGCGATTTTTCTCGAAAATGAAGAAGCGACCATTGATGGCGTATCTAGGGTCGTGAGCATTCATATAAAATATAATCGAAAAGGTAATTTTTTGAACTTTCAGCTGGTGTAAAAAGGATTTTCGTGCTGTAATATTTTCGGAAGTTAATAATAGAAAGCGCCAACATTTCGCTTAATTTTTAATTAATTAAAATTCTAAATAAAATTTCAAAAAAAGATTCCGAGGCTCACATTCCCACCCCTCAAAGTAGGTTTGTCCCAAATTTCGTAGCTCTGGTCCAGCGGTCTGCCCTGTAGAGAACCAATACAAACACACACATTCTCCTTTATTATTATTAGAAATATGAAGATTATAGGTTTATATTTATAGGTTTAAAATTTGTTAATAATTCTTTTTACTTGTCTCGGCTATTATTTTATTTTGTTATGAAATTTAGAAAATAATCTGCAAATTTTTTTCAATATCAGTGCGGTACATTTCATTTCCTGAGATTTATGTTCATAATTCTTCATTTTCTATTATTGCTTGTCGTTCAGTCAGACAATTATTACTGCACCGACATTTAGCTAATTATTCCAAATAATTAATTATTATAATCAAATTCGCTAATTAATACTTAATTACCAATAATTAAATATAAAAGTAATTATTATCTGTTATTTTGAAGTTACCTAATTTAGAAAAGCTTTGCTTGACCCCACGTCGGAGATGTCTTGCCCCCCCCCCGCCGGAAAATTTCTGGCGCCGCCTCTGCTCTGATCTAAATTAATTTGACGTCTCATCAGAGCCGTAATTAGGAATTTGAGCGCTTCCCAAGTATCACATAATATTGTATAATATTATAAAATTCGCAAAAGTAATATTATACAATATTTTTCCCATTATTGAAACAGTGTAAAACGTAAGTCTGTTTCAATATTGTACAATATTTTTTCATAATATTGGATAATGTCATATAATACATACCATATAATATTATACCATATTAAATAATATTAAACTATACTGAATAATATTACATAATATAACAAAATACTGAATATTTTAAAAATACATTTTAGAAGTATGGAAAAATAATGTATATTTTATTCCTACGTACTGAACTTCTGGATAGAATCTTGTTATTTTATGAACATCTCCACTTACAACGAGCCTTGAATCCGGGATCTCTCAAATAGCTATCACGCATCTTCCCACTGAAGTAGCGGAATTTGGTGTGGTGAGCGTAAATGATGATAATAAAATGTAGTTACAAAGTTCGGATCTCTACGAAATTTTACGTATATTCACATTTAATTCTTACAGTCTTTTTAATTAAATTATCGTTTATCGTTACGATTTCGAGTTAAAAATGAAATTTGAAGTCAAAGAGAGAGCAATTTTAGCTCTTATCTAAGGTTTGCTAATTGAATAAATTAAGGCAATAAGGTTTAAAAGTAATTATAATAATAAGCTTGAAAGGTTTTAAAAGTATGAGACATTAAGAAGAGTGATTATTTTTTCGAAATCATCTAATTTTTGGGGGGTTTCATTTAGTTTATGAACAATAAAATTTCAATTAAATGTAAAATGTAAAATAGAGTTTTGTGTAAAATAACGCTCGGATAGTTCATTGTAACTCTTTATAGATTGCCTAATGGAATAATTTTAAAATTTGTTTATTCCTCTTTCAATGTATTACGAGACGCCTTTAACATTTATAATTACATAATTGAAAATTAAATACAAGATTCGCAACAGCAAATCACATGCATATAAGATCAGGCTTTAAAAAGGTGAAAGGCAGTCCATTTTGATCATAGAAGAGACCATTTTTGCTTAAATCTTCTTTTATTGAGGCATCAGGCGTTATTTCTTCATAGGTAAAGTACTTAATTTTTACGTAGCTCCATGACCAGTATTCAAAAGTTTACGCCCGAGTTAATTATGATAAAAGTAGAAGTATTTAAAATGAAGTGTCGTTAAGATTATGTAGGAAAGTTACAAAATTAAAATATCACATGCATATATATGCATTACAATTATATAACATTGAACAATATTATGGATATAATATTATATATTATTAAATTCTTACTTTTTACACTGTTTTAATATTGGGAAAAATATTGTATAATATTACTTCTTCAAATTATAAGATATTGTATGATATTATGTGCTACTTGGGAAAGATTGTCTAATAGAATAATTTTGAGAAGGTTTACATTTTTTTCCTCTTTCAATGTATTGCGAGACACCTTTGAGATTTATATTATTTTTGCAGTATTGAAATCCACTACAAGATTCGTAACGATAATCATATGCACGTTTTACTAAATTACATTGAATAGCGACGATAAAAGTAGAAATTATGATATTGTTTCATTGTATTGTACAGTATGATTATGCTGCCATCTGTTGACAACAAAAATAACTTCACATTTAAAAGAACGCTTCATTTTGATTTCGAAAAGTTGTTCCTTTTTCCTTAACAATTTTAAAATGATTAATTTTTTTATTCCTCTTTCAGTGTATGGCGATATGCTTTGAATATTTATAATATTTTTGCGGTATTGAAAATCAAATGCTTGATTTTCATTATGGTAAACCCATTTAAACAAATAATACTGTATAATGTCGATAAACGTAGAAATTAAAATATTGTATTCATCGTATTGTATCGTATGATATAATATTCAGCTTCTTAAAGAATAATTGTTCCAGTGTAGTTTTTTAAAATAAATTATTTATTCATGATCACTGAGGACGCAAAGTACGGATGTATTTAACTAAAGAAAAAAAATTCAGAAATAATAATAATAAATTACAATTTTAAATCTTGACTTCGCACTGAGGAAAATAAAGACAAATAGAAGACGATATTTTAACATTGTGTTAGGGGAGAATTCAAGAAATCAGAGAAAAATTCAAGTTGCTGACGAATTCGAATCAAAAGCGTTCGAATTAGCCTAATATCCATTTTAATAATGATGATTAAACGTACTTCTTTCAAAGCAGGTTTAGTATAGAAGTCACTATCACATCCCAGTATTCTTTTCCAGCTTCCAGCTACTTTCTGAGAAGGCCAAACAGTGGGCTTTCTCCCAAAGCTAACTATTGGAGTTAGTGTCCAGTAGGAACTTCTGGGCATCTGCGGTGTAAAAACAACTGCATTTCGCTGCTATAAATCTATTTCGACTATCCTACTTTGAGCAGTGCCTTTTTCACAGATGCCACAATCCGAAGCATTATCAAATTGAACGATTCTTAAGACGTCCGGCTGGTTAATATTTCCAGGGTAGGGAAAAAACGGCTTTTAAAAAGTTGCTTCAGTGGTTGAGCGGTAGCTATGGAGATAATTATCACGATTTGCAAGAGAAATGCTGACAGTTTACATAAGAAAGAACGAATCCAAAAGACAGAGATAGATATATTTTTTACAGCCTAAAACACCAAATAATAATAATAAATAAAATAAAAAATATGTTACAGAAGGATTTAAATAATACTGTTTGTTTCAAAATGCGAAGACTAAAACTTTTGAGGGATTTTATCCCGGAAAGGGGTGACAGGCAATGAGTAAGATGAGCGCATTTCCGGAATTCTTTGTTAGATCACACTTTGTAAAATGTCAACATCTCTCCCTTAATTTTGCACTTCACCTACTATTTTGGTGATATCAACTCGGCTGGCGCATGAGGAAAAGGGCGGGGTTTTGGAATCCGAGAACATGCAGTACTTATAACTCTTTAAAAATGTTTGACTTTTCTTGTTTAAGTATTCTTTTTTATCCTTTCTAAACACTTCCTGCTTTTGAAAACCAAGGAATGCATATATTTGATAGAGATAAAGGATGAAAAGTGCCCCAACTTTTTTTTTCTCCGAAGAATAGATTGTGGTTCTTTTCAGCGGCATAAGATTGTGACAGGTCTTAAAATTCCTGAACTAATTAATAATTACATTATTATTCAAATAGCATGTAACAACTAAGCATATTTTAAGAGTTTAATACTTAATAATCTCAAGAACGAAGATGCTTCAAGGCTTAAATGTAATTGACTGACTTTTTGCTGCAAGTCTTGTTTCTTTCTGAATAAAAATTCGCTATTAGAAAAAAAAATTTGAGTAAATTGGAGAGGAATGAAATTCTCACATTCAAACAAGTACAAAAGACTAAAGTTTAAAACGTTAAGCTTTTAAGTGCTATTTAGTTGAATGTAATAGATATTATTAACCTCAAAATTAAAAAAATCACTTCTAATAACTTTAAAGAAACTCCTTCACGATGAGTTAACATTGTTCCTCTGTTGTATAACAAATATCATCCTTATAGTTTTTATATCGGATTAATAAAATTTAATAGCTTTTTAAAAATATATATGTCAATGACAGTTAATATAAGAGAAGAATTTTATGAAAGTATTGTTCGTATATCTCGAGATTTCTTATATGTGTAATTTGATGAATTTCATTCTGAGACAATTTAAATAATCATATATAGCTTTATTGCATGGAATTGCAATGGAAAACAATTTTAGAATAATTCGTAAATTTCTTGTATTTAAAATATAAAAAGAATACATAATAATCCTACGATGAACAAAAATTAAAACAGACTTTTCATTTTTTAAAATTATTACTACTTAATTCTTCCATTAAATTATGGTATTTTTTTTATTCTTAAGATGCAAAGAAAACGTGTTATTGATGATTCCTCTTTAAATCATCTGAAAGAAAAAATTACAGACTTTTTTAGCTGAGAATATTTGTTTTCTGCATTAGAAACAAAACTACATGTGTATGTCTTTACACTTATGCGAGTCTCAGAAACTGGGTGTCGTCAAAGAGCGATTTAAAAAATGCTGATGTCTCCCGAGGAGACAAAACGTCTCTGCAACTGTCATCTCCTTGATATAGGGGCTGGTGGGAGAAGGAGTGCCACGCCTTCTTTCGCACCTCTGCTAAACCTTATTAGTAACGCAATACTTTTTTACCATGCTGCAAGTTGTATTTTATCTTTATTTTATTATGGAAGGGAAATTTTTTCAGATTTCTGAGTCTTTCAGTTGGCTGTAAATAAAAATAGGACAACATAGATCTGCAAGCGAATATTTAAAAACATGAAAAAAATCCAAATAATAATGTTCTGAAACTAAAAATAAACTTGATTTTAATCTGAAGAAGTTCATGTACATTTCTTGCAGTACTCCGGCGCAGGGCAGAAGGAGTGTATCGTCTTCTGCTTTTCTCGTTCTCTTTAGAACATGCTTGTTTCCTGTGTGACCAGCAGGGTAATTTATCAGTAATGATACACTAGGGCTTATTTCCTCTCAATGCTTCGTTCGATTGTTTTCATTCATTCCGTTATTTTTTTAAAGAGAAGAGGGAGAATCTTTTCTGTGAATTGAATTAAGGTTGCAATGTCGTAAATACGCCGCCGGCTTACCACTGCGATGTATGCTGTATAGATTTTGAGGGCCCCCCCCTAGAGTCTCGAGGCACGAGGCGGCCACCTCTAACACCTGTGCGGAAAACCGCCACTGTGTGCTGCAGTACGGCAGTCCCTATACAGGAGCCGCCGCTGGTAACTACTGTAAGCGAATGTTGAGGTTTGTTATCACTAATTGTGTGGAATTGGAAATTTTGTTAAGCTGCAATAGTTTTATTAGAACTTTTGTCATATATAACTATTATATTAAATGGGTCTCAAATTTAATATTTGCCATGAGTCTGATATGCTTGACGTTAAGTGAAATCATAGAAAAAGATATTGATTTTCTCAATTGAAGTGATTTTCACATCAATGATAAGTGATTCCGAATAACGAAATAAAGTTAATAGCAGGAAGAGGAGAAAATAGAATTGTACTAAAATAAAACTATAAAAAGTTACTTTAAGCTTCTAGAAAGAGTTTGTCACCTAGATTCTGTTGCACCTAAATATAATTTGTTATAATTATTAACAAGATTAATAATAAGAAGAGAGTTTTTTTAATAAAGAATAGCAAATACAAGAATGTCTGTTTTAAATATTGGTTTATACATCACTTGATAAAAGTAATATTTTATTCTTCTTAGAACTGATCATAAAGATTCTTAATATACCAGCTATATTTTATACAGATAGAAAGGCAGTATTTTCCAAAAAAGAGTACATAAAGAGTTATCAACATTAAAGAACTGCGAATTTTTTAGTTGCTTACGATGCTGAATGACAAAAACATAAAAATTCATATTTCTTATCCACTTAACATTTGTAATTCAATATTAGCATAATAAAAAGTCTGTATTGATATACTACAAAAGTGCATTATACCTTCTACCGTAGGTTGATACGGTAAGGGTAAATAAATGAATATTAAAGGAAAAAATCACATTGCAGGTAATGATTCAATCAATGATTATTTTAAAATTAACAAAATTCTGAACTATGTTATTTGCATGCAAAAATGTAATAGTTTGCACTGCGTCGGTTATTTTAATCTAAGTAAGTGAGAAATATTTCAAACATTATCTTACGATGTCTCTCTGATTACTGTCAGCTAGTTCTCCAAATGATAGCGTTACTCTATACAAATTTTCACAAACCAGTTAGGTAACCATAAACTCCCGTCCAGCCGTAACTCGAGGGAAAAACATGAATGATCCGGCCGCCACGACAATTAATTGGGCACTGTGACCCCGCATTACGAGCAGCTCATGCGACATCCCCTCAGACAGAGGTACGACCCGTTATCGGTAAGGTGACTCGACCCATACCATTATTATATCTCACCGGGAAGCAAGACTCTGCTTACTTATACGGCAGGTTCTCATCTCCATATTTGAGGTGCCCCCTTATGTGAGAAAAAACAGTTAGGTAAGCAAAAAAAAAAAAGCACAATTATTTGCAAAACAACTTTAAAATTAAAATCCCAGCATGTTACGAAGAAGATGTAAGCGAAATCAATAAATTTCATATTAGTAAAAAGACTTATATATATTCAGATTCAATTCCAGAGGGAAAAAAACTACAGCTTTTCAGGACGATAATCCAATTACACTATCCTTACTTTCGACTTGTATTCACACTTATTTATTTTAGTATTTTAAAATACACAATTTGAATAATGTTTTTCGGAAGTATAGGTAAACCGATGAAATTTATATTATTTTCCTAAAAATTGCGTTGTGTGCAAAATAGTTATGAGTGATAGTAAATTAAACAAAATATAAGAAATAGAATATAAAATAGGTTTTGGAACATTAAAAGAAAATGTGATTACAGTATAAAGACGTATTCATGTAATAATAAGTAGCGTTTCAGTATTACACTATGATAGGATAATAGACCATAGTAAAGTTATCTGTTGTACAAACTTCTTTGATGGTGAAACCCGATGTCGGCCTTATTATATCAATGGCATTAAATTTTACGCAGGATGCAAACGAAGTCGAACGATTTTGATGAAAAAAAATTGTTTATAGAAAATGCAATTCCAGTTTAAGATCCCATCATTCAATCTTGAAACTGAACATTTCTACAGACTGTTCTGTCTGATTGTCTGCATTTAAATTACAGTTAAATAAACTTGTTTCAACAATAGGAAGGAATAAAGCTTCGTTGGTGAACCATAGAATGATTACTTAATGATAAAAACCGGTATTATTCTATTCAAATACAAATTACCCAATCGACAGTCCCACATTATACTATTTGGTTTCAAGAATAACATCAAATAAACGAAGAAACAATTAGAATCTTTCAGAAACGATGTTCTCAAAAAGTGGGATTTCGTCAACTTCCTGGAAACACAAATTTGAAAGTTTTTTGCTCTTGCAACACAAGTTTGGCCAGAAAATCGCTCCTCTTGTGCAGAATGCGTGTATCACGAATTCAGTGGACCCGAAAGAGATGAAAACTAGCAAATTAAGTCAAGAATTGTAAGAATTATAAGTTTCATCACAAATCATTTCCCCTTGCTCAGTGTACCATATACTTCGGATATATAGGAATCATATTTGTATAATTTGTTTCATTTTACAGTTGTAATTCTGCAGTTGTCATAGCATTGTCAAAATGTGGCATTGTGTGAGCGGAGCAGCAACTATTGTAAAATCACTGGTAAGGAATGTTTTATTCAAACTACAATAACAAATGTATGAACTTTTTTACAGGTAAAAGTAGTGGTCAGGAAATATTGTTTATCTTATAGCAATAAATGTTAGTAAGTAGTGATGTTCTATCTTACTGATTTTAAAAAAATCTTCAAGGCAGAAAAGGTGGAAAGTTTCAAAAGTAAGTTTTTAAGCTATTTTCATAAAATTTTTCTCTGGAGTCAAAGTAAAAGTAAGTATACCCTAGTACACTTCTGCAATTTTTGATTATATTTTCTGATTGAAATAATAATTTTCTTAAAAAAATATTTAATAGTAATGGGATGATTTTTGCATAAACCAATAATTTTTTAGAATTTTCTTGATTGATAGTAAAAGTGGATTTCCTTGTAAGGATCATAAAAGTTGCCAAGTATTTTCACAATTCGAATGGTCTGCTAAAGCCTGCTTTAGGATAAAAGATAAGTAGTGAAATGTTGTTCATTTACTTTGAAATTTTAATAATCGTAATATTTTCTCTGATTTTTCAATCATGAGGCATAATTATTCAGAAATGACTTGCTTCTAGAATAATTTTTTATGAAACATTTACGAGGCTGCTATGCAGCAACATTTTTGTCACCAGTTTGATTGCTTACTTCGACTATAAAAGTTTGACTTTCAGAAAAATGCCACTTTTACGCAGTTTTCCGAAATGTTATTCGGCTTATTGAAACATCCGAACATCATCTACAATACGAAACCTTGCAATAATGATATTTTTTTAATTTCATATCCCAGGAAACGCAATTATTAATTAAATCTTAATTCGAAGGATTTCTCAATTACACTTAGAGAATAAATATAGTGCCAATGTAATCAAACAAGTAGCATAATGTGCATTATATTGAATTGATAAAAAAATGAATTCATGAGTGCTTCCACAGCTCTAACATAAGCACGTTTTAAGCTTTTTTGTCTGATTAGTCTTTTAGGTCTGATTTTGTATCCGAAAAAATTTTGTATTTTGAGACTTATATGTATATATATAGAATAACTCTGAAGATATTTAGATTTTCCCTTGGCTTTAATTTTGGATGGTGGTTATATATTTTAATAATTACCAATAGAAATTATAAAAGAAAGAAATTTCGCTATGCTAACACTTTCTACAATCTTATTTCATTTTTAGGAGAAAAATAAATTTAATGAAAACAATTTTTTAGAACACACATTTATTACAGTAATAAAAAGTAGATTTTTTTTATTTCAGTTATTTTCTATTTTTTATTTTTCGATTTATTATTCATTATTATAAATAATGTGGAATCTTGAAATCAATTTTTTCTCAAATTTTGTACCAGGTGATGCTACGCGTATGGAATCAAAAACTAATTAAATTAATCGATCAATTGAAATTTAAGTTCTGAAAATATGAAAATTATGTATTTTCATCGGAAACACACAATTGAATTTCCAGACTTTAGCACATTAGGAAGTTAGTGTAATATCGATTACAAAATTCCATCTTTACAAACATGAAACAAGTGAAATTAAATGAAAGTGTACAGTAACACAACAGCCTGGTTTTCGTTAAAGAGACTTTTCGCGGCACTAAATAAATTTATATGAAAAAAGGCGATAAAATCCTTATCTAAGCGTTGAATTAGTGTTCAAGCTAATTTTCTCTTCATGATCATGCTAAAAAGTACCAAAACCCAGCAAACAATAAATCATGTGGATTTTTAAGTATGTTGTTTCTACGATCAGTAACTTGAACTGTTGCCCTGAAAGTTTCTGCGCATAAACTTGTATAATCTATCTCTCTTACTCCTTTTTACTTTCTCGTATACGAAGTATACAAAAATTGTTGTTATCATCATAAAATTCAATTTCGAGATTTTGATGAATCTTCGCATTTTCCTTGGGTCAGGGAAAATAATTTTTGGAATTGTCTGCCTGTCCATGAACACGATAACTCATAAACAGAACAAGTTAGATCAATGAAATGTGGCATGCGGTATTGCAAAACTGTAGATCTACATGGAATTTTGGACGAAATCCATCAAGGGGAAATGTGTCTGTTCGTCCATGTGAGCGTGAATGCAATAACTCAAAAGCCCGGCAAGCTGTATAGATGAAATTTGAAATGTTTTTATCACCAAAATTGTAGATGGCGGCCTAGTGGTAAGGTCCCGGCTTCGGGACCGGAATCCAAACCCGCTTCCACTGGAGATCCGCCGTGTATGTGAGCTTGGTGAACGTTAAATCTGACGTCGTGTGTCAAACGTCTTCCCGTTGATGTGGTGAGAAAGTTTGGAGAGGGGGACGTCAGCTCAGGTATCGTCCTTGTCGTCTGACAGCGATTGAAAATTACGAAGCCCGTCCCAAAATAGCTATTGCATTGTTTTTGAACGGGACGTTAATATAACTAAACTAAACTGCAGATCTGTATTAAATTTTGGACCTAATGTATTAGCGGTTTGACTGTCAGTCTATCTTTTCTTGTTAATGTGAATGCAATCACTCAAAATCTCATAGAGCTAGGTGGATAAATTTTGTTGCGTAATCTTCACACCACATTGTAGATTTATGTCAAATTTTGAACGAAATCGGTCAACGGGAAGATGTACTGTTCCAAATGCATGCTCGATTCTCTTCACCATACTATAAAGCTAAGCACAAAACACGCCAAATTGTGGAAGTATACAAGAAAGTCGGGGGGGGGGGCACTTTCGCTGATTACTTCTTTTGTCTACCATGGAATTGGTTTTTGTAATTTGTGTCCTAAGTTTCTGAATCAATTATTTTTATGTCATAAAAATTTTGGATGAATTTCATTTTAATTTTATATTTATAAATAGAAAAATAAAAGAGCCAATTGTGAAACATTTCTTAATAAAGATTTAGTTCACTTACTATATATAGTATGGCAAATTTAAACAAAAATTTTCAATTTAAAAAAAGCTTTTTGATATATCTTCATTTAATAGAATCGAATAATAGCTCGCAATAATAGTGCATGCTTCATATTAATAACCATGTATAGCTTTGTGGCGTACAATTGACGAAGGCCTAATCTATCTGCATAAATTGGTTTTCAGCTATGAGTATATAGTTGAAGGCTGCGGTGGTAAGGTCTCGGCTTCGGGGCCGGTGGGTTCCAGTTTCGAAACCCGACTCCACTGAAGATCTACAGTGTATGTGGTCCTTTTTCACGCTAAATCATACGTAGGGGGCAAACATCCTCCCGTTGGTGTGGTGCGGAAGTTTGGAGAGGGAGTGCCTGCTCAGGTGTCGACATCTGACCGCAGTTCAAAATTACGAGACCCTTACCAAACTAGCCCTTGAGTTTCTTCAAAACGGGGCATTAATATAACTGAATTAAACCGAGTAGATAGTTTTATTGAAATATTTATTTATTATTTATTAATAAAAGTCCGAATGATCTATTTATACTCCCTAATCGTTATAGCTTTCCGACATTTTAGGAACACATTCATTTCTTTTATTCTGAAAATCCTGCTGTATTCTGTTATTTTTTAAAGAAAGTACACTGAGATTCAACTTAGAGTGGTTTTTAAATTAGCTGCCTGTTTGCTGTGGTTCTAGCTCTTAACATTCCAATAGTTACTCACAAAATAAACTGTTGTGCACTTTTAAGGTATATATCGACGCACTCTTGTTTATTGAATAACATGACTAAGAAGAAAGTTTATTATTTTATTAAAGTCTAAAATTATTATTATTATTGCGTTTTAAAATAGAAAAAATTGCTTGCTCCACAAATAAAAAAAGAAGTATACATATATGTCTATTATTCAAAACATAGTTGTGCTTTTTATTGAAATTTCGAAACTTAAATTTCATATTTAAATACCTGAAAATGGTTGTACTTTGTGTAAATATAGTTTAAAGAGATGTTTAATTTTACTTTAACTTTTATCCTTTATATTTAACACTTATCTTTTTAGAATGTTTTATGAGCAGTAACCAAAAATACTCTTACTTCGATGTAAATAACTTTTTGTCGGTTTGAAATATTGCCTAAAGAGCAATTTCATTTCCATTTTTTCATGATACTGCAAATAATTAAAAACAATGTATTATCATCTAGCTAAAAATCCATAACAATATTATACAATTTCTATTCAATATCATGAGTGTAATATTTTAATTTTGTAAATTTGTCTAAATTATTATTTATAATCTGAATTTTTAAACAGTTCATTTTCTGCCTGAAAGTAAAATAACTCAGTAAAACATTATTAAATGGCTAATTCAATTTTTTATATTAGTTTTTTTAATGTGACACAAATGTTAAGCCTTAAGAATGCTACTTTTCAAACTTTAATGATTATTTATGAAGTGCTTTCAATCAATTTTTGAAAAAATTAATGAAATCTTAATGTGTTGAAAGTAAAATAAATGAAAATTATGCGTCTTTTAGTATATCGTATAAATGATTTTACAAGTGAATTCTAGACACTTAACTGCAGTTGAAATGGAAAAAGTCCATTAATATTACAAGGGCGAAACGAGAAAAATTTCTAACAGACGCTTAAGCCTTAGCAACCAATACTATTTATCAACAAACCTTTTTATTTTCATGCGTCAGTCTATCTTATCTTCGTTTCTTTGCAAACACATGAAAGGAAAGAATGTATTACCATTTGTTAGTGAAGAAAATAAATTTTAATTTGATAGTTGAACTTCCTTGTATTCGAAAGAACAGTTAATATAGATAAGACACTGAAGATAAATTGCTTCAATTTACAACGGTTTTATCAAACAAAACCTAAATTACAGTTGTGTTATCTATCTTAAACTTACATTGCTGAATAATCTTTCATGAATGCTATAATTTTCAATGTCATTGATTGAATCTATGGATAATCTTGAAATTTGATTCCAAGACATTTTTTTTCCATTAAGAAAAAAGTATAAGGAAAGAATGCTAAGAGAAGATTGTGGGAAAATGTTAAATTGAGCTGTATTTGTTTTTCATGCTACTATAATGAAGATTCTAAGTCCAAAATATAAAATTCTTTCCAGGAATAGTTTTTTTTCTGTTTAACTATAATTGAAGGATTTTACTTGAAATGAAATCGTTGATGTTACGAAAGAGAATTTATTTCGTAACTGTTTTCCTGATTCAGCGTTATGTTATTTTTATTTTTAATGAGCTGTAACAGGTGTTACGCAGCGGTTGGCGCACTACTAATTACCATCAATCCTATGAAAGCACATTCAGATTAAATCATATATTAGCTCATTATTTACTGTTAAACAACAGTATGTAATTTTAAAGGTATGCAAATCCTTCCTTTCAAATCTGTAAGTATCAACTTCAGGGAAAATTAAGCTTGAGAATAAACAAGGATTATTGTAATTTTTGAAGTATAGGTTATCTTTTTTATAACATTCTACGAGTTATTGAAGAATATGTTAAATATTCTTAGAACAGGATAGATTTTTTTCAGGAATGTCAAATTTTCATGCTGGACTTTAAATAATACTTGAAAATGTAGTTGATGAGAGTATTAATATCAATAATCGCCCCTTTAATGTATGCTCAAATTTAGTACCAATATTTTTTTCATTCTGCGTCTATAAATTCATATATAAAATATTCGGCCTTGGAAATGGGTATTCAGATTAAGTCACAAGTTAGCGCTCTCTTTTTAAACTTTCACTATCAAAAATAAAACAAAACGCTTACTTTGTGATTCGTAAGTTACAACTGTAATTAAATTTTGTAGCTTTAAAAGGAAAAGATTCGAAGATAAATTTTTATGGATGATTTAAGATTAAATGATTTTTTAATGTAGTATGAAAAATATATTTTTTTATAATTCCGTTGCGGGCATAATCAAAGTAATCAATATTGTTTCCCAGAAAATGAAAAACGTTACTTTAGGAGTGTTTAATTTTAAAACTAGAATGAAATATTTGCAGCTTAGAGAAGAAAATCATTTTGAGCAGAATCTATCCATGATCATGTGAGAAACGTCAAGTGCGTCGAGTCTCTTTAATTTTGGAATCCTAAGCACATTTGGCAGCAGAGAAAAAGGACACGATTTTACAGCACATTGTAAGACAACGTGCAGTTAAATGTTAGATAGCATGTGTTGTTACATTTATCATGTTTCCGTGACGTCAGGTGAAATGATTCCATTAAAACAGTATGTGAAAGAGTAAAAATATTGCATTGCAGGTAAAACTGATGTAGTTTAATTCTCCCAAGAATTGTTGGAAGTATTTACATCATATAAAGTGTAAACATTTTCAAAGCAGATAAAGTAAGATAAAGATGGGATTTTATTTTCTCTCCTCTCTGTTACAAAAGAAAGTATGATATATAGAACAATCAGTCAAAACGAAATGTACTTCCTGACGAGTGAATGTATGTGTTTTTTGGTTGTCAGTGATGTTAAAAATGCGAAGTCAGGAACTTTAGTTGCAGCTACGGAAACCTTTTGTTACCACTTTCTCGTTTTGTTCAGAGTTTTTCTATTTTGTAGACTTGCGCGGTTGCTTCTTTTATTCCTTAAAATTCGTCAAAGACGTTTTTAAAGTGAAAAAATGTTTCAAAAGATGCTTCTTACCAATGACTATTCTGGAGCTGAAACATTTTTAATTTATAACTCGATAATCACATAATGCATTCTCTATTTCCCTTTGTCCTAATGTAATCTCTTGACTTTGTTGCTTTATTTCCCATATTTTAACTTATTTCCCTATGACGCATTTGTAAATGAATAACTGTAATGTGGGTCAGCGGTTGTGGTATCTAAAAACAATTAGTCATTTTTATATAAAAAAAAATTTTGTTCATATTTAAAAAAAAAATGCATCATTAGAAGTGTACTGAGGAATCTGAGATAAACACTCGAGACCTTTTGAGTGCTGTTGATGAAGATGGAATAAGTCATCATGGAATTGACATAAAAATATAACATATATTTGATGCATTTATATTTTATTCTATCTAAACATTAGCTCCTAGCCCTGATAGTTAAGCTTTCAAGTGTCAAAGAAACCTAGGATTAAGTATTGGGATAAATTTTCGAAAAAATATTTGTATCATAAAATGCTGAAAATTGCACAACTTCCTGTAATGTGGCTTGCTTTTTGATATAAGGCCTTTCTCGATCTTGACAGTTATTCATTTAAAGGCAACCCTACCGATGAGTGTCATTGCATACTTTTGACGCTATTTCCAGCTTTGGAGTATAGGAAACATGGAAGTTAAAAAATGTTGCTTATCCTTCTAGATAAATTCTAATTTGAGATGGATTTTTCTTATATAAATTATATTGAATGTTGAAAGGAATAAGAAGAAATAATTTACATTCGTGGTTAAGTAATTAAGGTGGATACAGTTTAATTAGTTTACCGGAAAAATCCTTTAAGATCAAATTAATTAATATGACAGATATCATTACAAACTTAAGATTTTCGTGTAACATCAATTAGAGTTATTCTACATCATTTTATCCGTACTTACTTTCGTACATCCGTACTTATACCTCCTTTAACACCAGGAAATTCACCTTCCGTATTAGTTATGATAATACAACTAAGTTAGGCAGCTTTAAAATTTGTAAGTATTTTAATTTATTTATTATTTTACTACTTTTTAATAATTTTAAATTATAATTAACCATCACCACGTAATTTCAGATTAAATCAGTGAACCAGATTAATATTTATTTGTGAAAGACAAGAGAAGAAACTAAAAATTTGAACCGATGATTGCTATGAAAGCAAGTAAAACGTGAAATGACCAAGTAAATTTGAAAATGATTTCATGTGTATCTCCGTATCATTGGAAGTATATTTTTCTTAATTTTAATAAGGTGTGAAAGGAAATAATTCATTCAGACTCTACTGGCAAGAAACTGTGTAAAAAAGTTAATATTTAGCTTCAGTAAGAAAAAATTGAACTCTTAATTTTGAAAAAAAACCCCACTGCACATTTGTAGTAAACCGTACAAGTCTACTGTAGTAATTCGTATCATTGTCCACTTTAGTAGACAGGCATATACTTCCATTCCGTTTTCAGATAGTGAGGGGGAGAAAAGGTGCAAACTGATAAAAAAAGAATTGAAGAACCTATTAAAATCTGTCAGAAAAATGTGAACACAATTTCAACTGACACTGGAAGGGTGATTTTCTTTTTTTTAAGATGATATAAATTCGTTTTCATGCGATAATTCTTTTCAAAGTCATTGGGGGAAAAAGGAAGGAAGGGGGAAAAAGCGCTAAAATTTTGGTTAATTTTTTATTAAATAAAATTTTATGAAATGGCCCTGCCTTCACATCTTGAGTATCCAACATGTACCTGGACCAAATTTTTCTACTGTTCATGCAACGATATGTTTTGTACAACTCTGATAAAAAGAACGCCTGTTTTTGTTAATATTAGAAGTTGCAAATAACTTTTTAAATCAAAATAAATCATCATATTTTAATCTTTAAATGATCACAATTTGCATTAAGTTACTATACAACTACCACGCGTAAAGCGCATTTTTGGATAATGCGGAACCATAGCGTCCATTTAATTTTTTAAAGTCTGCTTTTTATCGTTAGTGAACATTTGCTGAAGAAATAGAGTTCCTTTCATCTTTTAACTTAAATGCTTTTGCAGATCTAGCACATGTGTACCAAAAAATTTGTCTCACATTGATCTCTTTAGGAATTACAGTTTTGAATCAATTATGATTTTTTATGTTTCAGATATTTTTCATTTTTAAATATATAATTAAAGTAAATTATATATTAAATCAGCGAAGGAATACTAGTGATTCTTTCTTTAACCAAGATTCCCCAAATAAAGATTGCTAATTTCGTGAAAAAGAAATAAATCACATCAGTATCCATAGCAACCAAAAGAGAGAAAACTTAATTCGTGACCGGTGGCAGTAAGCGCTTAAATATGACGCAAATGAAACCTGCATGATTTATGCGTTAAGTTAACGTGGATATGCACTTGACTGAGTGTTTCATGAATAAATATCACTCAACTTTTTTTTATTAGGCTGCATAAAAGTATTTTATCTAAAACGCAATGTAGATGAAAACAAAGCTCTTTCCACCCTATGAAGGAAAATAAACAATAAAAAACTTACAAAACGTTAAATTTCCTTTAAATGACTGGTTAGCTGCGCTTCAACTATAAGATCAATTAAATAATCCAGAATAACAATTAAAGGAATCTTTTTTACAGAAAAATTTGGTGTTATAAGGAGTGTATTTATCACTAATTAACAAGAAAATAACACATAGTTGAATTCGCCATAATATTCATTGATTTTTGTCAGAAATTTTAAGATTCGTTTCTTATGCTTTTTTCTTACAGGTATTCATAGGATGTTTCCTACTTGTTCAGAAAACACATGCTTTCCGCAGTGACTCGCATTCCAATGATGATTCATTTTCTTTTACCAAACATGAAAACTTAGAGGAAAAGAGACCTGGACTGTACTCCTACCACAAAGACAACGATGATAGTGTCGACAGAGAATCGAAACAGGATGATAAAGTTTCAAACTACGATTTTTATAAACCTCTAAATCAAAGAAAAAAAGAAAGAAAATATTACGTAGAAGGTGACGAGATAGTACATAAAGACCATGTGGAACCAACCGATGATTTATCACCCTATTTAATATACAATAATCAAAGACAAAAATGGCTGAAAGAGCATGATTCCAGTGTCAAATCTGATGATAAAGATGGTTACGGATATGAAAATGAAGAAAATGCGAAAGAGCAACCAAGATATGGCTTCCACGCAGATGAATCGCACGAGATAACAAAACCAAAGAATTCAGGAGACGATTCAGCATGGAATGATGGTACCAGGGAACGTCATAAAGGTTTAACAAATGAAAAGTATTCGCTTAACAGTTGGAAACCATCTAATGGAAGATCACCTTATAAACACAGCGATGATCAATATGAACTGAAGACCTCGTATCCGAAAGTTTATAAAGTCATTGAAGAATATCCTACCGACATTAAGTATTCGAATCCTAAAGCATGGAATTCACACGAGGATTTACCACCACTAAATGATTATAACACTAAGCATGAATATAAAAATGAAGGATTGCCGAGAGATGTTAATAAGTATGAAAGCGTCAACAGCAAGGAATGGCATGGAATTCAAAATAAATACAAACATCCAAACTCTGAGCACAATCATGGAAACCATGGTAAGCAACAATACGCAACCAAAGAAAATTATTATAGTAAGCCCGAGCTAATTCATGAAGACAAAAAGGAATACAATCATGAATATTCGCATCCAACTAAAGAAGAGAAAATTTCTGCTGTTCCTGGATTGGTTCATGGTAGATTTGAAGACGAAGACGATTTCGGAAAATATTTGAAATCAGAGTATCTTAAAATCCGTCCATTTACCACTTCAAAATTCAATCATGGAGGTCATATCTACGGATGGTCATATAAACCATATGAGTACCTGCACCAGAAATATCTAGCCGATCTTAATATAAAGAAAAAATTTCTGCAGGAACACGAGAAAAAATTAGTTGAGCTTCAAAAGAAACACATGGAATCCTTCGAAAAATTTATGAATAAGGAATTCCTTGGTGCAAAACATAAATATCCGGATTTCAGAATCCCTGAAATTGCTGCGCTTCACGACAAACCAAAACATCAAATAGATTCTCACTCGCACTACAACAGCGAACCATTGAAACATGATGCATCCCCAGAAACCCATCATTACAGCCTCCGTTAAGCCCGATTATTATTAAAGCTGCAAAAAAATTGGACAGTTTTTCTACTTTCCTTCTTCAGAAAGAGATTTTAAACACCTGGTATTAGAAGTAGGTTAATTAAGGGGCGAAAAAATAGGAACTGGATGGGTGTGATATTGTTGCTATACATGGATTCATAAACTTTTCCTATGTTATTACTATGATTTTCAGACTGCTGAGTGAATATACATTAAAAAGTGCCAAGAATATTTAAAATAAATAAATTTGGTACGTGATTACATTTATTATTATGGTTGTGGTTATCAAATTTTAATGTCAATTATTATTCCTGTTACTATGTAATCTCATTATATCATATGTTATTATGCATTATATGATTTCACTTTTCTATTTTTTAACACATTATATTTTTATGCATGTTTATAAAATCATCCAAAATCAAAATATTATGCTAGGTTATTAACCAGAGTGATTCAAGTCAGCATTCCATTTGTATAAACTGCAATAATATTTTCCTCAAGCATGAGTACTGTGAGGGAAAAATTTTGCCATTTGCATGTGAATCATTTCCTCTGTTTATTCAATTTGGAAGAGCATATGGTTTGAATGTGCTATGGTGTGTGTTTCCATGAATCTCATAGTGAATCTACTTAAACTGATTCTCTGAAGATTAACCCTACACTGTAGAGTTATGCATATTTTTTTCTTTTTTAAGCTATCTTTGATAATTTAATAATTATATAATAAAATAATTCACTTATTGCATTTTTAAGCATTTTCATCATAAATTAATTTTAATCACAGATGTAATTTTAAAATTATTATTTAAATTTTTTGGTATTATTTTGGTTTAATTTTATCGAATTATAAAACTGCTGATAAAAATAATAAATTGTATGGTTAAACTACCTTCACAGATTAAACTGCAATATTTACTCAGTTTTCAGCAGTATAAACTTTTGAAATATTTTTGAAATGAATCTAGAAAAAGAAAATGTTTCAAAATGTTGAGGCATAGTGCTATTTTAAGAATTTTGTGGTTTCCAGAATGCATTATTATGAAATATTAATTCTCTTCTCATGGTTCACTAGTTATAAACAAGTAATGACGGAATTGGATCATTAATTTTTTCCCAATTATCCATTCAAAACAATAAGATCAAGTGTAGCAAGGCTTTAATGAGTACTTTATGTAAATTGAGTGTGACTGTATATTAATTAATAAATTATTATCCAGTGAAACGGGTGAAATATTATTAGTGTTATTTGTCTTTCAAAATCATTGCTTCTGAAAAGACCTGAGTAGAATTTCCGTTCACAGTTGTAATCAGTTTCATAATATTTCATCTTGTCTGACTCACTAATTCGCTGATGTGAATGACACGAGACATTTCAATTACAGTGTTTAAAAGATGAAAGATAGAAGAGTACAATTATCAGTTTAGTTTGAAGAGCAGCTGGTGAAACTCGTAGCAGTACGAAACATAAAATCCATTATTCAATAAGAATAATGGAATTTAATCTATATATTCATAGCAATTGAATTGGTCATTCAGGTAATAACAAATAACTAAAATTAGTATTTGTAGACATCCTGATTACTTTTGCTGTTCGTTAAAATATGCGGCAGAGTAATTGTATTTTGTTATAATTTATATTTCATTAATGAGTAATGTTATATGCCTCGTGTTGTACATATCGTTGTTTAACAAGCAACACCCCCTATCTCAATTTTTTGAAATCCCAAAGAGAGAAAAAAAAAACTAAAATTTTCGCAAACAATAATGAATATTTCTGAATTTTTTTTCACATTTGGTTGGAGCATGTGGTTTCGTGTTTATATCAGATGTAAAAAGAATTCAGAAATATTCAATATTGGTAGTGAAAAATTCAGTTATTCATATTCAATAATAAATAAATTATTATAATAATGTTATATGAAGAGGAAGAGGTGAATTCGTAAAAAATATTGCTTATTCCTTTTGTAATTAAAGAATTACATTAAAAACTAAATTGCTCCAGTTGTGTTTGGTTTAATATCATCCATAGCTACAGTAGAACATCGAAAACCCAGAATTAACTGTAGTTTGGTTCTAACTTGTGTTTCGGTTGTTTTCACCCTGTATAGCTATAAAGCTTCTGCTCAATAAATTCGAACTGAGTATAGCCAACAACAACTAACCTCACAAAAATTTTAAGAAATAAAACTTGCTTGTAATATTTACATAAAATCCTGCAAAATATCTATAACATTTTAAATCCAAGAAAAAAAAGCAAAGATAAAAACTGCCGAAGAAGCTTAAAATTCTTAAATGCGTACTTTTATTAAAGCATATAATCTAAAATCATATTTTGCAGATGGCAGGATTTTCAACGATTTCTCAGATTCAAATTGTCTCTTTAAAAAAGGAAAAACAATATGTCAACTTAACAATCCCAATTTAATGCATAAATACCAACTATTTATTTATTGACAACATGCTGAAATTGGAGTATTGTGAAAATAATTTCCCTTAATAAATTTAAAGTCAACTTAAACATATGGAATTATTTTATTCAAGATTTAATTTTTAATTTCTAGACAAAATGTTAATGCATTTTTGATATTACAAAATAAAGTTAAAATTCACGATCGCTTACAGGAGAAAATTTTAATTTCTGTATTTGTGTATTTCTTAGTATTGCTCAAATGTTATGAAGTCGCTTTGATAAATCTGTACGCAAAACATATTGTTGTATTAATATTAAAGTATATTACTGTCGAAAGTGTATTATAAAATCTTGTAAATACAGTTACAATAAATAAATGTTCATCTTATTCATTATACTTGTATTAATATTAAAGTATATTACTCTCGAAAGTGTATTATAAAATTTTGCAAATACAGTTAAAATAAATAAATGCTCATCTTATTCATAAGTTTCATTCGTAAAATATTTCAGATTTGCCACATTGATTGATACCATCTATTTGCTGGTCTTCATCATATATATTTCGAAATATCGAATAACACTGTAAGAACTTATATGACAAAACTTCAACTATTTTCTGTCGTAATTTGAAGATAAATTTAAAAAAAAATATATCACAAATTCATTTGTATTTCCTCGAAATTACTTTGAATATTTAGTACAATGTATATTTCACATAAATTTTAATGTTGAATATTAACAATATCGGTGAAATGAGCATAGAATGCTGTGATGTTACATGTCTTATGCGGTGGTATGTAATAGATATCTAACGGTCAATAGATTTTTTTCAAGTGATATTTTCAGATTTAATTTATAGAAATTATTAAAGAAATGAAATGGGGTAAATATTCATTCTGGTATACTCTGAAATCGTGCCACTTAAAAAACAACAACCTTAGGAAAGATTAACAGGATAACATTAAAATTTTACATTAAAATCATACTATAATTTTATAATTCTTATTCAGTATGATCAATAGATTTTTTCAATTTAAATAGTTATTTATATGAGCATTAAACTTTATACTATTTCTAGAATTTATACTTTAACTAGTACAGATATTACTGCATCCTCCTCCAGGGTACTAGATGTATGTGTTGACCTCTACTATTTTGCAGTTTGCTAATTATTTTAGAAAAAACATTATCTTAACATGAGAAAATTTTGGATAAACATTTTAGATCACTGATACTAATGAACTCGCGTATTCTTCATTAGAAATAACTTGCAGTTTAAATTTTTGATGGTTGATTACAATCATATTTATGAGCATGACACCAGACATTATTTTCATGTGGCATTTGACAGAAAGGATGTTAATTCTGTATCTTAAAGCACAATTTTGGAGTGTGAAGTCTCATCTTGTTTAAAACCAGAAATAATTCCAAATGCTGTTGCCTATTTTTGGGGTAAAAAGAATTTTAGTGCCAATGTAAAAATTTCAAAGTTATTGTTTTCTTCCATATATTTCAATGGAATCCTGAATTAAATTTTGGCAAGCTTAAAAAATACGTCCAAATGAAAATTATAGTTTTTAAAAATGAGTATGTGGAACGAAAAATATTTACTTTATTGAACATTTAAAAGTAAATACCTAACAAATGAACTTTTAAAAAAGAAATAAAGGTCTGTTTTACATTGATGAAATCTTTTGAGCAATAAAAGTGTGCATCT
>BGPR01000174.1:92903-120816 GCA_013235015.1 Araneus ventricosus | reverse complement strand
CATCTCCATAATACACATTTTCTTTTCCAATGGTCTTTTGATGTAATGGTCTTGTCTTGTACGACGTTTGGCCACCTGCATCATCATTTTAATGGGTGCCGATATCGGGAAATTTCAACTTAAAGATGAAATATCCGAAACTAGAAAGAAATAATACAAAAAGTTAAACAGAGAACAAATTTGAATTATAAATCAGAATTCACTAATCAAAGAAATGGTGCATTACTTTTTTTTCTATGGAAGATGCGCAATTTAAATTGATTTGTAAGAAAAACCAAATCCAAAGTTTTTCTTACAAATCACACGATGAAACATGTTCAATATCTCTACGAAAAAGTTCCAATCAAATCTTATTGAAATAGCATTTTCTTTGACAGTTTAAACAAAAATAAGATTAAAAGAATGGTATATAACAAAAAAATTAGTTATAAAAAAATGCAAGAAATCAGTTAACATTTAAAAAATAAAACATTCTGGAAATGACTCGGTTGTATACACATTAGAAGTGCATCGCAATCTTATTATTTCACATTTAAAATGGGAATGTAATGATAAAAAAAATTTTATCGTATTCACACACATTAACATTTTTGTTTCTTTTCGTTTCAATAATTTTCCGTTGAAGGAAAGAAAATCGGTTTTCGTGCCGTTTCGAACTAGTATCAATAGGTTAAGATCTGCAAGTTACAATTTTAATTACACTAGTGCTGAAAGTAAAGGTTTTTTTTAACGCATACTGCTCAGAGCTGTCTGTAGCTCGATCTATCATCTGAAATGTCACCAGATTTCGTAGAGGGACTAATGACGATATTGGAAAAAAGATTCTGCGAAAAAAAATTTAGTTCCAAATCTCGTCGATAGGGGAAATTTGGCGCTGTTGTATTCTACACAGGGGAAAATTTCTATGAAAAGCAGGTAAATTTTGAAAATGCAGATGACACGGTTACGTAATGACAGTAACGATAGTAATTCAGTCTCACCTAATCTTCAGAAACATCTAACGCTATTTTGAATGTAAGTTGGGTTCAATATGAGTTTCAATTTACCTCAGAGCGCATTACGTGTGAAGCTATTTTATCGTCGCCAACCGAACGCAGCTGCCACTCTTTGTGAGTCTAGAAATCGTAAAAACCCAAGTACCCTCCCTCTATCAATTAATGCATTGAAAGGCATGATTCAGAAGTTTGAAGAAACAGGATCCTTAGCAGTTTGGTCTAGCAGAGGGCGGAAACCGGTGTCAAAACAAACAGTTACTGATGTCGCGACTGTAATAGTTGACAGTACCCATGGGACCATTGTTGGTAGTAGCAGTGCACGGGGAGTAGCGCGACAATTGGATTTAAAATTTTTCGATAATACAGAAAATCTTACGGAAGGATCTCCACTTGTACCCATACAAGACAAGCCGCGTACAGGAATTAAAACATAACGATTATTATAAACGGGTGACATTTTCTTTGACATTTCTTGCCAGGATGGAGGTCGACGACGCTTGGCTTTGGAGAATTCTGCGGAGAGATGGGACCCATTTTCACCTAAATGGGACTGTTAACACTCAAAATTCTTGAATTTGGGCATCCGAACAACCCCATGCAGTTCAGAAAATACCATTGCATTCACTAAAACTCACTGTTTGGTGTAGGTTCACAACATATTTCATCATCGGACCTTTCTTATTTGAAGAATATTACTCCAACAGGACAACAGACCAGTACCGTTATCACGCAAAAGTATCATGACGTGCTGACTAATTTTTTCATTCCACCCTTCAACAGAGGCAGTTGCAGTATCAGGATCTTTTATACAGGATGAAGTACCACCGCACACTGGTCTACCGGTACAGCGGTTGTTGCGCCATCACTTTATAGAAGAAGTGGTCGTAAGTCGCTTTTTCCCACTTGCATGTCCACCGATCTCCCCTGATCTAACCCCATGTAATCTTTTCCTGTGGGGTTATCTGGAGTCCAAAGTCTACCTTGGTGGGGTCCCGAACTTGACGTCCTTAAAGGACAACATATCACAGGCTGTACTGAAATTCCTGGTGACATATTACGTTCGGCCGTCGAGAATGTCGTGTACAGGATGCAATGTGAGGTCCACGAGATGTGTGGTCACTTTGAATCATATTGAAGGGTCATCACATACCCTCGAGGAGTAAGTGCTTTAATTGAATAAAGTGCTATGGTGCACTGAAATATCAACTATGAAAACGGCGTTGCATTGAAATTTCTTCTTTGTTATTCATTTGTCTGATTCTCATTCGTGTAGTCTACAGGAGCTCCACATTTCCCCCTACCGGCGACATTCGAACTATTTATTTTCACGGAATCTTTTTTTCTTATTTCGTCATTAGTCCCTCTAAAAAAATTGGTGGCATTTCCGCTGTTAGATAGAGTTACAGGTGACTCTGAATAGTGTCAGTTTTTTAAAAAATCACCGTGCACTTTGGAAAAATGATTATTTTATGTTATGTTACAGATAACTAATATTACGACTGTGCGGCCATGATTTAAAGGCTCTATATGTACAGGATGAAACCTTAAAATTGAATATATCAGATAATTTTACTCAGGAAAAAAGATTGACGAAGATTTCAGGTTTAAAATCAATGAAAAATCTATTTTCATATTTCATCCACCACAAATGTCCCACCACTAAATTTATCACTAATTAGTATCACACTACAATAAATTTTCTAGTCGCATCAGTCGTACATAATACACTGAGATTTAGATAATTCAAAGCTGACGGGACAATTATAAAATTTTCTTTTATCCAAAAGATATAGTTATTAAAAGCTGGTTCGAAAAATTAGTTATAAAAATGAGAGATAAAAATATTTGACAATTTTAAAACTAAAATTGAAAACAAAGATTTATTTTTAATATTTAAAATTTTTAATCAATAGCACATAATTAATAAATAAACAGTAAGTGATTTCGATAATAACTATAACGAAATTTTTTTAATAATTTTAAAAAATAATAGTTTCGATGAACAAACATATAGTTTAAATACACAAACAGTTTGGTTTGGGATTCTTATGGTGCAAGGACCATGGATTTGATCATACTGCTCCAAACTAAAGGTAAAAGTCTTAACAATGTAAAAATACACAAACAGTAAATAGTACATTGAATACAACGACTGCACGTAAAATAAAAGTTAAAAATAAACAATGCAATTCATATCTAACGTGTTGGAAGCACTTTAAAAATTTGAGCTTCTTTTTTTTTGAGTGAATGTGTTGTAAATAACATAAAGCCACTCAATTCCCCTGCAATTACAACCTTTAAGATTATTTAAGCAGTGTCGTGGACATGAAGTGGAAGAAAAATCACACTGCCTCTCTTGGTCTTTATGAAACTCCTCTCCCTGCTACCTAATTATTTAACAATACATGTTCACAAAGGTTGTCAGGAGCGAGTCCATTAGGTTTAATCGTTTACATCTGATTGAAACATGCGGTCTCATGTTTATATCAGATGTTAAAAAAATTCAGAAATATTCGTTACTGGTTGCGAAAAATTGAGTATTTTCTTCCTCTTTGAAATTTCAAAAAATTGAGATAGGTGGTGTTGCTTTTTAACCCTTTGTGGCTCAGTGTTCCATTGCATAGTACCCAACTTGATATGCTTCTAAAACCGTTTAAATCAATTATAAAGGGGAAAAATAGGTTTACCATTCACTTTTAATTTTCTTTTTTAAGCAAAGATGGCAGCCCCACACAAACCGATCCATAATCTTCAGCTGTGATGCGTTATTTAGACCCCCTCTAAGCAGCTACAAGTTCCTACCTGGAATTCTAAACAGAGGCTTCAAAAGACAGTGTGGATTTTACATCTATAAGTGAGATAAATGAGCAATTTTGGGTATTACCCGAAAAAACACAACTAGCGGTGTTCCAAGATATTTTCTCGCTTCACTGCAATGCTTGCCTAGTCGCACTTTTCAAAGCTATAGAGGCGCAGTGTTCCCGCTCATGGAACACCCACAGAATCGAAACGGTTAGTGCAATCTTTACGAAATTTTACGTGCTTTCTTATTTTAAGCTTAAATAGACTGCCTACAACATTCTTTTAAATTTAAATTTTAAAGGATAGTGCGCTGTAAAGGGTTAGGTGACGATTTTTTTTCTGTGAATTAATTTTTATATAAAAGAAGAAGAAAGCTGAATCGTTGGAAGTTTCGTTTAACCTTAGACAGTTACATTTCATTAATAACAACTTTGCTATTTTAAAATTAATTTTGAATAATTAAATTATTTAACAGTTAGCTAGTCCAAACGTTTTCATGTCGAATTCGTCGATATAATTTGATTTTTGTTCTCCAGTTTCTTGAATTTCCTACTAAAACATAATATCAAAAAACAGCTTTTAATTCGAATTTATTCACTAATACAATGTAAAAATTAAAAACTATAAACATTTATGGTTATCTCTGAATTATTTTTGTTAGTTAAGTATATTCGTGCCTTGTATCCTCGGTGACAGCAACCGAATAATTTTGAAGGCCCTTAATTCACTCGAGGACTTTACTGCTGTACAATGTATTCAATCAAAAACATTAAAACATTTCTTTATTAATTATATGTTGAAAAAACTTTTAATGTATTAGTTATGAATTGTACTGTTTATTTGTACAATTGTTGTACGCTTATTGTTTTAACTTGTACAATTATTGTATTCAAAATACTATATGCTGTTTGTTAAAGTTTTTTATTCATTTACTGAAAATATTATTTTTGAAGTTATTAAATACTGTAAAGCATCGTTTATACGTCTTTCAAGGGACTGAAGTAAAATGAAGTGTAAATGAAACGACGTAACTCGAAACGAAGTACTTTAACATTACAATGCATACGAATGAATCGGGACTGTGATGTATAAATAAGAAACGTAAAAACGGTGCTTTACTGTATTTTTAATTAAAAGTATTATCACTTTATTTATTAAAATCACTGTGTTTATTTATTAACAGTATTACATAAAATTGAATATTATCTGCCATTTTTTGTTTAATAAATGTCGTTTCTCTTGGGATCATTTTCAGACACAGGTTTTCTTAATTCAGATTTTGAGATAAAACGAATTTTTATAGTTCTCCTTTTAACTTCGAATTAGCTGAGCTCTAATTTATTATTTTTGAGTTCAAGAAGCAAATTTTTTATCAAGAGAATTTTAATTAAACGATTAAAGCTGCGATTTAACAATTAATATTTTAATTAAATAATTAATTTTAATGAAAAATTTGTTCAAATCAAAGCCCTAGATTTTTCATCAGTTTCTTGCTCTTATTTACAGAGATATATATAACAGTTGTTGAAAAAAATCGCTCAGTTTAGGGTTAAAGGCTTGGAAGCAGTTAGAAAGTTAGAAAAACATTACTGAAGATTTAAAAAGTTTCATTTACTCTTAAAATTGGATGCTTGCCAGTTAGGCAAGTTTAACGAGAAACTAAAGGTGTTTTTTTTATTGAAATAGTTATATTTAGGTTTGAAATCATTCGTAGATTCTATTCAACTGCGCTTTAGAAACAAGTGCAATTTTGATATTTTTACTTTATTGATTGCAAGTAAATATAAATTTGAATTTTTGATTTAAATCAAGATTTTCCGTGAACTGTTGAAAAGTATTGATTAAATTTTCGATAGTGAGAAATGAGATATGACACTGAGATGCTTCTAAAATAAATTAAGAAATCGAATAAAGTAATTTGAAAATATTTTTGAGAGCCAGATTTACGATGGTTAAAATTTAAAAAGAAAAGCCTTAGAAAGATAGAACTATCTGGCACTTAAATTATTTTGATAGTGCAAGCATCTGGGAGAAAGGGAGGTGAAATCCAATATTTTATTATGGTTATAAAATGCATTGTTTTCCGCAGTTTACGTTCGATTTCAGATAGAGCCAATTAATAGCAACTTCCTATGTCATCCTTAAAGTGATGTATAATTGAATTAATACCATAGTTGCCTAATTTTAATAAATTCTGAATAATTTAAAAATTGATTGATGAAATTATTTAATTACTACACTTTTGGATATAAGAAGGAAAGATTTTAAAATTTTAATACCCTTTTTTAAATTTTTTTAGTTAAACAATTAATATTTTAATTCATTATTTTAATAAAATTTCAGTTAAAACTTAAACTTTTTATTATTTTCCCTGAACACATTCTTTCATTTCTTTTCTTAAATTATTTCACTTGTACTTGTCATTTCTACTAACATACATAATTTTTGTTGAATAATAAAACAAATTGCTCAGTTAAGAAAGAAAATTTATATTATAAGTGAAAATCAGGCCAGAAATTCGAAATTGACTGACGAGGAAAGTCGTTCGTACAGATGAAAGTAATAAACAATGTAAATGTTAATAACGAATTTGTATTAAATAAGACTTCATATGGCTAAAATTTTTTTGTTTAAAAACACACTTTTATAAGTGTAATTAAAAGTATAATTTTTTTATTGCAATTATTTTCTACATTTTCTTTAATTCAGAATTTATTATTGTCAGTATGTTGGAATCTTGGAATGGATTTTTTTCTCTACTTAATTATCAAGTGCCCCCTATCGTATGGATTCAAAATAAAGTTTAAATAATTGATTTACTGGTAATTAAGTTCAGAAAATATTGAAATATTAGTGTTTTGTCCTCGAGAATACACAATTTGAAAACTCTAGCACATCAGGAAAAAATGAAAAATCGATTACAAAATTCCATTTTTACAAACATGAAGAAAGTAAATTAAATAAAAGTGTGTAAAAATGAAACAAACCACCGAAAATTTACAGCCTGTTCCAAGATGTAAATGTTATTAATTTTTTCGAGGGATTTTCCTTTTATGCTAATATTTGCAGTTCCTGAAATTGTTATACGATAAAACACATTTTTATGCCAGCTTAATATTAAAAAAATGTGTTATCTATATTATATAAAACGCTTATGCGTGGCGCAAGAAGAACTTTATTTCTTTCTCCCCGTTGGCAACGATCAGTTTGTTTACCAATCTCAAACCTGACGCCGAGCATTTCGCTAACCGAGCTAATCGCTTACGCATTACAGGAGAAGTCGTTACTTTTTTTTGAATTTATTTATTTAAAATGAACTCTTTGCGAACTTTTGAATACTATTTGTGTAGAAGAGAGCAGCGTACAAGGGAATCCCTGAATGAAAGATTTCAGCGAAGATCGGCCAGAAATGCCGCCGATAGGCTTAGGCGAGCCAGAGCACGCAGTGAGCAACAAATGGCTAATAGGGTGAATTCCCAAGTCAACGTTGCCGAGCACGGTTGCGGTATCATGACGGAAATATGCAATTTTTGTCAAGCACTTTATTGGCGAAATGAATTGAACTCCAGCAACAAGTTTACCAAATGCTGTCACGATGGTAAAGTTCGTTTACAGAATCTGGCGGAAACTCCCGATCTTTTAAAGGAATTGCTTACTAACAATTCATTAGAGGCCAGAAACTATCAACAACATATGAGGGAGTACAATGCTGCAATGGCGTTTGCATCTATGGGGGCTGAAGCAAAAGCACCTCCTGGCAATGGGCCATATTGCTTTCGAATCCACGGTCAGATTTATCACAGGATTGCTCCACTGTATTCTAATGAAAGATTTATACCTGGCTATGGACAACTGTATATTTTTGATGCCTCTGAAGCCAACAGCCGGCGTTTGGAAAACAATCCATCTTCCCTAAGTTCTATGATGAAGAAGTTGGATGCATTGCTCCGTACAATAAACCCTTATGCTGAATCATATTTGCAAATGCATCAGGTGATTCAATCGAATCCGACTGTAAACGTCAAAATGATTTTTATGGAACATCCCGACTTGGATATGCGTCGATATAATGCACCTACTTCCAGGACTGAGGTTGAAGCCATATTTGTCGAAGATGATGGCGAACCGCCAGCAAATAGGGATATATGCATTTATCCAATTGGAGAGGGTTGTAAAAATATATCCCCATTAAATCAATGTAACGATCCAATGGTTTATTCATTGCTCTTTCCTAGAGGGAAACAGGGACTAAAAAACATAGACTTTGATATGATTTTTTCGTTACGAAATTAACTGAAAACATGCGTGCTTTTGATTCTGAAAAAGAATTTGCGAGTTGGCTTTTACTTGTTGATGAAGGTGAAAGTGGAGAGAAAATTCAGTTGCCCTCATTTTGCTATCCAGAAATTCAAGATCCCGTTCAACAACTCTTTAGTGACATAGATTTTAAAACAATGACACCAGAAGAGCTTAAAGGTCTGGCTATTCTCACCGTAACAAACGATTTATCAATGCAAATTAATAATCGTGTCCTGGAGTGTATGCCAGGAAATGAAATGATTTATGAGAGTATGGATAATATAGTAAGTAATGACCCGCAAGACCAACTCGCATACACCGAGGAATTTTTAAATAGTTTAACTCCAACTGGAATGCCACCTCACAAATTAAGATTAAAACCAGGAGCTATCATTATGCTACTAAGAAATTTAGCACCTTCTAAAGGTCTGTGCAATGGTACGAGACTAATAGTAACTCAATTGCAGAAAAATGTCATAGTGGCAAAAAAAAATTAGTGCTGGTAATAACAATGTGAATCCTACCTCATACCTCGAATACCTCTCATTCCATCTGATAGTAATATGCCTTTTCAATTCAAGCGTAAACAATTTCCCATTAGATTAGCCTTTTCAATGACCATAAATAAAGCCCAGGGACAAACTTTTGATAAAATTTGTTTAGATGTAACCAAACCAGTTTTTAGCCATGGTCAGTTATATGTGGGTCTTTCTAGAGAAAGATCCTTTGATTCTATCACTGTCGTGTCGCCAAACTCTAAAATTTACAATTGTGTATATAGGGAAGTTTTGTGAATATTCAAGATAGTACCCTTTTATGATACTAATGGTGTGTACTATTTACTATGTGTAAATATAAAAATTACTGTTTGCAACGTGTGTATATAGAGAGATTAGATTTTTTTGCCGTGTTTGTACAGACTATTTTATCCCAGCTATATTTTCACTGTAAGTGTATTTACTTCATTTACAATTGTGTATAAAGGGAAGTTTTGTGAATATTCGAGATAGTACCCTTTTATGATACTAATGGTGTGCACTATTTACTATGTGTAAATATAAAAATTACAGATAAGGACAAGAGAACTAATTATACTTCAGAAAACTTCTCTTGCATACTGCTCTCGGAGAATGATTCAAGTTGCATACTGTTTGCAACGTGTATATATAGAGAGATTAGATTTTTTTACCACCATGTTTCTACAGACTATTTTATCCCAGATATATTTTCACTTCAAATGAATTTACTTCATGCTACTTTTTGCAATGTGTAAATTTAATTAAAAATGGAACCACAGAACCAATTTTACTTCAGAGGGGTTCTCGGAGAATGATTAAAGTTGCATACTGTTTGCAACGTGTATATATACAGAGATTAGATTTTTTTGCCACCGTGTTTGTACGGAAAATTTTATGTCAGATATATTTTCACTGCAAGTGAATTTACTTCAAGCTACTTATGGTGAATGATAATGTTGCATACTTTTTGCAATGTGTAAATATAATTAAAAATAGAACCACAGAACCAATTTTACTTCAGAGGGGTTTCTATATATATAAGGATTTTATATCAACTGTACTAGGGCACGCAGTGTCTTCATTGTAACGAGCGAAGCGAGCAGGGTTGCAAATGCAATCCTCCTGGGGGTTGGCGAGCAGGGGGCAGAGTCCCCTAATCAAAGATTATTTCTTTACTCATACTCGTATTTTTCCACTGATTTCCCAACTTTATAAAACATTTTTCATTTTTGTCAAGATTACTTAATGAAAAATTGATGTTTTAAATATTTTCACTAGATAGAAAGGCATCGCGCTCGTAAATAAACTCACTAACTAAAAATGCATGTAGTATAAAAATGTATAAATGTACATAAATGGTAAGGTGATCAACCGCCCTCCTTTAGGGAAGACAGTCCTCCTTTTGCAAGTTCTGTTTTTCCTCGAAAAGTGTACTATAAATGATGTTACAAATGCTTTTATTACTAATCCATGTTTCCTTTGAGGTCCCTTATAAGAATGTGAATTTGCGGTGCTATCAAATTTCCTATGAGGAGTAGCAAAGTACTTCAGTGAGATAAGGAAACCACAAGAAAAATTGGAATGATTATTTTCTCGATCTGCTTTCAAAAGGACATTTATCAATGCACGAGAAACAAAAGAACATTTTCTGAATGAATTTGTAACAATAATAACAAAATTGTCCAACGAAACATTCATAGTTACTTAAAAAAATGAATCTGCAATGGTGTCGCATTTTCAGGGAGCAGCAATATAGCATAAAAATGGCGAGCCTATTTACCGGATCTGCTCTCGTAAGAATTGCATTGGTGATGTCTACTCTTTTACTGCTTCAAGAGCAGTATCTATACCTCAGTGTTACTCTTTTGAAGAGAAGCAGAGGGTATTATCTCAATGCATCCTTAAAACTAATAACAAAACTGTCCAATGTGCCCTTCTTACTCCCTTATAAACAAATAAATTTCCGATGATATCGAATTTCCTGGGAGCAGGCATTGAGCCTTTTTATCAAGATAAGGAAAGCTGCTCCCCCCTTATTTTTTGCAATACCGTACCTATTTTTTGGATCTGCTTTCTTTGAAATCTTATCGATGATGTTTGATCGTCAAAGTGCTCTTTTACTGTTAATTCTGCTTCAGTGCACAATTCTGTAGAGAATCAAAAGGACATTTTCTCTACGTATCTGTAACAACAACAGCAAAGAAAAAATATCTAGTGTTCTATCATGCCTCTTTAAAAAGAAAATGAATTTGTAAAGTGCTGATGTCGAATTTCCGAAAAGCAGTAATAGTACATTTTGGTGGAAATAGGGACGAGAAAAAAAGCCTTGCCTATTTTCTCTGTCTGCTCTAGTGGCAAACGAACTGAAAGATCGAGTGTTCTGACGACCGATAATTCTTCTTCACTTCCAGGCATTTAAAGAGAAATGACATTTTCACATTAAATTCCTATAAAAGGGAAAAAAACTCTCCTCATCGATGTCTTCCTGCTTCCTAGAAGAGACTATGGAGGTGACTGAACATCCGATTGTACTTTTACTACTTAGATTTTTAAGATCAGTAATTCTACTGCACTGCTAAACTTTTAAAGAGAAGCTAAAAGGCATTTTCTCAATGCATCTGTAACAACAACAAAAAGGAAAATTTTTCTATTGTTCTCACCGTGCTCTTTTAAAGAAAATGAATTTTTGAAATTATTGTATCGAATTTCCCAAGAGCAGCAATAGAATATTTTGGTGGAAATAGACGCGGTACAGGAAAAAAGAACAGAGAGCCGTGCCTTAATCCTGGGTCTTCTTTCCTGGGAATCGCTTTGATGGTGTCTGAACGGCAAACTGTTTAAATGTTCAAGATTAATAACTTTGCTACACTGCCAAAGGTTAGAAGAGGCTCAAAAGGAATTTTCCGATGAATCCGTAATTAAAGTTAAAAAAAACTATCCATTGGTTTCTTTTGGTCTGCAAAAGAGACTTCAGTGGTTGAAACTTGTTGGCATTTAATGTCATTATAGCCGGAACATAATGTTTGCTAGATATGTGTCATCCGGACAGGTGAGCAGAAATCTTGGGTGTAGGCTTCACTGTCAAACTTTCAACAGGAGACGCATCAGAAAAGAGCAGAACAGAAGAATATAATTTTTAAATCCCCTGAGCATTCTTGGGCAGGCATAGCAGAGACCGTAATCTTACGTGGACTATTTCACCGTTGAATTTTGTAGAAAAGGACAAAAAATCTCTCCTAGTTGAAAGGAAATAGTTCCTACCTACGATTTTTTGAGCTTCGAGAAATACTGTAGGCTTTTGATGCTCGAGCCACTAGTTTAAATTGTTTCCTAATCAACGACAACCACTACTTCTGAGAGCTTAACTGAAACTAGTCCACGGACGGTTGAAATCCTCTAATGACCAATAGTCGCCAGGGGATTTCTTCCTCTGAAAATTTTATTCAAGAGCAGCACCAGGACGCTGTTGCAAATATGGGTCTATATAAACTAAAAACACTTGTTTAGAGCAAGTGGTTCGATTCTAAACAAAACCATAAATGCTTTAAGATGAAATTGGTGAATTTCGATTCATGATAAGTAAAAAAAAGCCTAATTGTGTTATAAATCATGACCATGATTTATACAAATATAGTATGAATTGGTTATCGCAGTTTGGAAAACCAATTGTTAGAAAGAATTCCACACGAATTTAAAACTTTTTTTTTCTTGAGGAATGTTTAATTTCGCTGATATGAAAATAAACAACACTAAGTTATATTGCAAATTCGTGTACAGTAAAAGATTTGAGACTCAAAATTCAAGGTATTGTCGGTTATGTCCCAATCCATTTTCAACATTAAAGAAATGTAAATTCCTCGAAGATTATTTGTAACGAATGGTAGAGGAAGTTGCTGTACCTCGGTCGCTTTGTTTTCATTTGAAACAAAAAGTGGTAACATCAAGTCTAAAACCGAAAATTTTGGGTGCTTTAGAAACATTAGAAATCAGCTTTTTAATTTCCTTTAGTATTTTCTCTAATTTATCACGTAGAAATGTAAAATTTAAAAAAACGAAATCTTTCATTTTTGGACAAGGTACAACACTACGTTGTACCTCGGCCAGGGCAACAAAATGTGACATTATCACGCGTGAATTTGGTACAAAACTAAACTTTTCAAAATAATTACACAATATTTAGGTAGATATGATAGATGAACTATATCACAACTGAAAAAAAGATGTTAGTTTTTTAAAAATATGTAGAAAACTAGTTAGAAAATTTTGTTCGCTAAAAAACAAATTATATATTAATGATTTTAAAATTATTCGGACTAGGAAAAACAACTAGTCTTAAAAAAAGACAGTTATATAAAAATCACAGTGTAACTACTAGCCGACTTCGGCGACCGCCTTGCTTGGAGAGAATACTGTTCTTTTTTATTCGGTTGAATCCGTTATGCATAATTTAGTATTCATTGTTCCCTTAAATTTTTTCACCTTCCGATTTACTTAATATCTAAGAGGACAATATTTAGAGTTTTCTAAAAAATTGATGCTTAAAAAATGAAGCAAAATTCATTAGGCTATTACCAAAGAATATGAAAGAATAAGCAGAATCTTTATTCCTTATATGTCATCAATAGAAGAGAAAAACAAAATTAAATATTTATAAAAACAAGGAAGACGGTTGTTAATTGCAAAAACCAAAAGCATTATGATAAATTATGCATAAAAATTTTTTTTTAAATTTCGAAAATTAAAATAAATCGGACATCAATTTCATTGACATCATTGAAAATATAATTGAAGAAAAATTTCGACGTTTGTTCCTAAACAGTCCTTTTAGAGCTTCAAAACAAATTTTTTTCAGAAATAACCCTAATTTCGGTCTGTCCTTCTAACTCCTACTCATATTCAGATTGCTTACCCATATAGTGTCTCAGTGCGAAGCATGCCTACTCTGTATGACTTTCTATATCAAATGTGTTAGACACAGAAGAAATTTATGAAGAAATAACATCAGAATGATTGGTGCCTATTGTTTCGAATTGATTGCAATCAGAATTTTTATGACTTTTTAAACCAGTAAATTGTCAAATGCTCTTTCCTTCCAAACTTGGACTAAATCCATCAGAAATTAGGAATCCTTAATAGTTGGATTTGCAGAGCATCGGCTAAGGCAACGGTGGTTCATAATTACGAAATTTTGATACAACCGAAAACAGTCCTGTATGTGAGTGGAACACAATCGATCTGTTGTGATCTGGATGCCCTCATGTTTGATTGATGCAGAAATCTGTAGAGAAAGGAAACAATTTAGGTGAACCCTAGTCATCAATTCAATTACAAAACTCTGTGCAAATTCGAAATGCGATCTTCATTACACAAATCGAACTAAATGTGTTGCCGAATGAATGCATGCTGTCATGTTTTAGAAGTTCATCTTCGAGGGAATCGAACGTGATTCTAGTAAATAACGAAATGGAGAAGAACACTTTAAAAGACATCACTCTAATTTCCACTTTTATTGTTCTACCCAAAAAATGTAAAATTTTAAATATATATTTTAAAAATAGATGTTATTTCTTATAAAAATTTTTTTATCGAGACAGTAAATCAAATTTAATTATTAGAACGCAATATTTTTTATAGAAAATCCAATTTTAAAAATAATCTTAATTAATATCTAAGATTAACCGAAATAAAAGTGATTCTTGCGAATATTTATTTTGAATAGAATGCAACTGCAAGTTAGTCATGGACAATGTCAAGTTCAAGAAATAAATCGCTTAAATGCGTTAATAAGAAAATAACTCATAATTGTTTGTAAAAATTTACTAGACCTTCTAATGAAGCATCTTGAGAAAAATTCAGAAATTTCGATTTTTTTTTAAGTACAATGGAATTTTTTTTCTGAGTACATAGCATTCGGTCCAGAATGTATTTCAAGGCTAACATCTCAGCTGGCAAGAGATCCAAAATTTCCCAATTAATTTTATGGTTCAATTCCATAGTAAGTTGCAGGAGTCCTTGCCAGCAAGTAGCCCCCTCCACCCCAAGTATTTACCAATATATCAATCCTAGCAATCATGTGGAGTAATTCCTTTAGCAACCCTTCGGATAGATTTTTGATGCAATTGGAAGTATTCTTCGCTATTGAGTTGTACATATACTACATGAATTTTAAGAAAACTGAAATTTAAATATATTTATCAAATAATTATTTAAAAAATAAAACTTTTTTTAAGATAATTTCAAAAAATTAAAATTATTTTAATAGAATTTTTTAAATAGAATTTCGATTCATTTATGATTATTTCGATTGATTTTATTTTTCCTCTCACATAAATAAGCAATTTTTATTGTTTTTTTCATATTTAATAAAATCGTTTGCTCGAATTTTTTGAAGTAGCTGAGCTTTGATTTAGAATTAGCAATTTCAAATTAAGCCTTCATCTGCTTAGCAGAATTTTCTGTATTTTTCGTAGAATGGATGAAAGGCACGTAGAGCGGATTTCTTTTTTAACGAATTGATGAAGTCATGAGAGATTATCGTCCCCTAGTACCGAAGCAGATACTGGCAGTAATTTTTTTGAGTTTTTTTCTTATTTCAATGCAGTATCTGTTCTCTGCCATTTTCCTTCAAAATCTTTACTTTAAGTGTGCTAGCGAGGCTGTTAGATGTCAGTTCCCAATATTGATATCATCAAGCTTGAGAAGCTCTAGATGAAGTTAAAGTTAAAAAAATCTCATTTTAGATACCGCAAGCATCCCGTAAGATAACAATCGAGCTCTGTTGGACACAGGAGATAGTGAAATCACAGCCCACAATTGCAAAGAGTACGAAAGTGTTTTCTACTCATAGCCTAATTTGCAAATTTTAAAATATAAACGGAAAGAAAGATGAAGACACAGAATGATATGGAATCGGAATTCAAAATATGCAAAAGATTTTTAATAATCCAAAATTAATTGCTTAATTTTTTTACAGTAGATTGTAATCAAAAGTTTAGCAGCAATACATAACTTTAAGTTGATGCGAGTATAATTAAAAATTTGGCAGGAGTTCAAGACGCAATGTATTTGACATTTCGTCTTCTTTACATTTCGTTGTTGGAGAGTTGGAGGTCCGATGGGTCGTTTTCTGTCAAGGGATTCTGTCTGGCTTGCGTCATGTCACGTTACAGTTAGATATGTCCGACACCAGGGAAGCTGATCGATTCGAAGTATTTGTAACCTTTATAGGTTCTACAAAGAAATAATAAGAAAAATTAAATAGAGAAAAATTTTGAATTATAAATCAGAATTCACAAATCAAAGACCTGGGACATTATTTTTTCTATGGAAGATGAAAAATTTAAATTGATTTGTATGGAAACCGTTGACACGATGAAATATATTAAATTCCCCCAGAAAAAAATTCCTATCGAAATTTGTTGAAATAACATTTTATTTCACAATTTAAACCAAAAAAAATTTAAAGAATGATATAGACTTATTTATCAAAATTGCAAGAAATTAGCTAAAATTTAAAAATAAAACATTCGAGAATTGGTTACGTTCAGTTGTACACCCATTCGAATTAAGTCTTATTATTTTACACCTAAATTGAGAATGTAGCGATCAAAACAATTCTCCCGTATCTTGCACATTCGCATTTTTTTCTTTTCTTTTAAGAATTTTCGTTAAAGGAAGGAAAAATTGGTTTTCGCACAGTTTCGAACTAATATCAATAGGTTGAGATCTGCAAGTTACCATTTTAACTACACTAATGCTGAATGCACTTTTAGAAACATTGTAATTTTATGTTTTGTTACAGGTAATTAATATTATGATTGTATGATCACAATTTAAAGTCTACACATACAGGATGAAGCTCTAAAACTGAATATTACGGGTAACTTTACTCAGGAAAAAAGATTGAGGAGGATTTCGGGTTTAAAATCAATGGAAAATCCATTCTCATATTTCATCGTCCAAAAATTTCACACTACTAAATGTATCAGCTATGAGAATCACGCTACAATAGCTTTTATAGTCCTATCAGACACATATAATACAGCGGAACTTGGCTAATTCGAAGCTGACGGGACAATTATAAGGTTTCCTTTTATCCAAAATTTAGAATTATGAAAACTGGTCCTAAAAATGAGCACAGTAAGAGAAACTGACAATTTTTAAACTGCATATGAAAGTAAAGAATTATTTTTTAAATATTTATCAGTTTTAATCAATAATATATAATTAATAAATAAACAGTAGGTAATTTCGATAGATAAGGTAATAATAATTACAATCAAATATTTTAATTAAAAAAATAATGCTTTCATTGAACAAAAATATAGGCTAAAGTGTAGTTTGAATACAACGACTGTGTATGTTCAATAAAACTTCAAAATAACCAGTGCAGTTCATATCCAACGTGTTGAAAGCATTTTAAGAAGGTGAATGAAACTTTTTTTGAATGAATGCATTGTTAACTTATAGAATCGTCCACACACAAAAAAGACACCTCTGTAACTCGGGTATATATTATCACACCTTCACAAAACAAGTGTCGATGTTAATGACAAAAGAGGATAGGTTTATCCAGATCGACAAGCTGATTAACGAGTTAATTAGCATAATTAAATGCTATCTCGAATTCTTTTCATTACGGAAGACGGGAGTTTTACAAAATTGGATCCGACATACCTTTTTCTATATATGTATCAAATTTCATTCCAAAATTCGCAATAGTTCCTGAATTAAAATTAATTTTGTTTTCTTAAAACTCCCCCTGAATAAATCCAATCTACTAAGGATCTTGTATTAAGTAAATATCAGCACGTAAATATCAAAAGCTTTCTTTTCGGCTTTCTTTCACTGAAATTTCGGAAAATTAATCAATCATAATTCAGGTTGATCTTTAAAAACAGCATTATTTTTCAATTCTAAATATTTTATAAAATTTTAGAATCTAAATATTTTTTGAAACTTTTCTAATCTAATTTTGATCTTAATATTTTTGAAAAAATTTTGTATGAAATCTTGAGCACTGTTAGGACATAAAGACTTATGGTTGACGTTTGGCATCAAGGCAAAAGATCATTCAAAATTCGACGAAAAAAGGCTTTTTTCTGAAACTTTGACCGTCAAAATCTTCTTTTGCCAACAGTGAACAACAAAGGTATATATTTCAGAGCATACATAATAATGAGAAATACCGAAAAAGAGCAAGACATGTGTGGTTGACTTTTGGAGTACAGAAATATTTGACCTTGAAATTGCGAAAAACACAAAATTGCATGATTTTAGAGGTCATTCACTGCTTGTGCCAACAGTGACCAGGTATGAAATTAGCTGGAAAAGAAGCCTTAAGTATAGCAGAAACAAAATCAATTCACAGATGTATGGCAACTTTTTCAAATTTTATATAATGCGGCTCTTTACTTTATGCTGAACATGTGTTTTGTGGCACTTGTTAAAATATCGATTGCTTTTATTTCAATATTTATTACTATTTTATGTAAAAAATATTACATTAAAATTTATTTAACTTACTAAATTGCTCTCTGAACATAATATACAATTAGAACAAATTGAAAATTGAGTACTGAAAATACTCATTGTATGACAATACATCCTTTTAAACTCCTCCTTTATATTATACAATATTATACTTTATATTATACCTCCTTAATATTATACAATACTATCTGTGTAACAGAAGGAATGGGCTTGTCTAAAGTAAACTATTTAACAGCTAAAATATTTACGTTGCAACAAAGCATTATCAATTCTGTTTACTTGTTTGTTGATGATGTTGCTTCCGTAGAAAAGCATTTAACTGCTGGGAATCGTAACTTTATCAAGATCAGCAGCACCTTGGACAAAGTACGCTTTAGTTATACTGAAAAACTTAAATCATCCACTGGCAGATCTCCCATTGCAGCAAATGAGCCTATAAACTTCGCAAATAATACTACAATTCTGAATGTGTTTAGAAGAGGCTGAGCACTTCCAAATAGAAAAATAACACGTTTATCTTGCAAACAAGAACTATATATTTATAACATCTTTATGAAAGGAGAAAAATCTGGTGCAAGATCCTCACCAGAAAATACAGTGAAGGAAATGAGACAACAGATAGATACTATTGGAAGAAAATGATTTCAACCTTTTAAATACATTACTTCTTCAGAAATCAGAAGCCTCTTCAGCAGGATGTCAGCTCTGCTTAAAGGTGGTACATTAAAACCACAAGTCCAGGTCTGGAATATGTTGATGTCATTAATGAAGATTTAAATGACATCACTGAACAAGTAAGGATACTTTTAAGTTCATATCTATATTATCATTATTTATAGTATATTACTTTACCATTATTAATTCTGTATGGCAGTATACATTAATTTATAATTTTATATCAGATATGAGTAATATATACATTACTTTCCCTTCTTTACAGGAACTAGAACAACAAGAAGTGCAGAACTTGCTTACAACCTCTGAGCCGATCCTTGATGTGCAATTCCAGTTAGTTGGATATAAAAAAGAAAAGGATGACAGAGGGAAGAAGAGAAGTTTAAATGTAATTTAATTTTAGAATTTTTATTTATTATTTTTATTATTATTTATTTTATTTTTATTATTATTTATTTTTTATTTTTATTTTTTTTTTTTAAGTTTTAATTTTCAACCACACCAAAAAGAATAAAAAGTATTTAAAGAATAAAAGAATATTCTGAAAATTTTAACAAAATCAAAAATGTCAACTATCCAAGCCTGCCTGATTCTTAAAAAAACTGGCTCTTAATAGCAAACGAATAGAAATAAGAGCAAACAATCTGGGAGAAAGAGTGGTTAAATCCAATATTTTATTATGGTTATAAAATGCAATGTTTTCTACAGTTTATGATCGATTTCAAATAGAGCCATTTAATCCTGCCTTACTGTTTAATTCTTAAAGTGATTCATATTTAAATAAATACCATATTTGCCTGCTTTCAATAAATTCTGAGTAATTCAAAAATTGATTAAGATTAAATTTTTTCATTACTACATTTTTGATTGGAAGAAGAAAAGATTTTCAGTGAATTTTTTAATAAACTGTTAGTATTTTATTCATTATATTAATAAAATTTCAGTGAAAAGTTAAAATTTTTATTATTTCCCTGAACACATTCATTTATGCGAATATACACAACATTTGTTGAAAAAAAATGCACAGTTAAAAAAATTTTTCTTGCAGGTGAAAATCAGGCATAGAAAATTAAAACTTAAATGCAGCTCTTTCACATTCTGTTCAAAAAATGTTTTCTGTTAGTTTAGACATTGATGATTTCGGGAAAAATATTGTAAAAAAATCTTTTTTCTATCTTAGAATTTAATTATTTAATATTATTAACGTAAAAGATAATGAATATTTTTCAGTCCCAAGCATTTAATTTGAAAAAAATAATTAAATAGTAAAAAACAGATGTGTGATGGGACAGAAAAAAGAAAAACGAAATAATTTAAAGCTTTTTTGTATTCATTTCAGAGTCGGAAACTATGTAAGGAAAGGATTTTGATTATTTGAATTTAGCTGTGGAATAATATATCAGGTTAGTACAAAAAATTGTACTCAAATATTTGAAATAAATAAATAAGTTCGTATTATGCAATAACAAGTCAAAAAATTGAATATCGCATTTTGGGCATTAAATTGGGAAAAATATTGAATTTAAAAAACTGGTGAAAATCGAATGCATTATTATTATTATTTCTTCAATCAATTAAAATGTTCGTTTTCTGAGCTTTGTTCCGCATGGCTAATTGAGAAATTTTCATATTTACGACAGAGTTTATTTCTGTTTGTTGATTCGGCCTCCAAATTGAGGGTTTGCAGGGAAAAAAGTGAGCATAAAGCCTTCCGCCAATTGAAAAACTTTATCACAAAAATAACCGCTTAAGATAACAGTATAGAATTTTTATCATTGATATAGTCCTGTTCTAGTTTTTTTTTGTTGTAGAATGGATATTATAAATATTCCATAAACATTAGTAGTGAATAAAAAGTAAGTTTTTTTTTACAAAATGGCGTTGAAGAGGAAAAAGAGCATTGCGTGTTAAGGTTTCATGAAATGAAATTGGCCTTTGCATTTTTAGTGTGGTGAATGTGGTAATAAATGATTAAATTATAAAAATACATATTTATTTACATTCAACATACTAACCCTAAATTAGACATTACAACGAGACGATAATCACTAGTATCGTTCTTGAATATGAATGTTCTTATAAGAATGTTCTTTTTGCATTGGTCAGAAATGGAATTTTGGGATGGCAAAAGAAATGTCAGAACACGTTCTTACTATTCAATGAAACACAGTCGGACTGTTCTTACAGCCAGCAAGATACAAGGAACTAGAACAGCTGATATTGTGATAGCTTACAACACACATTTCAACAGGGGTTTCGATGTTGTTATGGAGGTAATCCTCCAGACCATAAAGCAATGTCGAGAAAAATTTAAAGAAATCGATTGCGTTGATATCCTTCTAAGAAGTGCTAGATCTCAGGTGAATTATACAGATGTGGACCTTTTGCGTCCTTCATTTCTGTGCAATACTACAAAATAAACTCATTGTGCCACAAGGGAACTTAAAATACCATAGATAACAGAGGTTAAAATTCTTCACATAAGGCTTAACTTGCACGCCTATAAAGTGCAAATGGTTTTGACTCTGAAAAATGATTATTCGAGACGTGTTGAATTGTTGCGATTGAGATTCTCATCAGAGGATAAGGGACGACAATAAATACTCAAATCGTGCTTGTTTCTCAGATGAAACAACCTTTTATGTCTTTGGAAAGGAAGACAAGCAAAATTTGTTCGTATCTAGGGATTTGAAAATTCAGACGTTGCTTTATGGGCAGATTGAGATAGTTTCGCATTCTCCGAACTACACGTTGTAATTTACGAAAGTAATTGGCAGTATTATTAACTCGTTTATGATATTTATAACTTACAAAAATAAACATATGTCGAAGTATTATAGTTTTCGCTCAATAAAGTATTGTGATCAGGGCAAGACTTCGTATTCGCCCTGTATTTTCTTTTCAGAGTAAAAGCAAATTCAGAAATTATATTATTTGATATAAAAATTAAACTTTGTACCCTAATCAAAGACTTTTAAGCATAGAATTACTAAATAGTAAAAAAATGTCAAAATTACTTGCAGCAAAAAATTCTAAATCTTGATTTTTATGTTTTTTCTGTAACTGTTAAAAATTTATTAATACTTTATCAAAAGTGCCTCAGTATTATCCTCGTCATAATATCGTAGTTCAAAATTATAAGGTCTGTACCAGAATAGTCCACGAGTTACTTCTAAAAGGGATGTTAATATAACAGAATTAAACTAATCGAGAATTTTCGGAAATTGATGATTTTTATTGTAGATGCAGAGGTTTAGACCATGGGTATATATGTACACTGGTGTCCAAAAATAATGCACAATTTTGAAGATGGTGCAAAATTGGAGTTACTATGGATACTAAAGTTCACAATTGATTGCTGAGAATCGTGGGACATGCTATCGTTGGAACTGACATTTTACAGTGAAAATTCAGTCACGAGAGCATCTAGAGGAGTAACCAGATAAAGATGAAGGCGAAAATGGAGCTTGACCCATCCTGTTTCGCACAAAGCTGGTAACGAGATGTAACTTCAATCAATGGTTCTGTTGGATGTGCATAATATTTACACACATTTTCGTAAACGCAGCACAAATATTCGGGAAGATGTTATGATTAGATTTAGGTTTAATTCAAATAGTTTTATTAAATGCAATTAACCTAATTAGTAATCCCAAGTTCGACCATTGTCTAATAATTACTTTTATTAATGTAATCAATCTAACACTAAGAATGCTACACAAAGAAAGACAATATTAATTTGAAAAATACGACATTAAACTTTATTACAGTAGAGATATTTAATTATAAATTTAGCAATAAATAAAATAAGTCCAGGAAGAGTAGGATCACAAAAAAATAATTAAGACAGTCTCTAATCAACAGTCTGTAATTGTCTCTAGAGATTCGATATCATGAAATGTATTTCAAACTCACCGGCGTTACGCAATCTCCAGTCTAGTATTCATTAAAATATATGCATTTGTTGTTTCCATTCAAAGGTATTAATAGAACCAAGTCACTTAATTGCCTTCTTTACTCACTATATATGGTCTCAATAAAATCTTTTTAATTTACCAGGCAGCCACCGTCACTTGGATAATGAAACCATTCGGAGATATCGGCCACTTAAAGGTTTCTACCAAACCAACCACCTCGTTTCTTGTTACCTTATTCTCAGCTCTATTTTTTTCTTATCTCCACCTCTTTATACATGTCGGGGTACAATCTCCGTCCTTTGCCTTGCTGAATGGGCAGGGGGTGGTGTCTCTGGATTGTTCTTGACATTTCTAGAGTTCAGGGGATACGTCGCTTTACTCGCGAGGATTAGAGAGTGGTGTCTTGATTCTTCTCGATCTATCTAGAGTTCAAGGGTGGCACCGCCTCTACTTAGCAACGTAATTCGCCGTCATTCCGGAAATTTCTATTCCAGAGAATTCTCAAGTTCACTGTGCTCTAATTCAAGCAAAATATTACTCAACAAAAATATAAAGGTTTTCTTGAAAAATTCCAAATTTTTTCGCGTGTTGTTTGCTTGAAACATGCAGAGTTTTCCACCAAATTGTGCGAAACTTACATAATGCTTGACAATATATAAAAGAAGCATTGCTTTAAAATTTGAATAAAAAATTTGATTATTAGAGGAAATATGAACATTTGTAGTAAATTATTTTTTACTGCGCAGTGCGACACGTATCGCAATTTTCTTTCTTAACTTCAGAGCCCGATATATAGGTCAATACATTGATTCCATCGTCTGTAAGGCATATCGTAGACATGGACTATTAAACGCAAAACTAGGGAATTTTCGAGTGAAATTGCCCTGAAGATTTTATACTACTCTCATGTACTATCCAGTATGGAATATTCTAGTAGTATTTGGGATCCCAATTACCGTAATAAAATTGAAATTATTGAGCGAATTCAAACCAACGTCTTGCGATTTTTACTTTACAAGAAAAATGGAATTTACTTACAAGGTATATCTTCTTCTTGTCTACGTGATGTGTTTAATATGCCTAGTTTGTGTTCAAGACGAGATGTTTCTTGTGTTCTTTTCATTTACAAGGTTATTAATGGTTCGATCGATTGTACTGATATACTGAACTCTATAAATTTCGCTGTGCCTGCCAGATCTTTAAGGAATAAAAGTTCGTTTCCAAATGTATATACAAAATTTAATTATATTAACAAGTTCTCGTTATATAAATTTTATAAGACTTTTAACAGGATCTCTGTTGAACTGAATATTTATCATATGTCTCCTACTGTTTTTAATCGAATTGTTTTCAACTTTTAAATGCATGAGCTGATTTCTTTTTCTTTTTTTTACTCTTGACTATACATATTAAGATTTTTATTCGTTTTCTTATTTTTGTGTTGATCTTGTGCTTGTGTGTGTTTTACTTTTTGACCCTTGCTTTTTTAATGGTTTTTTGATTTAATGTTCTAAATTTTAAAAAATTGTGTGATTTTTTTTAATAATTTTATGCAACATGGACTTTTGGAACCTCATTGTGTCTTAGTGCTTTTGTAATTGCGTGTTAAAACATTTATGTGTTTACATTTTTATAATTAATGTGGTTTTGAGCTTTGAACTGTTGTGCAGTTCCTTTTTTTTCTTTGTGTTTTAATTCACATTGTGGCTTGTGTTCTTTGTATGTTTTTGATCATGCACTCTGTAAATGGAGTGTGCTTTCTTTGAATAAATAAATAAATAAATTATGTATTACCTGTAAAGCAAAGAGAGAGCTTAATCGCTATTGCTAAAATTTCAAAAAAAATCATTTAGTTTGATTTAGCCTTATACTTTTTCTAACTAATGTAAAGTATGAACGACGAAAAAAATTATAAAAGTAGGAACAAAAATCAAAGTATGATACAGGCTCATTTCAAACCAAGTGTGGGGGGGGGGGCGGTGGCCTAGTTGTAAGGTCTAGACTTTGGGGCCGAAAGGCTCCAGGCCTGAAACTGATTTCACCGTGTATGTGGGCCTGCTGCAAACCAAATCACAAGTAGGGGGAAAAAGTCCTCCCGTTGGTGTGTTGCGGAAGTTTAGAAAAAGGGACGCCTCTCAGGCGACGTCCACGTCATCTGTCCACGATTCAAAATTACGAGGTCCGTTCCAAAATAGCCATCGTGTTGCTTCAAAACGGGACGTTAATATAACTAAACTTCAAGCTGAGTAAAAATTTGTAAACATTTTTCGACGTGTTATTTAATTTTTTCCATTTTGAATTTCTTAAATTTATTATAATTATTCAGAATAATTCAAAATTTATTTTATTTAATTTGTTTATTTATTTTATTTTATGTATTTTAATTAATTCAAAATTTATTTTATTACTAAATATTTTGTTACCTTTCGAGTCGGTGTCTCCATCAGAAATGTCTAAACGGTGCCGTAAATGGAATTCTTGAAAAAGTTTGGATTATGAACAGGAGTCTAAAACAGAATTATAAGTGTTAAGAAATAATTGCCGACAAGCAACTATTAATGATTTTTTAATTGTTATTTTTGAAATAAATTATAGATTGCCCTGAGGTTAGTGTTTTTTCCCTTTATATGATAAAAATATAGTTAATTTTACCCTATTCGGTTATTTTTATCAATCGGTTAATGTTATTAAAATTCTTAAGTCCCGAAGTGATCACATAAAGCGGCAGCTACTGTATTTACGAATTTTCTTTATTTTATTATATCCTGACATAACTATTTTAATTTTTTTATCGAGAAGTTGCTTTTCAATAATATTATAAATTTCAAGTTCCCAAAATACATTCTTCTTTATTTGTGAATCTCACTGGCTTAGAAAATTGCTTTAATAAGAAAGGAGGACAAGTGATTTAACACATAAGAAAATTTTAGAAATCCTCCATAAAATATTCAAATTTTCAAACTCTTTACATCATTACAATAAACATTCACAGAAATCCAAGAGGGAATTAGAGCTAAGATTCCCGTTGATTTCATTTATAAAGGAAAAATTGCTAGAGTTTGATTTTACAACATCATATCCTGCATTCCAGAAAAAAATATATTCAAACAGACAAATAATTTCTTTGACTTGACATCACAAAGGTGTTTCAAAGAAGTTAAATGATTGAAAAAAATCATATTAAAAGATTTTCTGTTGTATTATCTATACTATTGTTGTATTCTGTTGAGAGAAAATTGATAACAAACTTCTGAAAATAATTAACTTGTATATTAACTCAATGCGAAATTTATAAGCACTGTTCTCTAAAAGTGGTTTTCTTGGATATACGTTGTCTTAAATTGATAAACTATTAGCATTTTTTAAAACCTGTAGATCACACTTATTAAAATGTATTACAATTTTCAAAGCTCATGTTTTTGTCGTTTTGTAAGAAACATTTATTAGACATTTGTGAAATCAAATAAGAAAGGAATTTTTATAAGCAATAAATTCAATTTATATTGCCAATAATTCAATTATGATTAGTTAAACCAGCAGGAGTGGTCTCTCCTAAACTTTCTCGTATAGTTCCCTAAAAAGGTGCTGTTTCCCCTCCCCCCCGCGTGGATAAAAAAAATTCGAACCTACTGTAACCTAGAATCCAATGACTATCAGAAGGATTTCCATTGTAAATTATAGTGATTGTAAAATATTTAGGTAAAGAATAAAATTCAAGGAGATGCGTACCGATTAAAACGCATCTATCACATAATTCAACTCTTGCCGGCTCAAGGACAAAGTGACGTAATCCACAGAGATTACTACCAGTACGCATGCGCATGGAGAATCGGATTTAAAAAGATGAATATGAAATTTGAACGCCCTTTTTTTAACCGATTGAAACGAAATTTGGTGACAGATCTATAATTAATGTTAGCAACCGTCATACCAATTTTTATTTATCCAAGCCAAAGGGTTTAGGAGATGTAATTTTCACAAGTATACGATTATACAGTCCGAAAGACCATCAACCCCTCTACAGATTTGGTCCACACTTTGATACGGACCTACATTCATGATGATAAATTGTGTGCCAATTTTTAACCATCTAGCTATTCAAGTTTTTGAGTTATAGTGTTCACATGACCGCGGACAGACAGACTTCCCGTAGACTAAATTTGATAGAAACCTAGAAATTATGTGTAAAGATCACATACCAAATTTCATCCCCGTAGCTCTAATAGTTTTCGAGTTATCATGTTCACAGACAGACACAATTCAAAAATTGTGTTTTTCGGACTCAGCGAGGTCTAAAACGTGGAGATTGGTCAAAATCTAGAGTTCGAATTTTTTGACGATTGCAATACTTTCTCTTTGTATACTTCGTGTACGAGAAAATAAAAATAAGATGAAAATTTGTATAATAAATAATTGACAGATAGTCCAAAAAATTGTCCAAATCCTGCCTTTTTTTACGAATTAGTTCTATAAATGTAGATCTAAGCAGTAAGTATGCAAGCAGTACTATACTAGCCACTCTTCATTGGTTTTAAACATGTTTTAAGCCTTAACGGCCCAGTGTTGCCTTTAAGCAACATATCCAATTTTGTTTTTTAAAATCTTGAGAATAAGGCTGAAGATCTATCTCTGTTGTCACCAATAACATACAAAATGGAATTTTTATTAAATTAAGTTACAACAAATGGATGGCAGCCTGAATGCTGATAAAAAAATATAAATAATTAGATATTTTTCACTTGCGGCTGCATCTTTTTAGCTTTGTTTGTACGCTTGAGAATACCATATTTTATTCTACAATGTTGAAGGAAATTTCTTATCCATATTATTATTTATTAAAATTCATCTGTGTTTGACATTATTGAATTTTATCAAGGAATTTTTTTTCTGAAATAAAACCCAGTGTTGTCAATTGATAACAAATTTTAAAGTATTTTTCCCGTGTTTTATTCAAGAAATTAAAGTAAAAAAAAGCATTTTTAAATCACTTTTTAAAAAACTGGACGGGTTAAATTTGAATGAGTATAGAAGATCAGTACCTTTCCAAACTAAAACCCTAATACCTGGAATATATAATTTTGAACTAGTACGGATCTTCTCACCGATTTAACTTCTCTGAGTTGAACTCTACTTTTTATTGATTTTCTTTTCTATAACAGAAGTGCTCAATTTAATTTAACCGCATTTGCATCAACAAGAAGCGGGAAATATCGAG